>CM065385.1:36895000-37397500 GCA_033060915.1 Euryodendron excelsum | reverse complement strand
CATCCTCATCCTCCTCACTTGCTGATTCATCATCTTAACTGGTGGACTTGAATGCAACTGCTCTTTTCTTCTTTTCTTCATCCTCTTGGACATGTTGTTTTTGAGTAAGCTCATGAGTCATTAGAGAGCCCAAGAGTTCTTTAAGAGGCAATGTGTTGAGATCCTTTACTTCTTGAATTGCCATAACCTTAGCTTCCCAAGCCTTTGGCAGTGACCTTATAATTTTTCTCACTTGTTCATTATTAGGATACACATTTCTAAGAGATTTCAAGCCATTAATAATATCGGTGAACCTTGTGAACATTTCGGTAATAGACTTATCAGATTTCATTTTAAACAATTCATAACTATGTACCAAAATATTGATTTTAGATTCCTTAACTTGATTGGTACCTTCATGTGTAACCTCTAGTCTATCCCATATTTCTTTAGCTGATTCACAAGTGGGAATGCGATTGAGTTCATTGGGATCAAGTGCATAATATAGAATATTCATGTCTTTGGCATTAGAGTGCAGCATTTTCAAATCATCTTCATCCCATTCGGATTCAGGTTTAGGGATATCAGTTCTTTTTATTCTTGTTGTAAGAGTTTTGGAACCATTTACTATAAGTCTCCATAATTCATAATCTACCAATTGAATATAGATTCTCATTTTATTTTTTCAATAGTTTTAATTGGTGCAATTAAACATAGGTGGTCTGTCTGTGGATTGACTCTCACTTAAAGAGCTTCCAAAATTGGTTATCATGGATCTATTCGTAGAATGTTAGGCTTAAAACATGAATACAAGCTTTGATACCAATTTTTAGCCCAAATGGCAACCCAAGAGGGGGAGTGAATTGGGTTTTTCAAAAATTTATAGCAATTAAGACTAATTAAAAATTAATCTAATCAATAGAACAATGATCAAAATATATAAAATGCAATGTAATCAAAAGGGAAAAGAAAACAGAGTAAGAGAAGACACACCAAGAATTACCGAGGTTCAACCACAATTTGTGGTCTACGTCCTCACCTCAAGATCCCCTTGAAGTCTTCTTCCACTGTGCAATCTCCAATTACAAAGTGGGTACTGATTTACCAAGTACTCAGCTTACTTTTACACAAGAACTTCTTTACAAGTTCTTCCAGACACCAAGTGGTTTTGTCCAAAATTCACTCCAACTTACAAAGAGTTTTTCTTCTACAAGAGAACTTTCAAACTCTCACTTACAAGTATATGAAGTTGTACAAACAAAATACAAACTCTCTATCATGAGTGAATAAGAAAATAAAAGTTCACTTAATGCCAAAATGAAGACAAAAGGAATATTAAGATTTTCTCAGCTTGATCAATCAATGAGTCTTGTTTTTCTTGTCTCTCCTTTATATAAATGCAGTTGGAAGCTTGTATATAAACCCCTGTATTGAGTTTGCCCGTTGGTGGTTGTTAGGACTCATTTAATGCAAATTCAGTCTGTTATAACGTTAGAAAACTAGCCGTTATTTCCTAGGTGTCGACACTTGGTTTTCATATGTCGACACATCTGGTCTGCATTTTTCAAATGTTGTCCACTGTTTTTATGTGTCGACACATCAATTCCAAGTGTTGACACTTGATCATTCTGTCTTTAAACTTTTGGTTTTTGTCTTTATGTATTGACTCTTCATATTCATGTGTCGACACATTGCCTAGAAAACTTTCGTCATTCTACCAATGATCAAGTTCAACTTTAGCAATACTATAAGATCTTCAAGGAATCTTTTCTCTAGGGTATGATGATAGATCAAAGTCTTCAATTCATCAAAGTTGTCTTCTATTTTGAATTTGGATTGAATCTATCATTAGATAATTATCTTTTTTTGGTTTCCAAACTGCCAGAACTTCATTTCATTAATGTAGAGCTCTTCTTCTTCATTGTCGAGCTCTCTCTTTCTGCTGCTAATCATTTTATTTCATTCATGTAGAGCTTCATATTCATGATGTCTCATTGTCGAGCTCTTTCTTTTTGCTACACATCCTTCTTTCTTTTTTAGGATCACTTGAATAAGTCTTTTATAAGCTTGATGAAGTCTACTCTTAAACATCTTTATTTTTTTTAATACATATCATCTTCATTGATTCTTTAAATCTCAGATGAAATCTTCACTTGGATTCTTTGTAAAGATTATGTAATTATGATGAATTCGCTTCTTAAACATCTTCAATCTCTTCAAAATTAAGTCATCTTCAATTAATCTTTGCACACTTGATGAAATCTTCTTTTGAACACCTTCAATCTCTTAGAATTCAAGTCAAATTCATTGAATCTATGCATACTTGATAAAATCTTCTTTTGAACATACTTGATCAAGTCTTCTTTTGAACACCTTCAATCTCTTAGAATTCAAGTCATTTGTTTGACTTTAGAATAGATATCATTGCTCAGTTTGATGCATTGCATGACTCTTGATGCATTGTTTGAACTTAGCTTATTGGTCATCCACTTTGACATTTATTAAATTTTAAGTCAAACTTTAAGTCTAAATTATAATGTTTATTAATCTGCACACTAAGCAAATGCATTAGTAAAATAACACAAGGTTTAGTTATAATCAAAATCAACATGGGGATCAACCTTAAGTTAACACAAACTAGTTATCCCTTGTTCATAGTTTTCCTATAGTCTTCCCTGCATCAATTCCCTATATATATACATATTCAGATGTATAAATATATTTCCGGAGATTTGCAATCTTTTTCTATTTCTTGGCTATTACAAACTCAGTACCGTGAGGTTCTTCATGTAGGATCATTTTGCGGATGTATAAATTTGAATACTGATCCAAGTAATTTGATCGTGAAATTTTTCTGAGTCGCACATTCTTGTTGTTTTTCTTTACCTTTTAAGATGAAGAATAACAGACAGGCTTTTTGGAGAAGGAACTTAGGTTCTCTTTTTTTCTTATATTTACAAAACAAGCGCAAGAATGTCTTTTCATGTATGATATTTGGGGAAAATACTATGTGCCCAGCCACATAACGCTTTTCAAGTGCGTGCACAATATCTGATATTTTTGAAGGAAAATTTAGCGTTTTCACTTTTGTTTGAAGCACAAGGGGTATAATTGTAGGTTTTTAAAGTTGATTGGGTATATGTGATTTTCAAGCTAACCACAGGGGGACAATGTGAAATTAACCCTAACTTTGAAGTGATCGCCATTCATCATACCTCCTAAAGATGCAGCAGCTCTAATGCAAAATTTAAATATTTTCAAGATTTTGGATTTTGGCCCTTGTTCGGATCATACAAACACCCTCAAGCATTCCAATCAGCCAGGTATGCTTCAAATCATTTTGCCTAATTCCAAATTGAATCAACGAAAAATTGAAATTAGCATTGTGCCCGGATACACGGAAAATCTCGGACTTCAAAATGGTAATGAATAGTTCAAACTATATACAAATATGTGAATATTGACTGTTTTTAAGCATTAAATGATTATTGTAAGGTAGGGCAAAATCTAGGCTCACGAACAAGAAGAATTTTTAAATTTGGTAATTTAAATAGAGGTTTTGAATTCATAAATTTTTGTATATCTAAACATAGAAGTAAACTTTTTAAAAAAACTTAAATAAAATTTCTCAACAAATAGAGTATTTAAAAAAAATTTAAAAATGTAACTTAAGGCATGATTATTGGATTCCAAATCGATACGAATTTTCTAATTAGTCAAACAATATGGAAATGGGCCAAATGACATTGCAACGTAATATTGTAGCTCTACCATACACAAAATTAACCAACTTTTTTATGATTAATTTAAGGTCGTATTTTTGTGTTATCAGGTAGGCATGCTGTATCCGCAAGGTTTTTTTTAATTTTTCCATGCATACGTCCGTGGATACGTCCAAACACCCTCCAAATCACTCTTTTCCTAGTACCGAAATTTTTTACTGAAATTAACTTATAGTCAAGAAAGGCGGCTGGATCCTTATCCTATCTTCCAAAAGAAGTTGGCATCTTGACAACTATATGACCCCTGGAAAGGAGTCCGAAAATTGGCCTAGACAAAGTGAAAAAATTTCCTTCTAGCTACAACCCAAACCTGATGGATTCTCTGCTCCAAATCCTATTAACTTCTGCCTCTGGCCTTCTCTTTCTGCTAGTTTTTATCTACAATCAGTTGAAGAGACCAAATAAGAGTTATGGGGCGCCCCAAGCAGGTGGTGCTTTGCCCATCATTGGCCACCTGCACCACCTAGGCGGAGGGCAACTAACCCATAAAACTCTGGGAGCCATGGCTGATAAGTATGGATCAGCCTTCACTATAAAGCTTGGCTCGCACAAAGTTTTAGTTGTGAGTAGTTGGGAAATGGCCAAAGAGTGTTTGACCGTCCATGATAGGGTTTTCTCCACCCGACCAAGCATCGCTGCGTCGAAGCTATTGGGTTACGACTTTGCCATGTTTGGATTTGCTCCTTATGGGTCTTATTGGCGTGAGATGCGCAAGATAGTCACGCTCGAGCTACTGTCTAATCGACGAATCGATATGCTCAAGCAAGTTCGAGCTTCAGAAGTGGAGACTTCGATAAGAGAACTGTATGAATTGTGGGTTAGTAATGGTAGTGCTCAAGGTGGAGTGTCGGTGGATATGAAACAATGGTTTGGGGACTTGACACATAATGCCGCAGTGAGAATGGTGGCAGGCCGACGATATTTTGGGGCCAGCGCCGATTGCGAGGAAGGAGAGGCCCGAAGCTGCCAAAAAGTGATGAGGGATTTTGCGTATTTGTTTGGGGTATTCGTGTTATCGGATGCAATACCTTTTCTCTGGTGGTTGGATTTGAAAGGGTACGAGAAAGCCATGAAGAGAACTGCAGAAGAACTCGACACTCTTGCGGGAAAATGGCTCGAGGAGCATAAGCAGAAGAGGCTGTCGGCCGGCATGAACGGCGGAGCGGAGCAGGATTTCATGGATGTCATGCTGACCATTCTTGAAGATGCCAAGATTTCTGGTTTTGATGCTGACACTATTAACAAGGCCACATGCCTGGTAAGTACCGTGCCTAACACAAACACTATTTGTTTGGTCTTGACAAGAAGAGAGACTCACTAAAGTTTTTCTCTCTTCCCTACTATTATATATGCCCCTGTTTTGTGGCAGAATCTCATCTTAGCAGGAAGTGACACTACAATGGTTACTCTCACGTGGGCCTTATCGCTTCTGCTCAACAATCGCCACGTGTTGGAAAAGGTTCAAGATGAGCTGGACGTCCACGTTGGCAGGGACAGACACGTGGACGAATCCGACATCAAAAACCTCGTCTACCTCCAAGCCATTGTTAAAGAGACACTCCGCCTCTACCCACCTAGCCCAATAATCGCACTTCGTGCCGCAATGGAGGACTGCACCTTATCAGCCGGCTACCACATTCCGGCCGGTACGCGCTTAATGGTGAATGCATGGAAGATCCACCGGGACGAGCGGGTGTGGCCTGAGCCTGACGAGTTTCTGCCGGAGAGGTTTTTGACAAGCCACAAGGAGATTGACGTAAGGGGTCAGAACTTTGAACTCATTCCTTTTGGCTCTGGAAGGCGATCCTGCCCGGGGATATCACTTGCGCTCCAAACGGTCCACCTGACCCTGGCTAGCTTGCTTCACTGCTATGATATAGCCAAGCCGTCAGATGAAACTGTGGACATGACAGAGAGCTTAGGCCTAACAAATCTGAAAGCAACCCCACTCGTAGTTTATCTTACCCCGCGGCTTTTTTCCAAGCTCTACGGACACTGATACTGATCCCATTGCTCGTCACATTTCAGAGGGTGTCCCTAATAGGTGCAATTTCTGTTGTGTATATGTATACATATGAGCTGTAATGATCTTAAAACAGTTGCATCAATTACCTTTCTGTTTAGCACTATACTGCATAGTGATCAGAACTGAAGGCAACTCAGATGAATGTGGTGGCCAATTGATAGGCCCTTTGCTTCTCTTCCTCTGTCATCTGTCGCCTATTCGACAAGAAATACATTGAATTTTATAGTCTGTTACTAACATCTGAATCAAAGTTTGACAAAACTATTAGAGTAGGTTAGCGAGAAGCACGCAATTTCGGCCCATGAAAAAGAATGGAAATACTGAAATTGTCTAGAACAAAAAATGTAGGAGACAGAAGAAAATTCTCCCTTTTTCGTGTTCTGTTCTGATAGAAGAGATTTGGTGCTTCGAACTTCTTCCCCAATCTTATGAATTCTTTCAACCGGACGAAAATTAATTGATTGGGTGGGCTATCTTGAATGCATTTTTGTTTCCTCTCTACTTCTTCTTCTCATGATTATGTTGTTCATCTTCATTTCCATCTAGAAACATTTGTGATTCTTCTTCACATGAATGAAAATTCTCCAAGACATCATCTTGAATAGCGCTTCGATTTTCTTCTTCTTCCGGTTAGCAAATTTGAATGAAAAAATCTGAACCTTTTTACTCAGAACCCTCCTTTCTTCCCTATTAAATTTGGAGCCTGCTGGTGAGTAATTTTGATCTCCTCTTCTTTGCTTCTTGAGCTTCCAATCTTGTAAACTCTCTTTCTCATCTTCATGCACGTCAATTGCTTCTATGGAGTCCGCTCTCTCTTTCATTTGTGTCCTATAAGCATATGTGAACATGGTTCTCTGGCTTCTTCACAAAATACGAACCTAACCTTCTCTCTCACATCCCCTCTCGTTGAATGAACAGATGTTAGCGATCACTCAGAAGCAAGCTCAATATAGATTTTTATGGATGACTGAGAAATTACAAAGCACACAGGATTTCGAAACCTTATTATAGTTTCTTTTAAAAAGTTTCCTGGGCTTTGCTTTCGTACCCTTGCAGTATTCAGGGATCTTTTAATTTTCCTCCGTTTCATAGAAATACAACTAATCCTTCTAGGTGCTGACTCTTTGCTCGCGAGGAAAACGTTTCTTTCGTACCATTGAGTCATGACTCTCAATGTCTAAGTGATAGCAGCAAAGCTTGTTACGAACAGTTGAGCTAAGTTATCCATAGTCTGATCTTCAGAACAACCGTAGAAAACACAGAGAGAGAGAGAGAGAGAGAGAGAGAGAGTTCCATGTCAGTCAACAAAAGACGTTCAGTTCCCTGGGTAATGTTTTCCAAACGCTTTGTGTTTTTGTTGTTAGGTAATAAGAAAGAACTTAATTAAGCAGATTAAGCAGAACTAAGGAAACAGCATCCAATTTTAACGTCTTGTGGTACCAAAAAGAAAACAAAAAACTAGAGACACATCCAGTTCGAACGCATCGTATGTAATAAGCAGTTTGAGGATGAACTCTTGACTGATCACCCAAATAAAACCTGCTGTCAAGCCCGAAGTAGCCCTATCAGACCCAAAAAAACAAAAACAGACATTCTATCAACATGTCCACTATCAGATCTTTCCTCGATAGACTAAAATCTGAAACTGGATAGCAAAGTTGCATATATGTACAAAATCAGCTGCATTTTCATTCTAGATAATGATTTTCTTCTTTGATAGGCAATACAAGAGGACTTGAACACTAACCTCAAGGCTGAGAAACAAATCGGGTGCTAACTGACCTACAAGGCCAGTGGTACCTTATATTGCCATTGAATATTGTTGAATTGAATCCCAATATTGCATAACAACACAAACTTGTTGCAAAGAGCAAGATACCAAAATATGGTGCTGCTCAACAATATGCGGAAGGCATGAAGATCATTTTGCCCTAAATTTTGGAGCAATGTACCATTGAATGCAAAATATCAGCATCTCCCTGGAATTTTGCACCCACCCACTCTTGAAAATCCTACAGCTGCAACAGCTAGTGCAAGGAACATACCAGGACTCATAATGTGATTTAACCTCTTCTTCTTCTCCAGCTCATTTACACACCCTTTTATCTACACTGGCAATGATGAATGGTCCATTTGACTTCTCTGATATCAGCGTCAATGAGAGAAAGAGCTTGCCTCAGTACTATAAATTGAGTGCTCACTCAAACTGAAATTGGGTCTCTCTTCATCCCACTTCAGAATCTCTCTGGCATATTTAAGAGCTTCATCAACAGTGTCAGGCTCCAAACCCTTTAACAGAGCAACATACAACTTCTTATCAGTGAGAGACGAATAGAGCCTCTTGAACTTAACTGCAATATAATGGAAAGCCAGCTGGGCAAGGGAGGGGCTATTATTGATGTTGCTGCTGTTGCTGTAGCTGTTGCTGTTGGAGCATTGACGGCTCATCACTGGATGGAAATCATCAAACCAATCACACTGGGTCAAAGGAACCTGTTCCATCTTTTCCTCAAACAGATCACATTTGTTTAGTACCAGTAGGAATTCCATCTGATCGAAGGTTGGATGAGTAACAATGTTCTCAAAGAACTTCTTACTCAGTAAGATCTTGTTCACCAAAGCCCCATCTCCATCAATAGCATACTGGTCATAGTCACTCAAGGCAACAACGAAAATAACAATTCGAACATCTTCAAACATTTCTAACCACTTGCAATTTTCTCCAAACCCTCTTGCTTGTACTCTAATTAATTGGTATCTGAGAACCGACAAAGGTAAAAATCAATGTCACGAATAACTACACCAAACGTATCGAAACTTGACATCAGATAACCAACAAGGGAAAAACAATGTTGAGAATAAGCGAAGTGTAACTATCAAAACCTGACATGAATCCATTGTCAATACAACATCCATAAACAACAACTGAGGAATATTTAAAAAGAGCAGTCCCAGTATTTCAACCTCTTTTTGAGTTAAAAGCAAGCCAACAATGGAGCACGAAAAGTTTAGGCTCATCAACACCTATTTTACCAGTGTGATCGACGTATCTGGGCAACACCTCCTCCTAGGCTATTGTGCTTCCAAGAAGCATTTATGCAGGGGAAGAAATGGGAAATAAACTAAAACTGCACTTTGTTTCTCATACAACTTAACATATTGACAAAAGCTAGCAACTGCCCACAAACAGACATCACATTTATATTGTGACCAATTTATTTTATAATTTAAAACTCCTATACCAATTAAAGGTAAAACTAGAAATCAAATACTATTACAATAGCTGAAGATTTTCTAATATGTCAGCATATACCATTTTTTTTTATAGGCAAGAGTTTGTCTTGTTAGGGGAAGGGGGAGGGGGATGCTGGGGCTTGAACCCAGACCATGAGTTTGTCATCATGTAACATGAAATTCAAAGTAAAAGAATATTGTTCATATCCTTTGTCTTGCCTAAATGCTGCAACAATAGTGCACAAACCTTTTGTAGCATCCCCCAATTTATAAACTCAAATAGTCATTTACTCTTCACAGGACATATGGAAACAAATGCCTCAGACCCAGCCATCGATGGATTCAAACAAAGAGTTTGACACAGCAACACCATAGCATCAATCATCAAAAAGTTCAACATATCATGGTTATTGCGGGTCAAAGAAATCGGGCTCAGTTCGCCTGGTTAAGCCCAATAAAAATTAAGTGAATAAAGTTGAAGTACGGATCAGCCCAAGTAGTCAAAAGTGCGGCCAGGCCCACACTGCCCACCTCAGGCCCAAGCCCAATGCAACAAGCCCAATTTGCGGATATAATCAGAGCATTTAATGCTCTAACCGCAACATTTAATGCGGAGGTGACCCGTATTTAATGCAGCAGAGGCTAGCCACACAACGTCCACCCTCACGTCCAATCAGCTAACTCTGGCACAACAATAAAGCTAGACCAACGTCCAATCAGTCGGAGACGAATGATCTGGTCTACAAAGTAGATCATGATGACCTTAAAGTAGACCCCAGGGCTAACACTCCATTGATTGCACTATAAATACCGAAGCCCCAAGGAGTAAGGTATGGACAAGTGATTTTAAGCATACACTGTCTTTATTCATTCAATTCTCAATTAAGATTGCTAACTTGATCGTCGGAGTATGATCGGCCCAAATAAGGTCGACCCATTCTAACTTTTCTGTCCCTGCAGCAGTTTGGTGATCATTAATATTGGTTCGAGTAATCAACCAGGCCCTCTCAAAAATCCCATTTACAGTTATGTCCAGTCACGTAAATATAGTTCAAATTAATGCAGCATATCTACATTTATATAAGCAAATGTAATGATATAGAATTTCTTCAAGTAAAATTCCCCACAGTAATGAAGGAAGAGGAGAAGAATAGAGGGGGGGATAACTGCATTCAAGAGCATTTCACTTGTGCCACGTCTCCAATAGCCCGGGAGCCAATGCAAGTATACTGCTGCTCCAGTTGGATTGAAGCAATGCCTCAACGACATGCCATTGCATCTTAATCCCAGGGCTTTGATGTTCATATGTGACCAGGACATTGTCAGCTTCTCATTCATCTTTTGGATGCCTAGGAATGATTTGTGGTCCACAGAGCACTTAGAGGTGTTTTTTGGATTATTTTGTGATGTTCCACCAATGGCCTATTTCCACTAGTTTCGATATCCCTCATTCAACTCGAGTCTTGACTAAGGTGCCAAAATCCAAAATCTCCGCTTTACTGCATCTAACATATTGGATCTCAGGGAGAGGAAAATATTTTTGCTTTATTTGCGGTGTTCACTTCTTCATAAACAAGAGTGCACACAAGCACCAAAAAGGAAAAAATAAAAACAAAAAAGAGATAATTTTAAAAATAAAAAATACTCTAGAAACTTAGACAATGAAAGAAAATTAGTGATTTTTACAATCGATGCCATCATGACACTTACTGTGCCTGTGTGCAGTACCCATGTCAACACAACATAACATAGGTACGGATATGAGATATGTCCAACAAATCTACTACAGGACAGATAAAAATAGCATTCAGCAAAGGAGTAAAGGAACATATACCTCATTAACTAGAAGATACATAAGATGATTTCCACATATACTCTTTTATTACACGGATGTTTAAAACATGAGCTCAAGCTACCACATCCAATCAGCAATTTTGGATGTCATTTTACCAAGTTAAGAGATAAGGAAGATTGTGTGTCTCCATGTCAATATTAGGGATTAGACAAATCTGACACATAGACACACACCTCATTTGACACATGCACCTACATCCATGAAATATGAGTTGTGGTAGGAGCAGCCAAAAGTGCAAGGCACCTATTTTACAACAAAAAAATATAAAAATGCATTAGGCTTAAGTACCTACCTGAGCATAGAATCATGCTGATCAGCAGTGTCACAGTCGATGTCTGGTGCTGACTGGGGAAATGAGAAGTCCAAACAAGCAAGCCCATTGGATGAATTAACACCCTCAGCATATAGGATGTCTACATTTGAAGGTTCATAGTCTGGTCTCAATATATCAACTGCCTGAAAAGGAAAAGGATTATTACAGAAACATTAGGAATGGACTTCCAGAAATTGCCAATTATCGTACCTGCACATTTCCCAGGAATACAAAACATGAAATCAAAACAGTAGATAACACAAACATAAACCAATGCTGGTCAAGATTTTCTGACAGATAAATGGAACATTGGTAAATGAGCAAGCAACTTTCAGCAGCTTGAGCTTGGTCCACCAAAAAGAGCTCAATCAACCTCAATGATCCACCAGGACAAGCTGAACTCAAGTTGTCTTGCCAAAAAAGCTTAACACAAGCCACAGCAGGCCCAGCTGATCTGAGCTTCCAGAACAGGTTTATCTTTGAGGCCATCTAGAGATACGCTCAAATAGGGCAGAGCTCCATGCATTGTTAGAACAAGCTAAACGTTGAAACCTCAGATTCATTCTCTATACTTTTTGCAGACCCAAACACCACTTTGTGCAGAAGTCAAGGAATTCTTCTGGATATCTGGATATATGTCCTCTACAACAAAACCTAGATGCTTATGTTGACAACAACACAGCAACAGTGTTAAGTGAGAAAGATTTTATGCCTCCCTTGATATACAAAACAGATAGCTTTCACAATAGAGCCAACCGTAGCAAACTTGAGCCTGAGTAGCTTGTGATTGTAAAGAACCAAGATCAACCACTAACAGCATTGACTGAGACTGAGACTGAGACTGAGACAAGCTTGGAGTGTACCTTACATCAACCAAACCAAAGACAATCAGGATCGGCCTATTGCACCCCTCCTTGGTGTTTCTATATAGAATAGAAAGGACACTACTGATGGTTAGAATTTTGGAATACAAAACCTTCCCTAATTTGCAGCCCATCCTCATAAATTTTATATCTTCCATCACCAAACCAAACACAAACCAGGGGACCCATATAATCCCCTATCTGCAAAACAGCTTATAAACAAGACATATGTTCAAGTATTAGTCTAATCTTTTATGTTGTGGGCATTTTTAATAATGGGCCAGTTGAGGATAGAAATTTTTTTAAATGGAGTTCCTCACATCCAAGTGGCTAAAGATTATTTTGAACAATAGAAGCTAGAATTGGTTCTAATGAGTTTAATCAAGGAAGTTAAAAGTAGGCAAACTAGGCAGCAACAGAATTATACTCCTAAATACTGCTATCATTACCGTGCTAAATGTCTAAATCTTACACAAGGTTAATAGTGTGATCCACAGTTGACCTGACAAGGTGCCAGTAAATCACCAACTCAAACATGGAGGGTAGTCCTGGTATTTTACATTTTATGTAAAAAAATATGTACACATGAATAAAATCCATGTGCTAAAGGGTACACAAGTGGCCAGGATCCACTCAGGAAGCAAAGGTCTTCAGTTTGAGTCATGTCCATTGGGACTGTCCACTACAGCTGCAAACAAACCAAGCAATTCTTGAACAGCTTTCTGCTCATTCACAAGATAGTACAATCAAAATAAAGAAGCTTAGTCTAAGCCCAACTTTCAGGCCCCTCACGACTGAGCTCGACTGTGTAAGCTCAGCTCATTTAGTCATTGAGGCTTGTCATCTCCTCTTCATTCAGGTTTTTGACCTATAAGTATAGTATAATAAATTGGGGGAACTCTGTGTTGATTATGATCTTCTCCGTTATAGTATCTCTGACATTGGTAACTTGCTCTCCAATAGTTCTCAATATTCCTCCTTCTCATTTTTCACCTATACGGAGCTGTTTAACTTATAACTAATTTGATCCAAACAGTATTTGCTGTGTTTTAGATTTGGGGGTAGTTTTTAATGTAGAATTCGTAGTTATACTTCCATATTAGGGCATTAATCATTGATTCAGAATGACGACTTCTCATGTTCCTCCTCATCCTGAGCAAACAAAACGTATCTAAGCCGAGCTAAACAATCACTTCACGAACCCAGGTCTCAACAGAGTTCTGGAAGCTTGTAACGAGCCCAAGCAGGGCCCAAACACCACTCATTTGCACCCCTACCAGCCAGATGGATTCATCCCAGTAAATACCAAGCACATGTGAAATGTAGGGACCACACGTAGCCAGACTAGTCAGGTGCTCTAAGAAGCCACACACCCTACTGGCCAAAACAAACAAAAAAAGGTCAAGAACAATAACAAGAAAAAATAAAAGAGAAAGAATAACCTCCGTATGCAATTTTGAACATGCAATAAGTAGTGAGAAGCATTAGCATGATCAGAACTCTCCATATTCACTAACCAAACTAGCACAAAAACATGAGGCATGATCTCACCCGCTCTAAAAAATAATTAGCAGCACCAGGTAACAGTTCTAGTTCACTTCTCCGGTAGTATGTTGCCTGAATGGCTGCATTGTTCCACAACTCCTCAATTAATGGCGCATATTCCCGGGTAGCGGCTGGGAAAATGGCTTCCAAATTACCTGTTACCATAATTTTGAGAAGCCAATCGGAGAATGCTTTCAACCTTGGGCAAATGGAATAGATAGTTTTGCCATCATTCCCATCAGTATCCCCTGTTGTTAACCAGAAACAATTTTCACATTTATAATATTATGGTAGATAAGGGATGCAACAAGTATCAATATGGTCATGCTGGATGTAACTCTCTAATATATATGCTATTATCAACCAATAAAAACATCTTCAGGAACCAACTTTACTACAAGGAGGTCGAGAATATTCCTTTATTGTTTTGGTATATAATGTCGTGGTTTGGTGCATTTCTCTATGTTCTAGTGTGTTTCGATGGAAACAATCGAATTTTGTTACTTCACTAGTGTTATGTTTCGGTCTCTTAGAAAATGGAAGCATTTTGGCCATTTCGACGGAAACAAATGGAAACTTTATTCCTTGCAGCCCACATATATATATACACACACACATATACATATATGTATAAAGGCATATATTGTCAACAAACAAGAGGTGCAATATAAAAACCTAGCTCAAATCCTCGCCAACCTCCTCCATCGCCACTGATAACATCCTAAAAGAAGGTCTTAATGAGCTAAAGCAAGAAACTTCAATTTCACATGATCATAATCATCTCCAATATTCAATTTACATATAACACCCAGTTCATTGCTTCTCATTCTGGAACCCACACTGAATCGGGACAAGCATCATGTTAAATATTTGACAGTTTCCCAACAAAAACATTTTAGAATTCATATATCACTCCTCCCACAACTTCTTTAAGTACAATGCCAACACTTAGTGGTTTAGTCATTAGCTTTAAGGCACATCGAATTTCTAGGAGCATCCACAAAATTAAATGCTTGATAAATTATAAAGATGAGTTAGGCCTATATAAAATGCGCAAATTATTGATTGAATTAAACCTAAAGCCAGTCAATAACTTGATGCAGAAGTACTATCATAACTCTTGAATTTAAACCTAAAGGATCCAATGACTTGGAAGGAGAAGCACTATCATAACTCATTTCTTAAGTTCTCCCCCAAAATTCCATAAAGAAAAGAAATAACAATACATCTATGCATAGTGATAAGTAGAAGATATGACGAAAGCCAAAAAACTAAAAACACATTGATACCTGCAGAACCAGATTCATCAGAATATTGATTTTTCCTCATTTCATTCAAACTTTCATCTTCAAAACGCTCACGGCCCTCAAGAAGTATACCAAGGTAGCCATACAAATTGCTCTGGATCACTAATTTGATATTTTCACGTTCATCTTCCGAGAAAGGGACATCTTTGTAAAGGATCTTAGCCTATCACATTAACAAACACTCCTTTTTTCAGGTTTTACAGATAATACAAAGCCAAAATATGAAAGAAAATGTCAATTCAGTGTAGTGTGTAATCATGCCAGTGTAGGTTCATTGAATGCAAAAAGAAAGGAAACAAAGTTTAAATGTGTTTTTTACATAGCATGGTCGTGATAAATATCCAAACAAGGTCAATTGTCATCCATTTGAAATTTATTTCCACAGATGATAAATCAGAAAGTCTAATCAATCAGACAGCAGAATGACTATCCTATCCACAACAACAATTTCTGCATAAGTTCCTGGTCCAGAGTTCAGACCAACCAATGACAGAGCCTACCACAACGGATGTACCTAAGAGAACACCATAAATAAATCTGTGAATTAGTGAACCTATAAGCATGCAAATGCCAAGAAGTGGAAGCGGAATGAAAAATAACGCAGATGTTCCAATTTCAAAGATTCCTTGAAGCTCTGTTTGTTTCACAAAAATAAATGCTTGAGTAGAAAAAATAGCTTCATCGCAAAGAAGAAGTGGAAAAGGAAACAAGAGGGAGAGATTGTTAGATTGTGTTTGGCAGAGTCATTAAGAACAGTTCTATATTCAGAGTTACAGAAAACAGGGAAAAAATATTGAAAATTCATATTGTGCGTTGCTTTCAGAAACTATTAAATAAAAACTGAGTTAGAAAGAACCAATTTTCAGGAATCACCAAAATGTAGTTTTTTTTTTTTTTTTGTTCACTGATTTTTTGATTTCCAGTTAGGATAGTAAAATGATAAAAAAGAAATTTAAAAAAAAAAAGATGGAGTTCTCAAAATTGGGAAAGTTTTCAGAGAAAACTCTGCCAAATGGGGCCTTAGTTTTTATCTTGTTCCAATTCTCTAGCCAAAATATACTCACATTGAATTCCCACTTGTTTTTGGCACCCCAAAGGTTGCCATTACAGTCCACTATCGTTGCTGGTATTAAGAAAAGGGAAGTTTTAAGTGAGAGGGGAGATAATTCTGATCAAACCATTCATCATATCTCTGGGTTTTGTTGGAATCATGATGTAGTTGGTTGAGGGCTCCAAGAGGAGGTGGACTCAAATAACACTAGGATTAAGGCTGAAATTTAGCAAAAATTAGGTTTTAGGGGTAATTCATGCAATTTCCAACAAGCAAAACTCGAAATCCACAGACTATTAGGCTCAAACCAAGCCCTAAAAGTATAGAAACGAGAAAATTATATATATATATATATATATATGAAATTCTATTTATCAAAAGAAAATATTCTTCATGGAGTACTTAGGGATAAAGAAAGTAACAAACGAATGCCAGGCAACAAGTGACTTACATCCAACGATCAACGACAAGCATGTGACAAGTTGCTTGCATGCAGGGGCGGCTCCAAGTACTTCAATGTGGGGTTCAATTGAAACTAATAAAATTATAGAAAGACCCCTAAGATATCTCATAAGGTTAAAAAAATAAAAATAGAATATTACAAATAAAAATAAAAAAAAAAAAGAAAGAGAATAAGCAAACTTGAGGAGAGATGAAAGAAAAACGATCCTTCATATTTTTATGGTGCTGACAATCATTCATAAATATAAACGTTAATAAATTGAAAACCTACCTTTCATTTTGGGATTTTAAATTAATTTTTAAATATTTAATATACTAAAAGAAATATATGTTGAATTTTGGTAGATTTGTAGAATAACAAACAAATGAAAATAACAAAGATAAGTAGTTTATAAGCGGCCAACTATAGCCCAAGTAACTTAAAAGCAAGTATCTCCTGACCCTAAGTCTCAGAAAACTTGCAACAAATTGACAAAATATTATAGCATAAATCAAACAATAATACATAATAACAGAACATAATTAAAGAAATCCAGCCCATTCTCTTTTCTTCCCTTCTCGAAAAAGTAAAACAAACCACCATTCCCACCAAAAATAGCCTTGGATCTTCATCACACCAAATTAAATCACACATTAATAGTAAGAGATTACCAACAGCAGGGAAAAGAAATGAAGCAAGTATTCATTCTTAGCTGATGCAGCAACATGAAAATTAAAGTTCATGATGATACATTCAGCTATTTTACATTTTCTGACAAAAATAGTACAGGTAATCCTAAAATTTGAGTGTGGAATAAACAAAAAGCAGCCTAGTTTACCCAGAAAATATTGTTGTTCTAATTTTTTTTTTAAACAAACAAAGATGCATATGGTTGTCAAAGACCAATTGTTATTAGCCGAGCCTTTTACACCAATAAATTTCAAACAGATTTACAAGGTTTCCTAACCATAAATGTTGTACGCAATTGCTCTTAATTCCTAATGGTAGCAAAAGAAGACCCATATTTAGCTTGGGAATAATTGTCCAGTCAACAAAACTTTTTGCCTTTGATATTTATGCTTAGCTAAAAGTTAAAACTAGTCTACATAAAGCAGGTAAGAAAGGATTAGCATTGCCCTCAAACAGAACAGCCGATATTTACTGCCACATATTGACAGGATCTCCACAAGAGTATGCATCACACCCCTAAAGAACACAGCAAACTCGATAGTGCCATTTTTGCATCATGTACAAGGAGATATGATAAGGATTCGATTCGTAAGAGATCATACACAAATAGAAATTCAAGTGTGAGAAACCTAAATCACCAATTAGGAAATTACCTGCTTAAATATAGTACTTGTACCGGATCCGTTATAGCCAATTAAAAGAAGTTTCTGAAGGGTTCTCTGCTCAAGGTAGTTAGGCACAGTTCGGCTAACCAGATTATTCACTTGTTCTCCACTGGGGTTTGCAGACTTAGAAAGAACGGGAAGGGACAATACAGCACAAACCACCTTTGTCCCAGCCTGAAAAATAATTTGAGTTTAAAACGACAGTTTTTATTTTTTCACTTTTTTTTTTTTGGGTGGGGAGGAATCAGAAAGACAAAGAAGCACATGGACATCCAGAAACACACCTTGCCCCAGATATACCCTCTTGTATTTTTCTGTCCCTCTTCCTGGTATGAACCATCCTCATTCACCCAAAAGTGTGGGTTGCCAGCACATTGGACTCCTGCCAGCTACAATTTCAGCGCAATAATGTTAAACATGCATGTGAATCAGTTTCAACAATCAAGATAACTGTAGTACAGTTAGAAATTTGTTGGCACAGATAAAAATTTGAACCTGTAACATCCGAAGCTCTACTTTCGTGATCTCCCGACCATTTATAAAAACTTCTGTGTTTCCATTGCTAGCATCCATCTTGATGGGCCCCCCAACATTCAGATGGGGGCTAATAATTTTGGAAGGCTTTTGTCCTTCCTGTTAAAATTAGCAGAACCATCAGGTTCCATGACAGTGCAACAAATGAAAAATAATATTTCCAACTTAAAATGTTTCAAGGATACTGCATTCACCTTTCCCCAAAGACCGGATACTTTATCATACCAATAGTGTCCTGGTTTTAGCTTCTTTGGTGGGATTGGGCAACTCTGCAATAGAGCCAGCTCCTCTTGACAGAGAGGCTTACCATTCACAAAAACGTACTCTGCTGGCAATTGATTAACTTCACACAACTTCTCAGCCTTCATTATTTGTCGAATCTCCAAGTCATTAAGCAGTCGTTTGAGCATTCGAGAGCATTTCCCCAAGTTCCGTCGCTTTGACTCGTCAATAGGACTTCCGATGCATGTAACACACTTTCTTCCTTCTGGCATAGACCCCATTGCTCTGAGCACACAATTACTACAATACTTTGCATCACAAACAATGCAGACCTCCTTTTCGGTGAACCTGCTTCCTTTAAAGCATCGATAGCATGCCCCCTTCCTTGCCTTAACCTCAGGTTTTCTTTTTGCTTGGACAATTTCAGGTTCAGAATGACTTAATTCCTCATCAAAATCTCCCTCGTCCGACTCAATATCACGAAAAGTTACAACTGGAGTTCGTCTTACATCGCAAGCAGGTACATTGTTGCAATCCCCAATCCTAAGAGAAGAAACCCGAGAAGACGGGCATTCCGAGCTCACCAGTGACTCAGTTGATGCCGATTCAGGTTGGTTCAAATCATTAAAATCCAAACTATCCTTGCAAGCATTTGAAACCCTCTGCGCGGTTGAGCTTCCCAATAACTCCCTTGATTTATCAAAACTATCCAAAAGTCCCAATGTGCCTGAACTTCCCACCCTGCCTAATAACTCATGCGAATCTTCGTGACTAATGGAGGAGGAGCCTAGCCCAGTCAAGCAATGAATCACACCAGAAAATTCTCCAGAGCCCTTCTGGCCATTTGGGAATTCTGAAGTACTCGGGCTACTTAATTCACTCGACAAAGCGAAATCGCCATTACTTGGAGCTCTCTCCTCAAATGCAATAATAGAAGTTGGAGAAACAGTTGTTTCAGACCCCAAAGGTAATTCTTTGGAATCATCACCCTCCCCATTTCCCCGCTCAAAGGCTATCACAGATGTCGGAGAAACAGTGGGTTCAGAACCTAGTTCTAACACTTTCGAGAACTTCTTGGTAATATCAGGAGCCAATATTGGTTGGACAACCGGCAACAACAATTTTTCCGACAAAGGAACTTGGGCGACCACGGAAGCCACCGGAATCCTTTCCACATTGATAGGGACAGCTCGGGGAAGATCATGGGTTATAGGTGGGCCATGGTACTCTATGGCAAACGAGTACTCGACTCCATCATCAGCCAAATTTGCCCCTTCCGGCGGCATTTCCGATCCAAACAAACCCTTTAAAGTTCTCGACTTTCTCTTTCACAGACTATATAGACAAGACAGTAATCCTAATGAAACAGAGTAAATCATTTACATAGAAAACCTACCTATGCTACTTCACCATTAAAAGCAAAGCTAAGGAGAAACAGGAACCGTTCAAATCAGGCCTACACGAAAAAAATAAAAAAATAAAAACCTAACCCTAATATATGTTTTCCGTACAGGAGAAAATCTGAGAGTTTACAGACTACACAAGGGTGAACTGAGATAATTGAAGGAAAAACGGAAAAATTGAGAGAGAGGAGAAAATGGGTTTGGAATTTCTTACCTCAGAGAGAAAGGTGGCGAGAGAAGACAAGCGAGGGTTTTGCGGGAGAGGGGGGATATCCAAAGCGGGGCTGTCTGTTGTTTGGGGCGATGGAAAATGCGTTGGGAAAGTGAGGGAGTGGGGAGGGGAAGGGAGGGTGGAGGAAAAAGACAGCAAAAGAAAGAAAGCAGTAGTGGTGGACACTGTTCCAGAATTGGCATCTTTCTTTATCTTTTTGTCGTTGTTGCTTCGCTTGTTGGGAACCTAGAGAGGGGTTAGGGTGACGTTGTGGGCAACATGGGCATGTGGGATCTCCAAATCGAAGGATGGATTGGAGTTGGAGGAAGGAAGAGAGGCTCTTTCTTTTGTCTTTTACAAGCTTTTTAGAGGCCATGCTTGTTGGTCCTGCGGCTCCTGCCCTTCTCCTCTTCATCTAGCTAGGCTGTGGGCACTTTTTGCCCATGAAATGTTTTTCGCGCGACCTGAAACCAATGGCACAGCATAGGCGCATGGTAATTTGTGTGTTCAACTTTTCATGTGGTGTAATTCAAATTCAAGGGTTGTTCTCCCTTTTTATATGATTGTGTTCTGTTTCAAGACCGTTTGGTTTCAATTTATGTTTCTTGGTTTTGTTTTTTTTTTTTTAACTTTAGGCTTGTTTTTAACCGAAAAACAAATTCTGAAAAGATTATTTTTTTAAAAAAAAATATTTGACGTTAAAAATTTGTTCTCTTTATTTTTTTGTTTGTGTAGTACAAACTACAAAATTTTTATAGAGAAATTATTTTAGTCACAGTTATTGGACAACCTATAGTTATTTTTTAAGATTTGTTGATCTAATCCTTCTCTCACCCACTAAAAACAACTTTCAAAATAAAATCTTGAATGTTATTTTTCACCTTTTCCTTATATTTTGATTTTTTTTTTCTAGAATTTAAGAATTTCTAACCAAACAAACAACAGACTTTCTTAATTTCTCAAAAAATATTTTTTTCATAATATTATCCGGTTAAACAAATCGAGCCTTATTGAAATCGTGTTTAACAAATTGGTTCTAAAAATTATTTTAAACTGCATTTGATAATCCGGTTCTAAAACTTTGTTTTCGAGAAATTTTTTAAAAAAACATTCAGTTCTAGTAACCAAGAAAAATATATATTTTGAAATTTTCAAAACAGTTTTCACTTGAAAAAGAAGCCGATGTTTCCTATAGTCAATTTTTAGTTTTTAAGAATATGTATATATATTTATATATGTAAATAAAGTAGTTTCTAATTTTTTATTAGTTTCCCATAACAAGAAAAACAAAATGGAAACACAACCCTAATCAAATAGAACAGCTTTTGACATGGATATTTGCACCAACATAAAATCATTGAAGATGGCTAACATAACGAGTGACCGCCATGGAAGCATAGCGAGTGACCATCATTCACGACTAATGTTAGCATTTTTATATAAAATTATTGAGGATGGCTAGTATGACGAGGGACCATCATTCACAACTAATGTTAGCATTTTTCTAACGTTATTTCGTAAAAGCTTGCAAGAGTAGTATGTGAAGAATAAATCATGAAATTGTCAAATTTTACTTGGAGGTTGACAGTGACCAAATCAATTATGATAAGCTCGATTTGTACCTATCGAATGAAAAATGTTTCTTGAACTTGACTTTCTTGTATTTTCTTACTTCGTGATTACGAAAAAGTAAATCCCATGTGCACTTATTTTTCTTGTGCTTATAGGAAAGAAAGAAAGTGTGATGTGAAAACAGAACTTAAATAAAATTAGTCTTGAATCAACCATTCAGATTGACTTTAACAAGAGAAATAGATCTGCTACCATTTGCACTGTTCAATTATAATTTGGATCAGTTTTGTATGCATGCGAGCATGGGTCGATTCATGTCGATGCATGGATCCATATCTTTATCTTTAAACAAAGTCACAGGAACAAACAAAGTGTATTTTTGTTGATGAAAAATAATAATTTCAAGCCAAAGTTTCTTTTTTCTTTTTCGATAGAAAGCCAATCAAGCCAAAGTTGAATCGGTTAGAATATTCTTCTCTCTCCCTCTCCCGCAAACTGAGAGGGAGAGAGAAAAGTGAGGTTGCTGTCTTTAGGCTTTGAACAATTATTGGCCCAAATTTTTGGGTTTAAGAAGCATAATTATCACAACTACTACGTTCCCTATTCCTTAGTTCACTTTTATTGATAGGCAAGATTAAGTTTCGTTGATGGTAGGTATTTTTTTTTCTTTTCCAGACGGCTTAAATATGTGCAAAACAATGTTGAATTTGGGTCCCATGATGCGCATAAGACCTCATTTTGAGATTATTCTTCAGAAATGGCCTCATATATTGGATATATATATATATATATATATATGTTGTGCATAAATCAAGAATTTATGAGATGCGATGCAATGAAATAAAACTATCAATTACAAAATACAAAGATTTATCATGATTCAATAGTCAGTGTAACTACATACGCCTATAGTTGCAAATGAGTTCTCTCTTATTTATCTAGACAAAAAAAGTATTATAATTGATTAGGGTTACGAATTTAAATAAAACTATAATCTTAGATACAAAGGCAAAATCCTCAAAATACCCATATCATACCTATTATTCTAATCCAGGTGGACAAAATTTGATTACCAATCATAGGTTCATGGGTGAAACGGACAAACTTAGTATCAACAATATGAACCACTAACTCCAATAATAAAGTTGGTTAAAAAGTAAGCCAAGCCCAGGCCTCACAAATTCACAAGCTATATAGTTTTACTGTTTTTTGTAGATTATGCATATATTATGAACATAGGGCAGAACCAATATAGGCCAGAGAGAGCAAGTGTCCCCCTCAAGCTTTTTTGGAATTGCATTTTTGCTTATAAATTTAAAAAGTTTTGAATTTGCTCTCTCTAAAATTTATAAATGCCTTTTCAAGTTTTCAAGAATGTCATTTTCACAAAAAATTCGTGAAATACTTTTCAATTTGTCCCTCTAAAAATTTATAAATGCCCCACTTAAATAGTTATTTTTCATTAAAAATCTCATTATATATTATATATTTAAGCTTGTATACGTTATACATATATACAGAAATTAAGTACTCTATTAGCCTATTGTTAATTATGGAAAAAAAAATTTGCCTCAGCTTTTATTAACGGTTGTCCTTCCTGAATATATTTTCTGGTTCCACCACTATATGAACATATGGTATTTTACTATTGCATGGTATTTTAAAGTAAATATTCGGAAGATATTCTATATCATAATTTGTATTGTTTTAAAGCAACACATTTTTCTCATGAAAAATTCATGCATTATTTTTGTTGTGCCTTGCAATCTGCTAGTGTCCATTTTTCATTTGAGAAACTGAACACGAAACGCAATGCGTAGCTCTAGATGGCTTTGAGATGAGCTGACGTCATTTTGAGAGTACTTTAGAAAATTAATCGAAAACAGGAGTGGGTTCTTTCCATTTTCTAACCGAAGATGAATTATGAATGACAGAAACTTTCTCTTTATACCTAACTGTAACTACTTTCGTTGCTTTCAAAGTAAAACTTCAACCAAACCAGTTAGGCCACCTCCAAAGGGTGCCTATTGGCCATATATAGTTTTACGTCGCGTTATGCAAAATGAAACTCTTCATATGACGACAATTAACCTAGTCATCTCAAAGGGAGTCTTTGAAATTAGGCCCAGTAGAGACTTAGTCAACTGTTTTCTCAAAATCTTGCAAAGACGACTTTGTTTTTATTTTTCTTATTTAATATTGTTTCATAATTTCTTATTCTTATTCTTAATTCTATAATCTACCTCACAGAACTTAATCATTCCATCTAATAATTGGTCTCCCTTTGACTACTGTTCCGTTGCTGAGCTCACAAGATTATCCCGGAGTCCAAATCACAGCAGCGTTTCAATGAGGAAAGTTTTGCATGTGAGATTTTTTGTGTCATAAATTTTTTGGAACTCATTTAACTAAGCACCACTTTGACAATACAGAAACTTCATACATTTACACCAAGATCAGCGCTAGAAAGGGAGAAGACACTTGTGTTATTTGGCCAAAACAAAAGAAAATCAAGTGGGATTGAATGGAGAGGTAATGCAGTTTAAGACATGCTTTCGTCTACTTAAAAGGATCTGCGTAAATAGAAAAGTAAACCAATTGATGTATACAATTTTGAAGATTAGATTATTCCCTTAATCTCAATTCTCAAGGATTGTCAAAATGAATAAAACAAAACATATGTTTCAACTCCCATTGCCTGTCTCTGATACCTCCACATGTCGGATTTTCGCTTTCACTGCATTCAAAAGTCTGTAAGTCAACCATCAATTCCTTTTGTTCATCGCCTCTTATAGTATTACGTGAGGAAAATTCTATTTTATGCAGAAGAAAATTCCATCATGGGGTACTGGAATTTTTGAAATTATGAATAAACAATCACAATGATAAGGCCTGCAATAGCTGGCTACATCATTATATATGAAATGTTTGTGTATAATTTTTGTTTATATATATAGTATTACCCAAATTTTATATATAATTTATTATCAAAATGATGTAGTTGAATAAAAACTATTTACTTTAAAACAAAATATTCATTATGATATATAGCACTCAAAAGCTAGGTCACACAATCCGCCTAGGGTATGGAACGGGCTGGACACACAACTATACTATTTATTATTTTTTTTTTTTGTGTATTTAGTAGTTACAAACAACAAATTGATGCATAAAAAAATAAAATCACTTGAATGTATTATATAAATGTATAAAAATTATATTTATCTAACTATACATACACGCTCTAGGAATACTCTCGTTCTCAATCTTCTAACAAAAGATATTGTTGCCCTCCCACTCTCACACCCAGACACTTACACGCTTTATGTGACTTAGCCTAGGAGTAATGGTATAGATATAAAAAAAATGAACAAAAGATGGTGCACTTCTGCTCTCACTTATGTGACTTAGCCTAAGAGTAATGGTATATATGTAAAAAAAAAAAATGAACAAAGAATGCATACAGTTTGTGCACTCTAGAACAAAGAACCATCAATATACTCTTTCATTAGAAAACTGCCATTGCCACTGCAACAACATTTTGTTGCAAGATTTTGTACAAAACTTTTGATAAATAGCATTTTCCCGTCTCTTAATATGTTATTCTTTTTCTTTCAAAAAATTCAACCAGAATAATGTGGCATTTGTGTAATTAAAAATTTTCATGATCAATGTTTTGTTTTAAACTGAATGTCTTTCATTCAATTGCATCATTCTGATAATAAATTATATTTAATTTCTCTGTTTGTATAACTTTACTCTCCCAAAAATTTTACTTGTACAGTATGGGATTTTTGAAATTTTTTTTAAAAAATTTGCGTTTTCACTAGTATTATGTAGAAGCACATGCAAGACCATGAACAAAAATAATATTTACAAGCCAGTACAACTAGATTTTATCTTCTTTCCTTTTACATTACATGTACAGTTTAAATCTGGATTTGTCTTCGTGCAAATCTTCTGCAGATGGAAAATCAATGCAGTTTAGTAGCTAGGAGTTCTCTTCGTGCAATCCTCTAATCATATTCATATAACCAAAACTACTAGCTAACTAACTTACATCTAAAGAACTCCATAGTCCTCTTCATCCTCCCCTTAATATTTCCCTTCTTTTATCTCATTACGCTGCCCCTGACCAGAATTCTTGCGGCGCGGTGGCGGTGAAACCGTCAGTTTGGTGTTGCTGCTGTGTCTGCATTGCTGTCATTTGCGGCGACACTCTCCATATATTCACCGACTTATCAAGACTGCCGCTGTACATGATCCACGCGCGATCGCCGCCCCTTGTTTCCCGATCTTCTTCGACGGCCAAGCACTTCACAGGCCCGCGGTGGCCGGTCAACACCGTCAAGCAGATGTGATCGCCCTTCGCCTCTCTCCGCCACACACATATCTTCGTATCGGCTGATCCACTGAAGACTAAATTCCCAGCAGCAGCTAAGCAAAGAACAGCGAGCTTGTGACCTCTCAAAACGCCGCCGTGAGAGAGAAGCTTCTCGCGTCCCCAGAAGTTGACAAGCCCGTCCGATGAGCCACAGTAAATGATTGTGGCCGACGGGTTAACTGCCAATGCCGTCACGGCAGAGTCTTGCTTTAATAAAATTTGTGAAAAGAAGTGTTTGGTTCCTTTACCTTGTAACTCTCTTCGCCACACTTTCACGCTGCCGTCGGCGGAGCCTGTAAAGACTAAGCCGTCGAAGCCGGCAACAACCGCGTTAACGGCGTCGTCGTGAACGTTTATTGACTCCAAGCATTTTGAGTTTGAAACTCTCCAAACTTTCACGGTTTTGTCCCAAGAAGCCGAGTAAAGTAGGCTCTGGTCTTCGCTCAAGCTTAAACACGAAATGGTATCCAAATGCTTGACCCAGACCGCATTACGGTTCCTTCTGACTTCAACGTATTTGCTCGGGTTGATGGAGCTCTTGATATAGGCCTTCAAGGTGGGTAAAGTTCCGATCCGTTTGTGAACGGTCGGGTTCTTTGAAGAGGCCTTCCACAACCGGATCTTCCCGTCTTGATGACCCGAAAAGATCCTTTCGCCTGCGATTACAATGGCTTTAACCAACCCACTGTTGGATTTGAATCCTGAAATTTCTTTCTGGTTCTTCCATACCCGAATGTTCTTGCTATCAGATCCGGTATATAGCAAATCGCCAGAAGTCGCTAATGAATATATATGGCCTTCTTCGCGGACTAGGGAGCCGACTAGGCTGGCGTGCGAATAAGTAGTATCATCGACTTGAGCGAGATGGGAGGACCATGGAGACTTTGCTAATGGAGATGCTTGATCCCATGAAGGTGCTGAAAGTGGAGGGAACTGATCCCATGAAGGCCCGCTTCGAGGAGATGCGTCGTAATTAACAGGACTCGATTCGGATGCATTGCTAAAGCTAAAGGAGTGTTCTTCGATATCGCTCGGATCAGACTGCAACATTTTGCCAAGCATTTGTCGCCGTGAACTGCTGGTTTCTATGAGCGTTTTGCCTTTTCTCCAGTTCCTCATCGTATTATTCTCTCATATATATATATATATATATATATATATATGTAGGATCTTGCTAGAATCTATCAAATTATATGTTGCCGGTAAAGAAACAGCTTACAGTTAAGACAAAGAAAGCATAAAGAGAAAAACCAGACTCCAAGAGAGCCGAAAGTAAATTGATGAAAAAGGAGAGAGAGACAGAGAGGGTAGTGGTGATTAAAGAATCAAAAGGTTGAAGAAGAAAGTGTACATAGAGTTGTTATAGTTGCATATATGTATAAATAGTAAACCGAGAAAAAAGTGTGCGATCGTACTTCTGAGGGGTGGAGGCTTAATGTTTACGAAGGGACCTAAGTCTTTTTTTGTCAAACATGGTGTGGCTGGAAACTTTTAAGGGAACTATTCTTGGGGTTGCCTGGTTTTGGTAATTCAATAGTATGATGACACAAGAACACTAGGATGTGTGGTTTTAGAGTTTAGACAGGACATCTGAATTTTCCAGAGAAGGATGACCTAGCGGGTGAAGATCCCACCACTGACGTAACAAGGACGCGTGGTGCCCGATAATTTTTTCTTAACTTGGTCTAACCACCAATTTCCCTATTGAGACATGATTCACCAAAAAAATGAAATAAAAATGTGAATAAAATAATTATTTTTATTTTTCTATTTGATAAAATTAATGAATAATGTTAAAATATAATGGAATTAAATTAAATTTTATTGTATAATATAAAATTTTAATATCATGTTATATATAAAATATTGTAAGTATTATATATTATTAATAAAATATTACTGATAATTTGTGATGACTGTGACAGCGGCCACAAGTAGCGGCGGAGGCAGCGCGACTGTGGTAGTGAGTGTTGGCTGGTGGTAGGGCAATGGTGGGTGATGAATAGTAGTTGTAGCCGATAAGGGGTGGTGGTGGTGGGGTAGCAGTGGCGGTAGATAGCAGGTGATTGTGGCCAACGGTAGATAGTGGTGGTTAGTGGAGATGGTGATGATGAAAATTTTTTAATTTTTTAATTTTTAATTTTTATTTTCAACTTTTTAGTTTTTAAAAATAAAAAAATAATTACCAAATATATAATTTTTTTTTTTTTTAAGAAACTTGACAACAAAAGTCGTTCAAAGTTTTGTTTTATATTCTATCTCAAGTGAGAATAGAATGACCATTTTCATTCTTAAAATAAGAAATGATCATTTCAACAAAATATAGGAATGATCATTCCAACTTTAAATAATGGTACCAAATAAGAAAATGAGAATGAAAGTGAGAATAATCATTATACTCCCTTGTACTAAACATAACCGAAGTTGTTAGAACTTCTTTATTTTGCTTATTAGGTTTGGGTTCAAACTTCAACGTTGTTTCTGTAACAACTCAAGATTTACAAAATAAGGTACTATTTATTTTAGGTCTGAGCTCGCATAACTTAAAATGTCTTGTATCATAGAGAATCAACATTCTATATCTATACTATTATAAAAAGTCAACACCCGTGTGCTTGGTGAAACCTCAACCGCTGAAGTCTGTCACACACAGAGTACCACATTAGACTTTTCCAAAAATACCCACATTACAGAATATGTGTTTTAAGCAACTAGGGTAACTAGGTAAAAAGAATTTAGCCTATTCAAACTTGATAAAAAGAGCCACGTTCCAACATAGTTACTTTTCTCTCCACACTCCTACTTTATCTACAGCTCTCTACCATCTCCGTTTCTGTCGACCATCCTTGGACGACATTTTGCATTTGACCAGAAACAACAACAACAGTACGACTAACTTCTCTGGTGAGGTGATCCCTTGGTTCCGGCAAGATCTTTTCTCGGTCATAGAAAATCGTTGGATTTCAAATGCTGCCATTTTTCGCGACTTTCACGAGTCACTGGATTTTAAAGTCTATGGCAAGGTGTTTCCTCACGCCACTGTTAATCATCATTTGAGCGTCATTATAAGTATAATGGGTGTTATTCAATTTTCTATGTTCATTATAACCTTTAAAAAAACGTTGTTATTCGATTTCCTATGTTCATTATATACCTTTCCAAATTATTAACAGGGGATTTACAGTTTAGTTGTGCTAACCTTCAAAAAATATAACGTACAAACTCGTGCTAAAAAATAGTATGATGGAAATAAGTGTTAAAACTGAAACTTCATACTCTTAGCTTATAAAAATAATGCTTACTTTACTCCCCCTCCTCCTTCCTGCTCTCTGTTAAACAGTTTCATATTCACAGTTAGTTATTTTAACCAGTAAAAATAAGAGTGGAGACCTATGAAAATATGAGTGTGATGGAAATTGGTGTCAAATAAAAAACTTAAATTTCTAAGCCTATAAAATATTTGCTGAAATTCTGGTAGCCGGTTGCTCACTAACCATTGGAAATTTTGCTACAGGTTTGTTCCCACCATTGATACGAAATTATTTTTCAGATAAAAAAGCAAATTAGGTATTCCAATAGTGCTAACACCTGCCGCTTGCCCAACAGCTCACATACTTGAGGTTTGAAACATTCTGCATGTTACATTTGGGAATCTCATGGTCGCATGTTTTCTTTTCTAAGAATATTTTCGCTGATACAATGAAATTACTTTAATTCAAATCACAGCCATCGCATTGCTAACGTCTCTGGCTCTGGTAATGTGATTTCTTGGTCTTCGGGATGGTGGTTTCCCAGCATTTTTTCATTGGCAAGCCAAGGTTCAAATGGTAAGTAACATTGCATTGAATAGTGGCTAATGCATGAATGCAGATATGAGTGGTATATAAACTGCACATTGTTTTATGACACCATCGAAATACTGAATTTAGTTATCTTTGATTCATGTTCATCTTATTCTGCTTTCATGCAACCTTCTAGTGTTTTTTATTTTATTTTCAGGGGTTGCTTTGATGCAACTTTCTTTGGCTCTAGATAATTTATAAAATGAGTTGACATAAAGTGATAGTTCTGAAATTGGAGTTTGCTCATAGCTTAGCTTCATTAGATACAATTACACAAAATGGTATGGGCACGTATTCCTTAGAGGCTAGTGGTTTTATTTTTAATCATGCATGCTTTCAATTCTATTAATTTGGTTCATTCAAAGTAATGGTAACTGTCAATTAGTTGCACATGCATGCATGCATAATTTTTAATGTTTAAAATGATAAAATGAAATGACATCTTAGGTGATTGTGTCTCTCAAAAAAAAAAAAAAAAAAACCTCTAAAGAGACCTACAATATTGTGACGAGATAAACAACTCACAGATTTACATAGTATGCTGATTGCAAAAATCTATTAATTAACGGCTAATATATTCCTATCCTCTCAGGTCAATAACAAGAAAATCTGCAAAACAACTTAAATAGGTATTAATAGTTGGCGAACTTGTTGTAAAGAACTTGGGATTAGAAGATTTCATTACCTCATTGTCAAATTAACATGTTTTATCTCTTAAGAAGTTTGTTTCTCTCTTTACAATATCATATTATCTATAAGGATTGGATGTCTAGAAGTGAGTTTGTGGGAAACACATTTGACTTTACTTTGAATTTGGGTAATTCTTTAATAAGAAGAAGTTGTTTGCTTAAATAACTATGTTTTAGTTTTTTTTTTTTTCAGTTTGTAACTACTAATGTTGAGACAGGATGATCAAATTATTAAGTTTTTAATTAATGTACTTATATCAATACAAAGTAGTTTAGATTTTTTTGTTATTGTTTTTTTGTCTTGTCAAATAGAGATAATTACACACACATTGCGTATGCAAAATTGCTAGTATAATAATATATGAACTCCCCACCAAAGAGATCTTTGGGTCTTGACTGTCGGAAGCAACACTCCACAAAAAAAAAATTTTAACAATGTTACTCTTCTACTCAGGAATAAAGAAAAAAAAGGTAAGAGCAAAATTGGAATCGCATTGTGCACAGTCTTGGAACCCAAATGCCAACAAAGCAGTGTGATTTCGCCCTAAGTCACGGTTTAGATCGTCACAGCAACGGCAGGAACCGGGTACAAAATTGTCCGAAAGTCACAAAAAAGCTAGTAAAAAATGGAATGTCATTCCCTCTTTTCATATGTAGTATGAAATAAATATCCCTTATGTGTGAACTTGATGATTATATCTACAGAAAAAATTACCACCATCAGCCAATGACTAACTGTAATATCAGTCGCAACGAATGGAAGCACAAATCTATTTATAGTTCGTTGTCATATTTAGGGTTGCTCTTGTTTGCCAACTACACGGAGTTCATTTCTTTTTTACTCTATATATCTCGGATGCACCAGGTCAAGCTACTTCTCATCCTATTGAAAATTTTGAATTTAATGGGTCCCTCCATAAAAGATTAAAAAAAAAAATTAAGCCGCCCCTTATATTTTGCTTTGTTTTTAACCTAACCCATATGTAGATAGCGGATATGGCTTAGAAGAGTCAATGATTAGTCCTCAAATTCAAATGTTAGCCAATTATTGAATCTTAAACATACATGACATGAATTTGACTCTTGGTGTGGATCTTGAGTTCTTCAGCCCCTGGTGTGGATGTGTAGTCTTATGTTTGCCTAATTAATAGATTACGTTTGATATAAAACTGAAGTCGTGAAACAAGGATAATATTGGAACTTGAAAGGTTAATTCTCTTAATCGGATGTCATCCGCTTTCAACTTGGCTTTGATTTCATCTTATGTTAATAATCCACCCAGTTTAGAGGTCAACCACCTCTCTTGTGTATGGTAAAGTTAAGAACCTCTCCTCCTATTGTGCTGCACTACTATATCATATGTACATATATTACGTATATAAGCTGTCGTTCATTGTGGTCTTTTTTCACATGCTTTAGTTTGATTCAATAGGTACTTGAATTTAAGGAACATTTGGTCAATCTTTTATGACGACAGAGTATTTGATTATTTCACATGCATTTTTTTTTAACTTTTTAACTTATCTTATCTTTTAAAAATAAAATAAGCTAAAAAAAATCTATATATTTTTGTTTGTAAGTCAAAAAAGTAAAATAAAAAAAGGTTGAAAAAAGTTATATCCAATAAGCCCATAGACGTTATACATAACAGGAATGATGCTTAGCTACAATGAAGCATGATAAAGAATCGAACTTAAAATCTCATACTTAATATAAAAACGAGTGATAAGCTGACACACTGCCCCCTTTTTTACTCCCATCGTATACCAAAAAGAAAAGATATGATTCTCCAATATAAAGCATGAAATTTTTTTAGTATTAAAAAAAAAAAGGTACCCTACACTGACGTACCCATTCACTTTATTTCTTGGACCTAATTTTTAAAAAAATATATATGGTAACAAAATTCGACATAAAAATATGAAAACGTTAAAAATACGAATATACAATTATTCGCGTATTAAATGAACACCAGTTAAAAAGTCATGATAGAAAATACTATAATATTTATAAGTAATTTTTTCTTGTACATATTAGTAGATAATATTTTGTCTCATATATAATAAGTTTTTAGAACATATAATTAACAATCAACCAAATTAAAGTCGTAGATAAATAAATTTTATTTTTTTATTTTATTATTCCAATACTTCATATAAGAATGGGTTAATATTTTGACTATTAATAAGAAGTTATATAAAAAAAAGTATGTTAAATGATTTAAATATATCAAGTACTAGAAAAAATATCACAAATATATGACATGATAATAGTAAAGATACACAAAACAAATTTTTCTATTATTGGTAAAGTCGAATGAATTTAATGGTTAATAATTGTACTATTATAATCATATAATAAGTATAAAATTAATAATATGTTAAGATTATATTAGATTATATCTAATTTTTAATTGAGTTTTTTTAAAAAATATAATACATGAAATGTTTAATAAGTATACTATACGGTCTAACTAAAAAAAATGAATATTTTTGGTTAGATTTGATATTCGGACAAAAAACAAAATTTGTTTCATTTATACGTGCACTCAGGTATTATACATGAATAGTACGAATACTAACTATGGTGTTGATTACAATATTTTGTGAATTTTGACTTCTTCGACCCTCGTGGATGAGTGTGGTCTTATGTTTACCTGATTAATAGGTGAGATTTGATATAAAATTGAAGTCGTGAAACGAGGATATTATAGGAACTTGAAAGGTTCATTCTATTAATCGGATGCCATCCACTTTCAACTTGGCTTTGATTTTGCATCTTACGTCAATAATCCACCCAGTTTGGCGGTCAACCATCTCTATTGTATATGGCAAAGTTAAGAACCTCTCCTCCCACTGTGCTACACTACTATTACTATATAATATGTACATATGATACGTATATAAGCAGTTCATTGTGGGCTTCTTTCACATGCATTAGTTTGATGTTTAAAAACATCACTTTATTCCTTAATTTCTTTTTTTTTTTAATAGTAGATGGTTTAATCAACTGGGCAAAAGAATTTACACAGAGGCACCCACACTCAAGGGTAGAGCCAAAATTTTGATTTGTCCTGGCTATGCTACAATTTAATAACTTACAAAAAAAAATATATAACATGTATATGCAAAAGTTATATGGTCCAAACAATTTTATAACTAATATGTAGCAAAGGTGTACATAAACAGGTAAATATCCAAAAATATCCAAGAAAAAATACTTTTTGAAGTTGTGTCCAACGGTTCTTCATAGAATATAAGCAAAGAAAAAAAAATTCTTCAACTTTTTTCTAGACAAAATGATCACTTACGTGAGAAAAAAATTCCTCAACCCTCTTGGGATGGTATAACATTATCAATGTTAGTAAACTAAACAAAAATTTATTTACTTATTTTTTTATACTCTAGAAATGAAAATAAACCCTCTCAGTCCATAGAAGGTTGAAAGGTTAGTCTATCAATTGTTGCACTTAATTTAATTTTTATTAATTTTAAGAATTAAGATTAAAGTGGGTTGTATTCAATAATTGTACTAAAATAAAAGGTGTTGAGCTGAGTATTAAAAAGGAATGAGCTAAGCAATATTAAAATAGACTAAATTTAGATAATAAATATTAAAAATGAGAGTTGAGCTAAGCTCTCTCTAGTGCAGGAAAGCTTTCAATGTCTCTCGCTGCCCACACTATTCCAAAGGAAAAGAAGGATGTTAAAAAGAAAAGTACATAAAAAAGTGACAAACTCATATTTCTTTTTTTTTTTTATCGGTAAATAAGCATTTATAGATCAAAAGTATATACAAATCTCAGGGCATATCCATGAGAAAACAAAGAAGGCCTAAGCCAAGAACATCTTGCCAAGCTCAAAGAGCTAAACAAAAATCACAAGAGAGCCAACTATTACAAGAATCTACTTACAATCCAACTCGGTTTGAAAATAAATAATTTAGGATTAGAAATACTTGGATCTGAATCTTTCGAACTACTGTTGTTGGGGACTGAATGCTGCCTTCAAACATTCTCTGATTCCTGGCTTCCCACAAGATGTACATGGTGCTGACCAGCCCTATTCTTTTGGCTTTCACTGGAATGTCTGTCCCTCTAACTTCTTTAAGAATCCATTTGGTGGCTACCTTCAAGATAGTAAGAGATCGAGAAAGCCCCAGCCAATTCTTGATGTTGTCCCATACATGACTAGCAAAAGAACATTGAAAGAAAATGTGATTTATCGTCTCCATGGAGGCCCTACAAAGGGAATACGATAAATCTTTCATTTGATTCTGCAACTTGTCCATGGTCCGTAAGCTATCTCTCATTCCCAACCAAAAGATAAATGCGTGCTTAGGCATAAGGCTGCTATTCCACACCAGCTTCAACCACTTGAGTGTCTGGCCCTTAGACCTGAAGTACTCATATACAAATCTGGAATTACACTTATCTTGGACTATCCACTGCTGCATCCTCAATCTGGTTGCTTGAGCTGAACCTTCCAAAGATATCACCTTGTCTCTTATAACCCAGATCATCTTCATCAATGGAGAGTCTTGACGCTTCACTCGATAGTCCCATAAGGATGACTTCTTGAGATAGACCTAATGCACCCATCTAACCCATAAAGAGTCCTTCCTAGTTTGAATGTTCCATAGAGTTCTGGAGATAAGAGCCCAATTCCAAGTATGGAGATGTTTTATACCCAAACCACCTTCAGCTTTCGGTAAACAAATAGTCTTCCAAGCAACCAAAGGCTTCTTATAAACAAAACTTTGACCTCCCCAAAGAAAATTCCTGCATAACCTTGTAAGTTGAGCCCTAACCCCTAAAGGAATAGGAAGAATCGATAACCAAAAACATTCCACACCTTGCAGAACAGATTTCACAAGTTCAACTCTCCCTGCATAAGATAAAGTGCAACCTTTAAGCCCGAGCAGTCCCCAAACCTTGTCAAACTGTCCATGAGAATGGCCACAGAAGGCACGTCTCCTCTAGCAAAAAGAATAAGATCATCTGCAAAAGCTAGATGCGAAATTTTCAGCTCACCACATTTTGGATGGAAATTGAAGCCTGAACTATTCGTCAATTTTGCCAAGCTCCGAGAAAGGTACTCCAAACATAACATAAAAAGGGATGGGGACGGAGGATCCCCCTGCCTAAGCCCCCTCTGCCCCTTAAAAAACCATGCAATGATCCATTAAACGACAAAGAATATGAAGTAGTAGAAATACATTGTAAGATCCAACCCACAAAGATAGCTGGGAAATCAAAAGCATTAAGAAGGTCCTTAACAAAGGCCCAACTTACGGAATCATAAGCTTTCCTTAAGTCCACCTTAAAAATACATCTCGGAGAAATTCTCTTCCAAGAGTAATGCCTGAATAACTCTTGCACCAGATAAACATTTTCCACCATACTCCTGTTTCGAACAAAAGCAGATTGACTAGGATCCACTAAGTCCTCCAAAATAGCACAAAGCCTTGAAGCAATAATCTTGGATATGACCTTATAAGAAACATTGCAACAAGCGATAAGCCTAAAATCTTCCACCTTTGAAGCATGATTAGTTTTTGGAATCAAAGCCAGCGAAGAATGGTTGATTTGTTTCAACATCTATCCTGAAGAGAAAAACTCCTAGATGGCAGCACAAAAATCATCACCAATAATACTCCAAGCTTTGATTCAGAAGTAAGAAGAATACCCATCTGGCCCCGGAGCTTTGTCCTCACCAATACAAAATAAAGCTGCCTTGATTTCTTCATTCGAAACATTTTGGATCAAACTATTAGCCTGTTCTTCCCCCACTGTCTTGCCTTCACTAATAATATCCCTGTCCAATTGGGAGCACGTAATGCTAGAACCCAACAGATCTTTGTAGAACTCCAAAAATGTTACACTAAGCTGCTACTGTGACGTGGATAATGAGCCATCAGTAGGGGTGACATTCACAATCTGATTCTTTGCCATGTTGCTTTTGATAACATTATGAAAAAATTTAGCACCTTTATTGTTGTCCTTTAAATATCTAGCCTTAGCTAATTGGGAGCAATAACTCATATTAGCTTTAGCAAGCTTGAAAGCCTTCCTCTTTAAATCTGCCATTTGACCTGCAATACAATATCTGAGAGACCATCATGTAATCTCTATTGAGCAGCCAACAACTCCTCTTCTGCCACAGCTGCTCTAGATTCACTGTGTGAAAAAGTGCTTCTTATTAAGTTCCCTTAAAGAACCCTTCAAAGCCTGTAACTTCTTACATAAAGTGAACATCTTGCTGCCTGTAATTTGATTGTGTCAAACCTGCTCAACTGTGCCCAAAAACTCCTCATGTTGAGTCCACACGTTAAAAAAATTGAAGGGCCTAGCAACTTGCTGGAATTCCTCAAACAATGTAACCATGCAAGGTGCATGGTCTGAATAACATCATGGCAGCCCAAAATTAGCAAAGACTCGAAGCTCCTCCTGAATCCATCTAGCATTAACCATGGCTCTGTCCAGTTTACACCAAACTGAGTTATTAGTCCATGTAAGCAATGACACAGAAAAACTAGCATTAGAAAGACCAGTAATGTTACAACTCAGATTTCTTTAATGCACGAGTAATTGTAGTAAGCTCCTTAAGATACTCTTTGGGTGGGCTTGGGTCCCAAATTTCAAAGCCCGGCTCTACGGCCAATCAAAAGCTAGTCAAGAAACTTTAAAAACTATTCAAAAGATACTTAAAAGTGAATTAAAAAAACATACCCGAGAACTGCCCAAGCTCGGTACCCTCTTAGTACAGTGGGCTGGGGGGCTGAGGTTGGAAATTTGGGTTGGCCAGGCCCTAAATTTTGCATGAACCTGAGTCAGCTCCGGAGCTAGCCCTTGCCCAAGGTCAAAACTGCCCAGATCGGGCTTTTTTACATCCCTACAGTGTTATAAACTTGCTAGTTGAGAATTATGTTTCTAGGTTGCTAGATCTCACCTGATGCTCTTTTAAGTGAAGTTCTTGAGGTATGTATGCTCTCTCTATGGTATTTTTCTCTTGTATACTTGTACTTCTATTGATGATGCAATGAATTTCTTCTCTCTTACCTACAAAAGAAGAAAAAAAAGGGACATAACGTTGTAGTAGAAGTGCATGAAGTAGACAATTTATATGACTCAAAAGGCTTGGTTACATAATTAACTGAGTTTTTGGTCTCTCTTTGGAAAGTGAAGAGTTCGACTATTGCCAACTTTAAAAGTTGACTATAAGAGATTTATTCCTTATGAATATTCTAGTCTCAACATAGTTTATTTGCATTTGATTAGATTAAGAAGAGAATTAGTCGAAATATGCGCAAACTGATAACAACACTCTTCGCCAAAAAAAAAAAATAGACTTAGATTACATGTAAGCACACGCTGATTTGAAAACAAGTAAACCACCCACTTGTCACTGATCTGTCTCCATCATCTTTATGCTGTTTGGGGGAAATGCGCATCTCAAATTGAGAACAGAAACCATGAGCCCCATAATCAAGGCAAGGTCGGTTTCCAATTTCACTTCCTATTTCTTCTATAAAAAAATAAGACAGCTAGCCCTCTGTTTACTCCCGAAACCGATGAAGCTGCCCATTGTTTCTCACTTGAGGAACTATTGAATACGTAAACCTTTTTGGAAGTCTCAAATATGGAATTAATAAATTAATATACTAATAAATTATGAGTTGCATACATTAGTCTCCAAAAAGGTTGTATAATTTATTATTCTCAAATATGAGTTGCTCCCTTTAGTTAAAATTGTGCAAGTTTTATATAAATTTTATAAAATAAAATTTACATAAATTTGTAATTTCAATCAACTGACTTCTTTGAATTTGTGAACTGAGCTCACAATTTTAATTGAAATTATAATTTAAAATCAAGACATGATTGAAGTTGTGGTTTGTAACCACGACTTCAATAATAAATTGAATTTGATAAATAAATTAAATAATTTTTTTTTAATGGAAGTGGGTTACCCAGGCAGCCCTGGGGACACATAAAATGGGACTATAGTTGAATTTGTTGATTCTCGTGAATATTGGGAAACAAACCATCACTCAGCCTTATCCACCATGCACGGATGCCGCTTTAACTGTCAAAAAAACTTTGGTGAAACAGCCGGCTGCCATACACTCATCCTGGACGTACACGGAGTCTGAAAGAAATGCAAACCTGAGGGAACCCAAAAATCGATACAAAGATACAGACGAAACCAGTGACAAACCAACCCACAGGAAAGGAAACTCAATTATACCCATCATAATCGTGCGTCTATATATATATACATATGATACATAGCCCAAATTACATTACTACTCCAGATTCCCAATCTCCCATTTCCAAAATACACTACCCACATCAGCGCAAGAAATGGCTTTCATGATATCTAAGAGCCAACCATCTTTCTCACAGGCCGAGGAAGTGAAGCTCTCAGACGGTAGAGACAAGGGTGAAGCCACAAAGTCGGTTACAAGCTGCCTCTACTTAAAATCATCATCATCAGCTAGTAGCACCGCCGAGCCTCTGGACAAAGATGTAGTCCTCCGGCGAATTCGTCATCACAAGTGCTTAAAAAAGATCCAAAACACTTTCCAATCTCTGCTCGGCGGCTCTTCCTCCTCGGAACGGGCTGATATGGTCGCAGCTCACCAGCAGAAGTGGCTGGAACAGGATGATGCTTTCTCTGCTCCTTGACTGCTATGAATAATAGACACAGATGGCTAAATCCTTGCCTATGTTAGCGTCAATATCCCTTAAAAAAGATTGAAACAACTGTTCCAGAGGTTTCGTGATGGTAGGCTAGAGCCTGCAAAAACTTCGCATGATGAATATGATTTTAACTTTGGTTTTCTGTGCTCCTTGGTATGCTTTTTCGAAGCTTTTCTTCGAAGTTTACAGGCCTCGATTAATGCATATGGCCCTAATGATGAAATAAAGTGGAATATTCGCAAAGATAGTGTTATAAGTGGGATGTGATTGCAGTCCATTGTTGTCAAGATATTGAGGATTAGGGTAGTACTATGGAGGAAACAGAATTATATTTTATTATGTCCTGCTTGTGGTGGTGGATTTGTCCACTATTTTCTGAAGAATAGTGTCCTTTGCCTGAAGATTTAACAAATTTCTCACAAACGAGTAAGAAAACAGATATGAAAAACCGATAGACTGAAGAGAAATTGGGAAATCTGCCAACTATTGGTGAAATCCGGTAACGACATTCAGTGATATTGTATCATCCTTGTATGTATCAAAGGACAAAAAGTTTAAAGCTTTCGCTCGGAGTGGGCTAAAGATGCAGCTACATCCAGGACCCAAAATAGACTTCTGGGCTAACAAAGAATCTCAAAAGAAGTTAAGTGTGCAGTGATGGCAGAAATTGGAAGATTGACAAAAATTGTAAATTCAGACCATCACCAACCCTACTCCTTATTTCAACCCTACTCTTTATTTTGAAAAGCCAAAATAGCCAAAATATTATAAACAAAAACAATCTCTATTTTGAAAAGCAACTTTTAAAAAAATAACTTCAAACCCTACTCTTTATTTTAGTTAGCTAGTCCCATTAACTACTATATTTTTAAAAGGAAAATGCCATGGGGCATGCCATATCATCATCATGCGATGATGTGGCATGATGACATGGACAATTCTTACTATTCAAAATTCATTGACAATTCACAATTTGCAAAAATCAAATCAAATACATTAATATATTTTTTTGAAGTTTTATTTATTTATTTAAGAGAGGTAGCTAAAGCAAACAGAGGAAAGGAGAATATGAAATAAATGGAAAGCAAATCCATTTGCAAAGACAAACCAGTCAAATAAACCAACGGTTAAAAAAAAAAATTATGTAGACAAGAGGAAGAAAAGATATCCCAAGAAAATTTATGACGAGAACCAAATATTTCACCCTGTAACAACTCAAGAAATCAAAGAATTCGAGCATTTTTACACTGGAAAGATCAATCCCACATGAAACCACAATAGTTCAATGGTGCATTCTCATAAACCCCTTTTTGCCACTGATTGGTTCTATTCAAATACCAATAAGTTAAAAATATTATTGCTTCAGATGAACTGAGAGAGGAGGGAAGGGGTGGGGAAGGAAGGGAGAGGAGGGAAGGGGTGGGGAAGGAAGGGGGAGGAGGGGAGAAGAGAGATCTATATACCTTGCTTCGGATCTGTGATTCAGATCTGCTTGGTCTGCCTTGAAGGAAGACGGAGGGGAAGAGGAGGGAAGAAAAGCCACCTGAGATGACCGTTGTCTTTGGCGAGCAAAAAGTCACTCGCTACATTTAGCGAGCTGAAATAGCGATCTCTATTTTAACGAGTGTGATACAGAGCCGGTTGGGGCAAAAAAAAATACTGGCTTTGCTCTGTATTATAGCTAACAGATTGGGTTTGAAGAGCCCCTTGGAGTTGCTATCATATGATTTAATAATGAATGTATTTTCCATGTTGATGATGCACAAACCTGTGCTACTGCACACCAGGAGTAACAAAAAAGGCATCAATGACAGCAAGATTGAGTCCAAATATTTATTCATTCATCAATTCTTACTTAACAAGCCAGATGTAGAAAGCAGGCGAAGTGCTTGATTGGAGTTGTTCAAAACAGAAGATGACCTTGAAACCTGCATTTTCCTCTTCTTCAAAAACTCCAACGAGCTCTGCAAGCATTGAGCAGGTGGTGTGTCCTCCAAAATAACAGGTTCTAGCCTGTGAAAGCATAATTAAGGTAAAGTTAAATCAATTGACAAGCTATTTATGTAAAACATTTTATTCTCTCCTCACTATGAAAGGAAAAACTCCCTCACCCAGAGCTTTTGGACCTTTTCTTTTTGGAGGTCGACTTTTTCATGGTTTTCTCTTCCTCCTCTTCCTCAGAGTCTGATATGAAAACTTGCCCGCACATGCAATGTGTCCTCGTAGTTAGAATATAAATATACACATATATATATAGAGAGAGAGAGGGATGTATATAGCATACTTTTCGTGAGCTGCAAGCAGTTTGACTATGGCAAGTGGTAGCATTCCTCCATTTTCATGCGATTCCTGGATTGTTTCAGTTTCTACAACATATTGGATGTTCTCTTCACTTTGTGGTCGTCTTGGTGTTTTCTTTTGAGCCCATTGTCTGTGACGTTCTTTTCCTTCACGAACAACCCTGCAAAAAGGAAAATATTTCATGTCATCTAGCAATAAAATTATGTAACATATTCAGTAAAGCTCTACATATCACCTGTCAAAAGCAGAATACAATATTTAATAGTCGGTCCTTATCCCAAACTCTTTCTAATATCACCATTGAGTTTCACGCATAGTATCTGTCAAATTATTGTGGTTTAAATGAATCAAATGCCTGGGTTGATTTCGACTTTAGATATTTAGCGAGGTTAGCTTCAGAGCTGGACTATCATAGCACATGCGTAGCAATTAACAACTATGCCAATGAGTTCTTCAGGCTATTCACATTTTACATGCTACCGCAAGAAAAGTCAGTTTCTGTCAAACACGCTAGTATGTGAGGCATTACAGCGAATTGTAATTGATTGAAGAAAAGGAATTCAAAATATGTGAATTTGAAGGTTTTCATCAATCCATAGGCTTGAATAGGAAAGGAAACGTATTCCTGAAGACTTCTATATAAAAATACATACAAATATATCCACATACAAGGTGTTTCTGGTAGAGAATAGTCATAACCCCTTTTATGTTCAACAAGGTAAACTTTTTCAACGTGTTGTCAAAATGCCAACTGTAACATTCCCACCCACCCCCCCCCCCCCCCCCCCCCCCCACAACCTCTCTTCCCGTTCCCTTCCCTTTTCCTTTTTTCCTTTTTTATTTTGGGATGTGATTGGGCAACTAATCAGTTTATCGGGAAGAAGAGGTATGGTGTTGTAGCACCATTTCAAGAAAAATGGTTGGCACAACAAGAAATCTGATTCCTACAAAGCTTCTGGCTAAGAGGGGAGAGTAATTTGGATCTAGTAAGTTGAGAGGTTTTTTTGGAACAAATGTGCCAGCGACAGAACCTCCTCTTTCCCTCATTAAGTTTCAATTCCCATCTTAAAACAGTCTCCTACTCCCCTCAATAATTCTAGTTCCCATCTGAACATGGCATATACAATCTCCCACTATTGATAACTCCTATTCAATTTCCTTCTTGCACTCCTAACACGGTAACACCGGTGCAGATGCCGAATGAAATAATGTAGCTTCTATAAGCAATAATCTTAAAAACCAACATCACCAGCCCTTCACATGCTGAAAATATCAATTATTGCCCGAAAGGCCATGGAAAAGACTAAAGAAAACTCTACATAACATACACAAATTCACGGGGCCAAGATATAATAAAAAAACATTGTTTCATGATGTCACATCTCTCAAAAATTTCAAGGACGGGAGAAGGGGTTCTGTAGAGTTTGGGGGGGGGGTGGGGTTGGGGTTGGGTTTGGGGAAGAGGACCGTGAAGTTATACAGTCGAGCTTCGTTACAGCTTTCAATTCAGAATTGGGATGCACAATGTCAATCAACTAATAACTTTTAGGATGAACAGTAAATATTTGATTATGAGCTTCTGACGTAAATTTAAACTTTCCTTTTTTCCTTTTACCGAAGCTGCATTTGGCTGCTTGGAAGGACAATGAAAGGAAGAAAAGAAAAAGGAATTGGAGAATCAAAATTTTCAATGTGGTGTTCCAAGGGAAATGGAATTCTTAGCTGTCACATTAGAAGGAATGTTGAGCTGATTTCTTTCCCCCCATTTTATTTGGAATCAAATCAACAGTACACACACACATATATATATATATATATATGATTGTGGATTTCCCTCCGTTAATACAACCCAACAGGATATGATTAACAGCCAGGAGCGGTTGCCTTAATTATGTATATCAAGTCTGAAACAGAGAGAGATGGAAAGTATACCTAGCCTTATTTTCTGTCTGAACTTTTCTTATCTCTTCGTCTTGTTCTAGTCCCTGCAACGTAAAATACCCAATAAAGTTATAAACTAAGTTCTATGGGATCTTACTTCAGACTAATGGTTATAGGAAGTTTGAATTGAGGGTATGTTTGGTTGGATTTAAAAGTAAAGATTTTTTTAAGTTTGTTAGTGAAAAAGTTAGATTTTTTTAGTTTTTTAATTTTTTTAATTTTAATTTAAATAAAAATAAATAAATAAACAAAAAAAAAGCAAAAAGGCTAAACACTTATAAAAAAAACTAACTAATAAGCTGTATCAAACACACCTGAATATAATTGAAAACAATTTAGAAAGAAAAAATTGAGTGCAGGAAAGAGTGAAAGAAAACCTGTTCGACGTGAATTCCACGGGTGCATCCAAGTCAATATCTTCTTCTCTTTTCGACATCTCGATTTCAACCCTCCTCTCTCCTCTCTCCTCCCCTCTCTCTCTCTCTCTCTCTCTCTCTCTCTCTCTCTCTCTCTCTCTCTCTCGGTGTGTGTACGGAGAACTGACAGAAGACTCACTTTTCAGGTTTTAGGGTTGGGGTTTTGCAATTTTTTTTAAATAGAGAAAAAATTATTCAGTACTAAGAGGAAAAATTAAGTTTCACTTTTTTTTACGGGGGAAATATCACGTGACGTACTCTAAGAGGGATACGGGATATCTGATGGCTGTACCTTCTTCGAAGTGAAATACAGTGGGTAGCTCCGAGCGAACTCATGCGGACCAAGCTTAGATGCTGCCACGTGACACCATTTTATTTGTAGGCCTTTCTGAGTAAATTACTCTTACCCTCGGCCCTCGGGAGGTTTCTAGCAATTATAAGAAAAAGCCCTCTGGTAGCCTGGTTTTAAAATTACACTGACATTCACCGTCAAAAAGTTGTATGTTAATTCCTGTATATTATGTTATGTTTGAAAATTAAATTTGTTAAAGAAAAAAAATGAATAGAAATACAATAATTTATGTATATTTATTTTTATGAGTAATCAAATAAAAAATAAATTTTTTTACTAATCTGTATTTATGTTCTTCTCATTTCTAAACCCAACTAAATAAAGAAATAAGTTAACTTCTTTCATTTTATTTTATTTCTTTTCTCATCTTTTTCCTTTCTTTCACAAGTCTAAACTTTAAATATAGCATGATGGTTCTACCTTTTTTACGAAATAATTTAATTTTGAAGTAGTATCAGTGCAAAGAATTTTTATACAAGCAGGGTATCAAATTGTAACACTTCATTTCTTTTTTGATTTTATTTAATATTTTTTAATTATATTAATAATTAATGTTTTTTAAAATCATATCAGCTAAGATAAGTTTAGATTCTTTTTTCTTTCTAAAATCTTCCCGTCACCTCTCTCTCCATTGAATTCTCTTTCAATAGTGTATGTGCAAGCTTCCCATCACGTCTCTACTCTCTTATCAGCATCGCTATGATTCTTGTTGGGAAAGCAAGAGCTCCGCCTCTCTTTGCTGACTTTGGGTCCCTACTTATACAAGAAAATCTGTAACTAAGGGCGATGATAGTAACGCAAAGAATGGCAACTTAATGTCCACAATGTGAATTTTCTAAAAATTAGTTCATCATCCTTTTGTGTTCTCCTTTTTTTTTTTTTTTTTTGAGAATCAAATACAAATATAATTAGCAAGAAAGGAAAAGTTAGTAGGAATTTAGAAGTTAGTATGTTAATAAACTAAATTCTATAGAAGTAAGCGACAAAAGGATGAGATATTATTTGTCCCAAACTCTACTCTTCTAATGCGACTTGGACTCGAGAGCTCGCCGAAATCGTCCTTCAATGGAAGGAAAATCTGAGTCGGTACTATGGCTACTAATTCCCAAATCCATCCATAAGATAAAGAAGGTGGTGCCATGAAATTAAAGGTTGTGACTTTTGATCTCACTCCAAGCACAGTTAATAATCTCTATATGTACCATTGGTTGAAGGGTTCTATAAAACTCATTGTATCTATTTTTATGTGGCTTCTCTCTTTACCATTGCTTAAAGGTCTCTATATTGACTTCCTCTCGATTTTGATGGGATGGGTCTTATTCGCCAACCAAGCAAAATCAAATGGCGATTAAGCTGTTACATACAATGATATGGACTTTATGGAAAGGAATTGGAGGGCAGCCAAGCAAATAGGTAATAGTTTGGAAAGGAAAAAAAATTCCCAACTTACCTTCTCTGGTATGATTTCCAAAAACATTAATTATTTAATGTAAATAAAAAAATATGAGACAAACAAGGAAAGAAGCGATGTGTTGCAATTTAGTGCTCTACTTGTGTAAAAACTCTTTATATTGATGGTGCATCAATAGTAAACTTTTTACAAAATGAGTTTAGTTTAGATGTACCGTAGTGTAGTATTTTTTAACACAAACAAGATACCAAAATGGGACAGTGTCTTTTATATTTTAAGTACAGTATAAAAAAATAATGTTCATTAACACATGTCGTATTTTAATGTCTGTTTATATAAAAAAAAAAACACTACGTTGACAATGTAATAAAACTAAAATTGTATTTCATGTAAATGTCCACCCTCCCTCTTTTTTTTTTTTTTTTCTCTTTCGGTGACCAAATAGTTTCAAACTACTCACAGCGAAGCCAAGGATAGCCACTGGAACTCTGTATTCAAACAGCTCTACGCCTCCACTCCACCTTCACGGTTTCATCTCTACCCTTTGTATTCCATCGATCACCTTATAAGAAGAAGAAAGTGCTCTCTTCGGTGCTGTTCTTAAGCAGCCTATAAGCGTTGGTATAGATGGCAGTGCAGTAGATTTTCAACTATATACAGACGCAAGTCCAAAATCACATGGTAATTCAAGGATTAAAATTTTGATTTGGTGTACTGTTTCAAATAGTATGAAAACTTTTTGAAAATTTTTCAAAAACGTTTTAAAAATATTTTAGAAGTAAAAATATTAATATAGTAAAATACAACATTTTGTATTTTTTTCACTAAAAATAGTAGACCTTATTGTTTTCATATATTGCTTTGTCTTTGAGTACATTTTGCTATGTTTAAACACTAAAATTTCATTATTACACTAATGTTTAGTTTTGGTTTTTTCAGAAACAAAAACTCTTCGACAGTTTTAACCAAAACAAATAGAAAATTTTTTATTGAGTATGTTAGAAATCAAATTTTTCCAAAATTAAATTTAACAATTGAATTAAATAACTCAACTTTAGTATAAAATTTTTTTTATAACATCACATTTTACTTAGGTTGGGTAAATCCTAAAGACAAATTGTCAAGGATGTAGGGGATGAAAACTTCAATTGCATGACATGGTGGTCACGTGGGTGTGAAAGAAGTTTCTGGATCAAAGTACTAAAGCCAATATATACGTAAATACATGTATGTATATTAGTGTGTGTAAGTGTAGAAACAACACATGGGACTAAATAAATAATTAAAAAACAAAAATTTCTCAACCTCTCCCACGTTGCTTCTCATGTAACTAACTACATTGTTACGGTTTTACGCATATCACCACAATGAATGTGGAAGACCTAGTGAGATGCTTTGTAAAGATGGCTGGAAATCTGAAAGAAAAGGGGGACGAAAAAACGAAGAGTCGAGAGTACAGACTCAAAGAGCAACAAAAAGAAAGAAGTTAGAGAGAGAAAAAAAAAATAAAAATTTGGAAAAAAATAGCAAAGAAAACAAAAGAAATATTGCATGATCTGGAAAAAAAAGTAAGAAAGAGAAAATATTACTTGTTCAGGTATAATACTTTTCTTCTTTGTCTTTCTTCTAAATTTCTTGCCAAGAAAAAAATATATATTTTTCTTCTTCTCGCTTCTTGTCTCAGAGTTCACGTTTCACTTCTTCTTTTCCTTTTTCAAAATTATTCTGTTGTTTTATATAGAAGTCAATTTGAGTGATTTGAGTTTGTCTCAAATCCTAAAAATACTCAAAATCAGTTTTATTTTTTTAAAAAAAAAAGATTGGAGTAATCTGAGATGGTCTCTACAAAATCTTAAATAGACTTTTATCTAAAATATATTATTTTACATCTTTAAGTCCAAAGTTAAATTCATGAACTTTTGCCTTGGCCTCAAAGTTCGTATTTAAAATTTTGGTTCATTAAATGACGGTCTGTGTGCACTCAAAATTCAAGCCTCTAAGGCTCCATGACGGTTTTACGTGCCCTCAAATTCAAGCCTTAAGACTACATGACGGCCCTACGCGCCCTCAAATTCAAACCTTAAAGGCTCCATGACAGCCCTACATGCCCTCAATTTCAAGCTTCTAAGGCTCAATAATAGCCCATATGCCTCACACGGCCATAATTTTAAGCCTCTTTAAGGCCAAAATTCTTAACCCTTACAAATGATTAAAGTCTTTCAAAAAACCAAATTCTAAACTTTTCACCACTACCATTGATTGGTGCAAAGTAAACAGGAAACACTCAATCATGCACAACATATAATCCATTGCTGGGCCAATGAAAACAAACAGAAAACAGAGTTCATTATTTTGTTTAGACCATCCCAAAAGATTGATTCCTTTTGGGCCCATTAAAGAAAGCAACCCTCTGGAAAGCAAGAGACTTCAAAATTTAAATCACTACGGGCTTAACTCTATAGTCCAGATAAAGACTTAATCCTTGGACTTTTAAATAAACGCTGTAAGCTAGTTTTAAATTGATATCCCAATTATAAATATGGTCAAATTCCTTTGTCATTTAAAGGCCCAAGTCTTTGATCTTTTAAAGACATATGACAAGTTGTTAGAAATAATGGTCTTACCCACTGAGGATTTCCAGCACCTTCTTAAGGCCCCAAATTTGGCTAGTTGCTGGTATTATGTTTAAGGCCCAAATCTCATTAACTTTTTAGACCGCTAAGTGGCTCAATTCCTTGGTCTTTTTGAAAAAAAACAGCCCCAAAAATGTTAAAGTTGCTGAAAATGATGGTAAATTGTAATTTATTGTTCCAGCACATTACAAGGCCCAATTTTGATCTTTGAAGGTCTATATATCAATTTAACAAGGCCCTAAGAGATGGCAGCCCACAAAAGCTTGTATTTCAAGTAGATTGAGATTTTCTTGCTTTTAATCAAAACTGAAGCTACAGCTTTACATTATACCAAAACCAAATAAATAAATTAAATAAACATCCTAGATTTAACCATTGGTTAGTGCAACACAAAAATTTATGCTAAAGCAAATTTAGCCAAGACAGACAGTCACCAACAAAAATGTAAATTATAGTCTTTAAAACTACGCTGACTTAATTTCAGTCCGGTTTTTTTCCCAACTCGAATACATAGGCAACCTATTAAAATGGGTACAGTCACAACCTTAAGGACCTAAACGTTCACTCAAATTAAACTCAATTCAAACAAAAAATAAACATTATATTTTTTAGAACTACGCCGACTTGATTCCAGTCCAGATTTTATCTCGACTCGGATACGTAGGCAATCCACTTAAATGAGTGCAGTCACAACCTTGTGGACCCAGACGTTCACTTAAATTAAACTCAATTCAAACAAAAAAAATAAACGTTATATTCTTAAGAACAACGCTGACTTGATTCCAATCTGGATTTTATCCTGATTCGGATACGTAGGCAACCCACTCAAATGGGTGCAGTCACAATCTTGTGGACCCAAACGTTCACTCAAATTAAACCCAATTCAAACAAAAATAAACATTATTTTCTTAAGAACTACGATTGACTTGTTTACAGTTCGAACTTGTCCTGACTCAGATACGTAGGCAACTCACTCAAATGAGTACAGTTACAATCTTGTAGACCCAAACGTTCTCTTAAATTAAAATAAGTTCAAACAAATAAACTTAAATATTGTTTCTTAAGAACTAAGGTCGACTTGATTCCAGTCCGGATTTGTTTCGACTCAGATATGTAGACAACCTACTCAAATGGGTATAGTTGCAACCTTTATGAACCCAAATGTTTCCTTAAAGTAAATTTATCACAAAATCCAATTCAATTCTATTTAGTTAGAATAAAAGGATATCCCCCTTGAAACAAGGGATTGTAATTAAAAGATACGTTATATCTTGAATGGGTTTGACTTACACTTTAAAAACTCATGTGATATGTTATTATATGAGTGAAATTATGTTAAGTATTTGTTCAATTAAATATTACTTGTTAATATTTTTGCTTAACAAAGTAATATGCTAAGAAAAATGTGATGTAATACAGGGAATCCACGAGGGCTATTTTTTGGATGATCCAATTAAATTTCAAAAATAAAAAATATTTATATAATATAATATAATATTTTATTTTTTTCTCAATAAAATTAGTACAATGTATTGTTCTAGTCATGGGTAGCTCAAGCATTAAGCAAGTAAAACACTTGCTCGAGGCCTCACGTTTTTAAAGGCTCCAGAATTTTGAAATCTCTGTATATTATAGCTAAGACTATATATTTCGGACATATTCTTTGAAAAAAAAGGCCTTACTTCAATTGTGAAGAAGACTCGTACGAAAACAAAAGAGAAGGCCTCAGTCCAAATAAGAAAAAAGGCCCATAATAAAAGGGAAGAAAAAAACCTAGATTAGGTACAGTAATTAACTTGAAATTTTTTTTTTGTCAATATAAAAAAGGTCAAAAGTCTAATCTATATAAATTTCTCTCTAACATATAAATGTTTAAAAGTTTAAACTCTCACTACACTCATTCTTTTACAAAGTTTTAAGCTAAAAAAGAAATTGATAAATCTTACCAAAGCATTATCAAACTGCTTGTTGAGATAAATCTTTGTTTGAGTTCTCTTTTATTAAAATCTATTCGATCTTTATTTGATTTTGTGGGTTATCTATATATTTATGAAATATTATTTTATCTACTAAATAAATTTTTGTTATGTTGCTTGAGATGTTAAATTGAATAAAGTGTGTTTTTTTCTTTTGTTGTTTGTGAGTTATCTAGGGGTAGTCACTATGGTCAAATCCGATAAATCATTTTTTTTATTCCGTCGGTTTCTAATTTTTTATTTTGGTTGTTGGATCAATTTTGATTGGAAAATAATAGTAGAATAGTATTGATACAATATAAATGTTTCTTTTTTTAAAAAAACGTCATCTAAAATTGTCACTTTAAACCTCAAATTTTCTTGAATTGATCCTATAATTACGGCTCTTGGACCACCATCTTTTTGAAATCAGATGTTTCCACGAGTGACGGACTTGATCTTGACTTTCCCAAACGCCTTTCGAAGAAGATTGTCAATCGAAGGAAATTATATTTTTTTGACAGAATTTGCAAGGAAACCGCATGGAGTTGGTTGAGAGAAATTCTAATATTTGTATATGTTATGTGACCAAACATGAGACGACTACTCAATAGTAGTAGGTGGATTTCATGTTTCTGTCTCCTTTGTGCCCCTAGCATCAAAATTTGCTAGTTGCCATGGTTGAGATTATTAAAATTAATTTGTGTTGTAAAGAGAGCTTTTACTTTATTTATGGCCTCTGTTCCACTCAAGTGCATGTGACAGCGGTTTTGTGTGAGATCCTTAATGTCATAAAAGCAAATTAATCATCGCCATTATCATTGGTTGTAAGAAACTTAGGAACAAAACGCAGCCTTGCAGGATGAAATCAATGTCAAATTTGATACGACCTTCTTTAATTTTTTTATCTTCTTCTTTCTTTATAGTAAATTGAGATTTTTTAGACAACCTTTAAGATTACAACCACCCGCACATGAGAGAGAGAGAGAGAGAGAGAGTTGTACAATATGCTTAGTTGTAGTTTAATACTCATCTTGCAGTCAATTTACAGCATTCTTGAGATAAAAAGACAGGTAAATGATATGGTCTGTCATTTGAAACCTGGCGCACATTTTTGTTAAATGTTGTGGAAAAGGGAGGTAGAAGAAGGTGTCAAGAGTTGCTCGTGGCTGGCTTGGCTGATTAATTCGTATACTTTGGGGAAGACTGGAAAGGTCGGTATCTTGACCAGAAACGAGAAATGCTTCTTTTATCACAATCCTTTTCTGAAGCCCAACACCACACAATCCCCTTCAAGGTTGCTCAAGTCACATCAGCTCTGGTTCGGTTGAGTATTAAACGGTTGGAGAAGGCAACATCAACGTTGTAGAAACCCACTAGAATGCAGGAACCAAGAGTACCTAATTTTATCATGATCAATAGTGTATTAGTCACCTCAAAATGCTATTGGGATATTATCTTTTGTACCTCAGAAATCCTGGAATTTTAGTCTTCTGAAATGGTAAAATATAACTCCTTGACATGGAAACACCATTACATTCTCTCCGCATGAAGTGTGAGAAAATGAACCGAACCAATACGAGATGTTTAGTCAATTTTTGTGTCTACAAAACCAAATGCAGTGTGGGAAAATGGACAATTTTCCTCCCAATGGAGAATGCTCAATTAATTAGGACAATGGAACTTCTAGCCGTGCAACCAACTAATATATGTATGTAGAATTGCTATTATAAGAATGCAGGCTCTCAAATGGCTTTTACTGTATATTATATGTAGGCGAGAACTGAAAATTTTCTAATTTACACAGCATAGGTGATCAACTCATTGTTACAAAATTGGAAACCTGTCATTATGTAATTAAAGAATATATTTCTATATACTATATGTTGTAGCAATAGGTTAGGAGGTCTTTTAGCCTTAAAACTCCTAATTCAATTTTTATAGATTTTTTATTTTTTGTCATATTAAAATATTACATGTTGTAATTTGATTGGATAGCTTAAAAACTCTCACCAATAGAATTATATATAATAGGTAGATGGAGCTTTAATTCTTATTATATATTTCCTAAAGTCACTCTCTTAAACTTTTCCAAAATTAAATTTGTGTTAATAAAATAACATTGTTATAGTTTGATTAGTTAAAAAACATAACTTTATCATACTTTCCTAAAATCTTCTCTAAAATCTTTTTCAAAATTCAAACTTTAATATATTTACTAAACTCACTCCCTTAAAATTATTGAAAATTAAAATTTTGGTACCATTAAAATAACAATTATCATTTTAATAATAAGTGTTGACATAGTTTTTACATTGTTCAAACTAGCATAATGTGCATTTATAGTTATATATCTATAATATAACAATACGTTGTTGGGCTGTGATGTTGAAAGACCAAATTCAATTTTTTTATTTTTTAAAATTTTAAATTACTAAAATTATATGTGTCATAATAGTATAAGTTTAACTATAAAATAAACAAAATTTTACTTTTTTTTAATGATTGATAAACCTTTACGAAAATCTCATGTTATTTTGAAAGTTTTACATAAAATTCAAAATATTAGAATTCATATTTTAGATTTTCTTAAGTTCTTTCCTTATAATTTTAGAAAGTCCTTTGTTTAATTGAAAATTATGGAACTTCCTATTCAAATCCCTTTTATTTATTTATTTTTAGAAAGATAAATCTATCTATACTATATATTAAGCAATTGGTTGCTAAATGAATTATTTGAATTCTTAAATAATAATATTACATGTCTCATTCTAACCATGAAATATAGAAAATTTTGCCTTATATTCATAATTATTAAAATATTTACTAATACTCAAGGTAAATCAAAACTCCCTCTCTAAAAAATTCAAATTCTTTTTTAGGTAAATTATTAATTTTAAGTAGTTAAATGTGCACTATTAAAGGTACTTAATTAAATAAATTATCTAAAATGTGTAACTTATACATTTGATTAATGTAGTCTCTCAACAAGATTTTAAGGTAAAAAAGAAATTAGAATGTTTACGTTAAAACTCAATTTCTTGATAGCAGTTAAGGTTTTTTTTATTTTGTTACAATCAACTTTTAATACTTTATTTTAAGACTATATTAACTATTATAATTTAGTGTAATCATATAATTAGTGTATACAATTGATAATTTATTTTTTATAAAAATTTTATGTTTAGTATATATTATTTTTATTTCATGTCTAGCACAAGTTTACCGTTAATGTATATATATATATATATCTTGTCCAATGTACAAGTAACAAGACTAGTACTTAGATCTTAGAAAGGAAGTAGGTAGGCAGTTTTTTTTTTTAACAACCCATTATATGAGAAGAAGTTAAGAGGAGGCTTATATAAATTATTTTTTTGGATAGAGAGTCATTTAATAACCTATTAAATACAAAGTTAAGCAGAGGCTTATATAACGTACTCACTCACCTAACATTTCCATGTGGGATGCAATAGTTAGGCACAGGGATAGAACCAAAAATTATATCGAGGGGGTTATGGAAGATTAATGTGAAATTTTTTAGATTTTGTTGAAAGGTTAAAATAAAAAAAAATTTAATTTTAAAAGATCCAGATAAAAAAAAATTTTAAATTTTGTTAGGGGTTAAAGACTTAAGGTAAAAATTATTGAGTTTTGGAAGGTCAAAAAAATTTTTTTAAAATTTCAAAGGAAACAATATACCATTTCTTATCATAACTATTCAAAAATTTATAAAATCTAAATAAAATTTCATCAAATTTTAGGGAAGCCGTAGCCCCTACGGTGGTCGATCCCTGGGTAGGCAGTTTAGTCCTACAACCGAGCCCCATGGCACATAATATATATATATAGTGGGCAAAGCATGCCATGTCACAGTGTTCGAAATCCAACTTCGTTCTAAAGGGTCAAACAAATCTGCTGTGTTCTTTGAGTTCAAACAAAGCTCTATTTTCGGACATTGAATATAAAACATCTATGATGAATTTGAAAATGTCTTCATCGAATTGCGTCCCTTGATCATCAAATTACTGTAAGATTTCACCAGGTGTCTTCTAAGAAGCTCTGCAATTAAATAAGCCAAGAACTTCTCTGTACTAGCTCTTAGTCGACATTCTTAATCTATCAAATTCTGGCGTTTACATGTTTGAAGCTAAAAGAAAATTAAGCTTCGACCAAAGGTATTGCAACACGTACCAATCAAAAGGAAAAATACCAACAAAGTCGTTGAACCAGCTCCATTGACGATCTGGGCTGCACCGGTCATCACCACCCCGCTTGTCGGTCACCGGCTTTTATCACCTCTTTTTCTTAATTATTCTTTTATTATTAATTTTGGTCTTACCCGATTTTTTTTTTTTTTGCTTATTTATTTAATGAAGTGGGGGGAATCATCCAAAATTCACAACCTTTCGTCTAGAGTTTCCTTCAAATTCCAATTATTTACGGGTTTACTTGCTTTGAAATAATCACTTCAAATTAGATGATGCATTTAATGAGTTCTTAGTGTATAAAATTTTGATTTGAATAAAGCATTACTCATTGAATTTGATCTTATATTTAAGAAAAAATGTTATAGCTACCAACTTGGTTTATTGAATCTTTATCACGGATAAATAAGTGACTAAATCTTACATGTATTGAATAATGTGAATCATATCACTTAGTGTCTATTCATTATGAAAATACAGTAAACATAGCCTGTGACGGTAGCATTACCCATCTAATGAGCAATGCTATATATTTAAAGCTAGAAAGTTATATTAATAATCCTCCAATCCCATGCAAGAGGAATAGGTGTAGATACAATTAAAATGACTAATAATTTCTCCTTGCTGTAACACTCTAAACCTACGTTTGGTTGGGCCCTAAGGAGAAAGAAATGTAAGGAAAAGCGAACCTACAAAGAAAATATAGGTGAAGCGGTTGCCTTTCCACTTGAACACACGTTTCTCTCGGTGAAAAAGGATAGAGATATAGGATAAATTTTTAGTGGTGATTACGATTACTATTGTTTAAACATTACAATGTATCATTCATTATAAACACCGAGGATAAATATCATAACAAACATAATACTCTAAAAACATATATAGGTACCGAAAGAATAGAAGCTACCAATTTTAAACATATTAAATTACTTTTCTATCCCTCAAAGCTAACTTTCAATGAAGTGAAGGTAAACAGTAAGACTACATAAAACTCATCACTTTCCTTCCCCTCCTCTCCTTTTCTCTCCTCTCACCAAACAACTTAAAATAAGACCCTGATTCTACTTTTCTTTCTTTATTTTTCTCCTCCTTTTCTCCCTTACCAAAAAAAATAGCATACAAACAGCACAATGTTGTTAGATTTATCGTTCAAATTCGAACGCAGATACTGCGTGCCCTTCAAGAAAATGTGAAGTCGTTCAACGTTCATGTTTCTTGTGCCGCGTTAGGGAAGTCCCAAAAATAGAAAAGTAGAAGCTGCTCAGTCAACTAATTTGGCTTTATGGATATAATAGTAAAATTATGTTCTTCTGGATAAAATTCCAGTTGTCTCTCTCCTCAAAACAATGTGAAAGAGTAATGACCCCGCTGAGACTGCCGTGTGAAGACTGAGGAGTGGGTGTCAGATTCTAGCGAAAGGACAAGAATAGCCTTTAAAGTATTAAAAATGTAAAAATGTTTTAAAAGCATTTAAGTCGAAAGTTCGGAAATTACGTCAGCTTATAATCCCAATGCAATTGTTGAAGTCAAACAATATCATTGTAGGGAAGTTCAGATCATCATAGTTTTGGGCAATCATTTTTTTTTTTTGTTCCTTTTCATCTTACTAACATTTGGGCTAAGTACATGTTAACTATGATTTTTTTCTGGTCTAACTAATACGTGGCCTAAAATTTACAATTAACTATTTTCTTTGCATTTGTGTTAATCATTGAACGTAAAGTATTTATGTAAAATATTTTTGCTCATATATTAATTTTTTTTGTATACTAATTAAGTGTTTGAGTTAGTTTGCGTACCTCTATTAATTTTAAAATTTGTGTAATTTTTTTATCACATACAAATTTGATAATTACAGAGTCACATTTCTGAGGGTGAGTCCTAGAAGTTAATAACAATTCAGAAGTTTTGAACTTGAGACCTTAGAGAGAGTAGACCTAGACTTTCAACTCTCAAGACTCAACCACTAAATCAACCTTTTAGAGTTTAATACTTTTGTTTTTAGTTTTAGAGTGTTGGTTGCAATTTGAAAAATATTTTTTTCTAAAAAACTGATATACATTTCTAGATAAGTTTTGTTGCACAACGAAATGAATGTTCATTTAATCCAAAGAATAATACAAAATTACCACATAAAAAAATCAAGGTAGACAAAAAATAAGAATTCGATGGACTTTAGTTGAGTGGCTACAATTATAAATTGGCTTTCGGGTCGTAACCCAACTAGAGTCCATTGCAGATTGGTATAGTGGAGTGGGAGAGCGAGCCACCACTTATTGTCGGGTGGGTGTTTGTCACTATGGCTTTATCGAGTTTTTGTGAGGGTGCGGAGGCCACAAGAGGCCTTGATGATTAAAGGCATTAGTTATGTTGGTGACAAAGGAAGTTGAACGGGCTGCGGAGAGCAAGAGGGAGAGTTTTTTTTTTTTTTTTTTTGGTAATTAAAATTTACTTTTTAATTGTTTGAGTAAAAATTATATGATATTTATATTATTTAAAAAATAAACATATAACCTTTCTTTAATTTAAATTTATCTATAAAATGAACAGAAATCATTTGAATTAATGACAATTTCTGTCACAATCGTGTTTTTATCATTCAATTGGTCAAAATTGAACATTGACAAGACAATTTTATCATTTCATATAAAATCAAAACTTGTCCTTCTCAAGGATATTTTTGTTATTTCATTAAATCTATCACGAATTTATTCATTTTGTAAATAAGTCAAAATCATAAAAAGTTATATATATACTTTTAAATCACAAGTGAATGATCTAATTTTCGCTCCAACCACCAGAGTTAAATTTTCTTCTTTTTGTGTATGTGTGTGTGTGGGCGCGATGGATGCAAATAAGTTTTGGACACTTCTCAACAAAGGTGGAATCGTATACTTTTGAAAGGTTTTCTTTTTGTTACTTCAAAATTAAATGGAGATGCAAATGGGTTGTTCCACGTATTTCTTATGGGGTAGTGTCCCTTAGCACGATACCTTTTTGTTATTTCAGAATAAAAACAATATACAAATAGGTTGCTCGACATATCTATCAGAGAGTATTATCACTCAATACTACATAGTTATCTACAGAAGGTGCCACCACATCTACGTTAGATTGAGGCTTAGGTCCTATTGCATGATCTGGACTTTGAAGAGTAGATTTATCTATAGTGCATGATTATAGAGACTTAAACCTAATCACTAAATGACAAAATTTGAGTTCTTATCCATTGAACGAATCATTGGCTGGATACAAAATTTATATACAAAATAATATAATGAAATATGAATCTTTCAATTAAAACATATATTATAAAAATATCACTAACATATCATTTTTGAGAATTTTTATCAGAAAAAATAGCATTTTTCATTAACTTGTGTCCATAGAACCTGTTTTGGTTGTTCCAAAACAAACCAATAAAAAATACCAAATCGTATGGATCACTGTGGGGCCCAAAGTTGCCTTCAGAGTGTACCCACTCTTCCTTCCTTTCATCCTCAAATAATCGGCCGATGGCCTTAGTGGTGGATGCAATGCCGTTTACGCGCAAAGTTTGCGTTAGTCAAACGATTCTATCATTCCCTTTTCTTCTTTTCAATTTTTTAAAATTCCCATTAAGCCGTTAAAATATTGGCAATCCACGAGGGCAGAAAAGTCATTCTACAAAAAGGCATATCATTTGACAATTCGACATGTATCTTTCTTTCTGCTTCCATTTCTGGGCCGCGAAGTGGCGTGACAAAGAGGAAGCTTTCCCTGAATTTCCCTCAATTTGCAGGTGGAGAGAGAGAGATGTTGAAGAAGGCCGTTGGGTTTGGTTCCAATTGTCAAGCACTTAATTGCATATACAGAACTTCGAAATCGCAGAGCAATTACAGCCGTATTCAACCTTTGCAGAGGTGAGCATCATCTTATTAATACTTGGACCAGACCATTTATGTATAACTCTATACGTATATGGTACTCTCTTCTATGGGCATTTAATGAGAAACATGATCTCCTCAACCATATCAACCACACCCTTTAATATCTCAGTTAATGTCAGGGGTCGGAAAAGCTTCCATTTTTCGCGAAAACTGGGTTTTTGATTGTTTGACTTGTCATTGAATAATTCCCATCTAATATCCCAAAACCTATTACATTTTTCTTTTTGGGTTATGGATTCCAATCTCGATTGACTTCAAATCTTCCCTAGTGCAGAAAGCTGATGGGATGATTGCTTTGCTCGCTTCCAATTCAGTTCAATTCGCGTTGAAGATGCTTCATCATCAAACGATTATCCTACTTATCGTGGTAATTTATGTTGCTTCTGCAATCAGAGCCGATAAGTCAGCTCAATGCGTTCAGACATGTGGAGGAAATCAAAATCGCGTACCTTACCCCTTCGGATTCTCCGACGGCTGCCAAATCCCTCTGAGTTGCAACAACGGCGACATCGGAATCGGTAAATATCTAGTCCAGAGCGTCACCGCAGATAGTATATTGATCAATCTTCCGGCAGAATGCAACCGAACGATTCAGGAAATCAAGCAACTCTTCGGCCCCAAATATGCTCTGACTTGGCGGAACGGCCTTATGTTGCAAGACTGTGGCTCGGCGCACGACGGTTGCATGATACCGACAGCCATGGTAGAGGCGCAGTTCCCGTTGGAAAGTTGTGGTTTGGGGAGAGATAACATCAGTTGTTACTCTGCAGTCGATAAAGGATTGGAGATCATGACTTACGCAAACTTGAGCCGGACCAATTGTCAGTTTTTGTTCACTTCGATCGCTGTGGATATGAGCGACAATCTGGATAAGAATTCGGCTGTTTCGCTTCGGTTTCAGACGGCGGAGCTGAGGTGGTGGCTGAACGGGTCGTGCAATTGTTCGCTGGATGCGAATTGTACTGTCGTGGAGCTTCCGGGTAGTGCATCGGGGTTTCGGTGCCGGTGTAAGGAAGGGTTTGAGGGGGATGGGTTCGTCGACGGCGGCGGTTGCCGGAGAGGTGAGTCCATTTCACCGGAATTTACTTTTAATTCTAATTCTTTACATATATATCCATTTACATATTTTTTTAAATGTTAATGCTATATGATCTGAAATTTAAACAAAATATCCCACGACTTTATTATAAAATTGCCATATGGGTAAAATTTTCTATATTAATCTTTGAAAGAACACCAATTTCCTTTTCTAAAAAGATATATTATACGCTATTACAAAAAAAAAAAAAAAAGAAAAATATATTATACTAGTGCGTTGTTTGTATCTAGGATCACTTATGAGAAAGGAAAAAGAAAATGAAATAAAATGGCGTATAGTTATATATTTTTTTCAAGTAACCAGCTAAAAAATAATTTTTTGAGAAATTTCTATTATTTATCTTACTTTCTTAGCAGAGCCAAATAAAAATAAAGAATTTATTGCTTCTATCAAATTTCTTTTCGTTCATTTTCTTTTTTATTTTTCTTTTCTTGCAACAAATCTCAGAATTAAACAAAATGTTATAGCTATTCAAGTTCAGCTCGTTAAAAAATCGTTTAAGATCGGCTCGTTATGTACACAAATTAATCTTGAATACATTTTAGAGCTTATTAACTTTTTCAAGCTCGCTCGATAAGTTTATATATACTTAAAATTTTAAAATATTTGAGCTCGGCTTATGACCAACTCAATGAAAACTCGTTTGAGCTTCGCGTAAAAGTTAAATAAATCAAGTTTGAACACATTTTCAATCTCGTTAAGTTTATTAAACCAAGCTTGAACAATTCTTGTTCGGCTTAGCTCGGCCCGACTCGTTTACCGCCTTAATTATAGTATTTTGTAAAGAATTCTTACATAAAATAACAGGGCTATTTGTTATTATTTCATTCCAATCCAAAGCATTTACTATTTTAGCTTATAATTTTAAAAATATTATTATTACATTATTTTGACAAACTTTTTTTTGGTAAGAATATAATTTTTCTTTCAAAATTAATTGTTTTTAGAGATGGCCTACTTGCCGGCAAGTGTTGGGTTAACGTTTCGGGTCATCGTGTGTGTGGTCGTTTCTTTCTGTTGACCAATTCGTGAGGGCCACCTCATTGGTTTATTGGAATGACCAAAATAGCCATGTTTGGGGCTTGTGTCAAGGTGGTATATATTTGGGCCACATTGGTCATTATGCCGTCTTGTGACTACCCATTGACCATAATGCCCTCAATTTCCCTGTGGCTTGATCTTTGAGTCTTGGACTGGGTCATCCGGGTAATAATTGCTTGAAAACAAAGAATAAAAAAGAGGAAAGGAAACTGAAAAAGAATAGTTTATTGAGACTCTTCATTTTGTTTGGTTCATCTAAACTCGAATTGAACTCATTTTAGTGATATAAGATATAAACAAAAGATACATATATATATATATTTGTCAAGGATTGGGAGTTAATGGGGTAGGGCTTCACTTCCGTAAGGGGGAGGGGAGGTAAGTCAAACCCACAAGGGTGGGGGCGCCTAATTTTGACCTGAACAATTAACTCTATATGCCATGAATTTATCCAATGCCATAATTAACTTATCTTGGCTTTGTTTAATTCTAACTTCGCATATAAATAACCAAAGTCAAAATTCTTTGCAGTGTAATATGTTTGTTTATGGAGGGATGATTAAGCAGATCACATGCTGAATAGATAGGTTAGAATTTTAAATGAGCAAAGTCAGAGGAAAGAGAAGAGAAGACGCGTATTGTAGATGAATCTGATCTTGATATGATTACACGTCACATAAGCTTAGCCTTTTACTGTTTCTGCCTACATTTTAAGCTTCTTTTTTACTCTGCGCTTCAAATTAAAGAGAAGTATCAGGCTAGCTACTGGTCGTATACCTGTAATACATTCTTTAGGGGTGATGAAAATACGGGTTATGTGCCCGAAAACTGTTTACAGTAAAATGCTCCTTCCTGCATGCAAGTTAAAGATGATGTAACTGAATTTCAGCTTTTAACTCTCTCAACTTTTTTAAAGTCGTTTTTGCTAATTTTTTTTTTCTCTCTCTTCCCTCCATGTTGATTACCAAATCATCAGTTCCTCGTTGCAGTGCTTCAAAGTACATGTCTGGCCAATGTGGAGGAAGGTCTAGAGTCGGTGTTCTCATTGGAGGTAATTTTCTCTTTCTCAAATGGCAATAAATTAACTTATATTATTTCTCTACTTTTCCTAATTATCGGCTTACAACTTTTGAACCGCTTTGCATGGGACTTGAAATAAGCTGTAATTATCATTGGAGTCTTGAATAATTTCTTCTCATGAGTTTGGCAGTTTTAGCCCTGCTTCTTCATAGGCTTAGTTATTATCTCTCACAACTAAATACATCCTTTGTCATGACATTGTTGCCAAAACATGAAATTCTTCTATATTCATTCAAATGGCAATGTTGCCAAGATATATGTTTACAGTGATCAATTAGAAGTTTAGATTTTTGCAAATTTCACAGCATTGTCTATTTTGTATATCCTTAGGGATTATTGGTGGAGTTCTCCTAATGGCTGCTCTGGCTGTTGCCTGCTACTTCATCCAACGACGGTCTAGTAATTTAAGAAACCGAATGAGCACAAAGCGCCTTCTGTGTGAAGCTGCAGGCAGCTCCAATGTTCCTTTCTATCCCTACAGAGAAATTGAGAGAGCCACCAATAGCTTCTCTGAGAAACAAAGGTTGGGAACCGGGGCCTATGGCACAGTTTATGCAGGAAAACTCCACAGCGATGAATGGGTGGCCATTAAAAAAATTAGACACCGTGACACTGATGGTATCGAACAAGTCATGAACGAGATCAAGCTTCTGTCCTCTGTGAGCCATCAGAATCTTGTCCGCCTCTTAGGTTGCTGTATAGAGAATGGCGAACAGATCCTCGTCTATGAATTCATGCCCAACGGAACTCTATCTCAGCATCTACAAAGAGAAAGGGGTACGGTCCTTCCATGGACAATGCGCCTTACTATTGCCACTGAAACTGCTCATGCAATTGCTTATCTCCACTCTTCCATGAATCCACCAATATACCACAGAGACATCAAATCCAGTAACATACTCCTGGATTACAACTTCAAATCCAAGGTAGCAGATTTTGGTCTTTCTAGACTTGGCATGACCGATGATTCCCACATTTCAACAGCCCCACAAGGGACCCCGGGCTATGTTGATCCTCAGTACCATCAGAATTTCCATCTTTCGGATAAAAGTGACGTTTACAGCTTTGGGGTTGTTCTTGTAGAGATCATAACTGCATCAAAAGTAGTAGATTTCTCTCGACCTTACAACGAGGTGAATTTGGCTGCACTGGCAATTGACAGGATTGGTAAGGGTCGTTTGGATGATATAATAGATCCATTCCTTGAACCCCACAGAGATGCCTGGACACTTTCGTCCGTTCACAAGGTGGCTGAACTTGCATTCAGATGTCTTGCTTTCCACAGGGACATGAGACCCTCCATGATGGAAGTGGCAGATGAGCTAGAACAGATAAGGCTGAGCGGGTGGGCACCAATGGAGGAGAACTTTTGCATGGGATCGTCAGTGGCATCGTCTTGTTCATCACCTTACAATGGAAGTGAGAGGTCATTGGGTGGCGTGTCGGTTAAGAAGGCAGGGGCCGGGAGTAGGAGATTGGTTGTTCCGCAAAGGCCGGCTGCTGATTGTCTGACTGCGTTGGAGGAGGTGAAGGATAGCTCAAAGGATGGCTCGAAGGATAGCTCCCCTGTCTCCGTGCAGGACCCTTGGCTAAGCGAACAGAGCTCGCCTTCAACAAACAGTTTGTTGGCTAATGTAGTTCGGTGAGCCAAGCTTCATCTCCATTTGTGAATATCATGGAGATAATTTACAGTTTTGTGTTTGTTTTTTATACCTTAATCCTTGCTTATAGATGTCCTTTTTGTATGTTGACCTTCTAAACCTTTCTTATATAGTTTTTACTGAAATATGTGTACCGAGGGTGTATAACTCTTCACTGAAACAAATGAAGCATATAGTTGTATACAAAGAATGTGAAGTTATGAAGTGATGCTGCATCTCTACAACTTTATTTATTGCAGACTACCATACCTTATTCCATATCCATTTCGTTTCATTATACAAATGGTTACTGCTACAGCAGGAAGGTGGATTAGAAAAGTTCCATTTACATTAGCTGTTTTTTTGGGTCAAACAGAAAGGGCAAAACAAAGCTACCACCGCAAGGTGGTTACACCAACAGAATCAGCACCAAGGAGGGAGGCCATAGCAGTACGGGGAAAGTCCAGAATACTCGGCCTTTGTTGCTGACTGTGAGCAAAAGAAGCCAATACCTTCAATCCGACATTATATTTTGATCTTCGATCAGTAGAGGGAAAGAAAAATGAAAACAAAATATCTATATATATATATATATAGAAAGAAAATAAAGTGAAAGAAGATAAATGAAAAATGAGAAAAAAATAATTAGGTATTTCATCTTGTCAGGACCCCAATTATCTTATTAACTTCCCAACTATTAAACGCACAGGTAAGTTCTGGCATGATTGCCTCATGTCATAGAAGAAATTCTTATAAGTTATTTGTTTTTTCTAGTAGCTCAATGCAAAAGGCACCTGTCCTTACAAAGTTCAAGAAGTTTCACCTTGCAAGCGGAGAAATTATTTTCATGTTTTAAACTATCGATTTTAGGTTGTAATAGGGCAACCTTAACATTATGCTGTTTTTCAGTTGGCAAATTCACTGAACTAATGCCAAAAAGCACTGAAAAAACAAATTTGAACAAGAACACGAACTGTAAAGTGTATATTATTCAAAGTTGATGGACAACAATTCGAACACTCTTTTTGTTAGTTAATAGGATTGTGTCGAAGAAAAGGGTTAAAACCAACTCAGGCTCAATCAAATGTTTACTCAATAAGTAGTGTGGGGAAAAAAATATATGAAGTTAAAGCTTGAGCTTAAGCTTAAAACTCATAATTTGCAGATTCATGTGATCTTAAACAATTTGCGCAACAGAAGGAGCCATGCTCAGATTAAAGAACCTGTCATGTTCTGAGTGAGTGTGGGACTGCAAGTGAAGATACCTAAGCATAGCTCAACTTGCCCGATTGACAAGCCTTGAACATGTTATATAATTGTATCAATAGATGCAGTAAATAAAAATAAAAATGCCAATCAAGTTATAAACAGCACATGATAATCATAATGCCACAGTGGCTTACACAAACGCAACCAATTGATGCAACTAAAAACCAATCAAAAGCTTTGTTATGTTTTCTGACCTTCGGGTCCTAAAATACCATTAACAACAGAAGTAGCCACTAGAACCCCGACAAACTCAGCTCCCGCCACAGCCCCTGCCTGAGCCAACCCCCCGAAACTCAACACCGATTCGATCTCCTTCTCCGCCGTTTCGATTCCCTTCTCCGCCGTCTCGATTCCTCTCTCCGCCGTCTGGATCCCCTTCTCTGCAGTCTCGATCCCTTCCTTGATTACCTCCTCCGCCTCCTCCTCCACCTTCTTCAGCTTCTTCCTCAGTCCGAACAGCGGTATGTCCTGAGCCCTCGACGGCAGCTCCACTACCTTCAGCGTCGTCGCCGCAGTCAGCAAGACCAACCACTGTCTCCGGCCTGGAAGCGCGGTGGTGACAGTGAGCGGCGTAGATTTAGGAGAGTGCGCCTTGCACGTAGTTGGCGGCACATTGTGCACACGACGGGGCGGGAGACTCTGGAGTAAGTGCAAGCTTGTGGAAGCCATGGCTTTGCTCCACTTGGACCAAGCTGATCCTCAAGTGTGTGGTCTGGTACTTGTAAATGAGCAAAGTCGTGAAATTACAAAATTACCACTACAGATAAAATGTGCATTTCAATAATGACGTGGCAGGATAAGAGTGGGAGCTATTGTGGAGGAGGTACACCCAAGTAGCAGAGGAATATATTCCCCCCTTTCCAGTTCATTAAAGATATTTTTTTTCTATTTTTCCGCCAAGGAGGGTTTTTGAAGTACAGAGAAGAACAAAGAAACCATTTCACGAAGTAGTTTGTGATTTCATTTCCGTTCCATTTGAATTCATCAATGGCGGACGAAGCTCCGAATTCGGAAACCCCACCATCAACACCAGCAAATGCGGAACAAGCTTCGGTTCAAGCAACCGTTGAATCGAAGGCTCAGGGAGGCACAGAGTCTTCTTGCAACAGTAGCAATGGCGGAACTTCTAGTCTAACGTCTGATGGGGACCTAGAGAAATCGTTAGAGTATGCGGAGGAGTTGTTGGAGAGAGGATCGAAGGCTGCCAAGGAGCGCGATTACACAGAAGCCACCGAATGCTACAGCCGTGCCCTAGAAATCAGGTTAGGGTTTTGGTTGTCCATTTCTTGTATTTCTACTTTTTTATTTCTGTACACATGCTAGAAAATTGATGGAAACTTGGAGTCATTAGTCAATAATCACTTGTCTTTCTTGAATTTAAAACCCAAGGGTGGATGGATTAGTGTTGCACTGAAATCATTGCTAAGCTATCAAAAGTTAAACTAATGAAAGTCACCGCAAAGACAGTTTTTTTATCCTGACTTGAGTAGAATGTATGCAACTGGTGCATGAATATATTATTTCATTCACTGGAGAGATTGATTTTCAAGCTGTCAAACTGATGCTACACATGTCTCTAAATTGAAGTGTTTCCTTCACGGACATGCTATTCTTGTCTTCTGTTTGGAGTTTATCCGAAAAATTAATAAAAAAACCTACCTGGATATCCTCCTTGCTGTGCCTGTTTGATTGCTCTGTCTTAAGATAAAGTGGTGTGTGCTTTTTGAAATTGCTATGTTGGACATATTATGTAGCTCTTGTGGTAAGGATGTCCTGTTAATGTAGTATGTATTGGTGTATTGATTCTTTATCGCAACATAAGTGCAAAGAAATTATGACCTGCGATTTCTTGAATATGACTACCAATTGTGCTTGCTTAGCATGCCTCATTTGCTTCTTGTGCTTTTTGTTTGTTTATAAATTCACCCAGTCATGTCTACTGCAAAAATTTACAATATACAAAGAGATAAGGAACAATTGATCCATTGTTTGGAATGTTTATTTATGTATTTATTCAGTTCTTTCCATTACTATTTTTGGACCCAGTTCCTTGTGAATTGTAGAGAGCGTTTGCCTTTCTTTCATGCTCTTCCCCTTCTCGTGATAATTATGTCAATCATTTTGTTTCATTCTAACCTAAAATTTACATCATCCCCCCTTCCCCCCACCCCCACAAATACAAACACAATCAGGGTTGCTCATTATGGGGAACTTGCTCCTGAATGTGTGAAAGCGTATTATAAGTATGGATGTGCACTGCTGTACAAAGCTCAAGAAGAGGCTGATCCACTGGGTACTGTGCCAAAGAAAGAGGGTGAATCTCAACAAGTCTCCAACAAAAATGAATCTGTTAAGAGCGCAATAATTGGTCAATCATCTACAGCTTCTGTTTCTAGTAATGCTGAGCATGATCAGAGCTCAAATCCTCAGGAAGGCATGCCTAATGATGGTTAGTGTCCCTGTTTATGATATTCCATGATATGCTTGTTTTCTGGTCATGCTTATAGATTTGCAACCCACAAATTCCTAGCATAACTGGGGAATGCTTTCAAATAATCCTTTTTTTCTTGGGACAGTTGGCAAGTAATTTATAACTTATGATATATAGGGCACATTCTCCTGTTGATGATGGACAGTTGTGCGCACAGGCAATTAGTAATTTAGTAGCATGATTCCTGTTTTGAAGAAAATAGTCTTGGACAATTATCACGGATATGGAAATATGACATCAATCAGCATGTGCCACTGTATATGTTTGAATTGAACGCTGCTCAAATACTGTAGCTTTGGAGCACATTTGCTTTTATTTGCAAGCACGGATTATAAATTCCTCACATAATTTGGCTTTCTTTCTGGGGAGATAGTTTCCAGAGGGAAAGATCAGGAAGAAGATGATGAAGAAAGTGATGATGAAGACCTGGCTGAAGCAGATGAGGATGATTCTGACCTGGATTTGGCATGGAAAATGCTAGATGTTGCAAGGGCAATTGTTGAAAAACACTCAGGTGACACGATGGAGAAAGTGGACATATTGTCAGCTTTGGCGGAAGTGGCTTTGGAAAGAGGTCTTTTTTTTCGTTTTTCATTTTTTGGAACTTTAGAACTGAGAAATTTTAGTACTAGTGGTGGATGAATTCTCTCTGGGTTCATCCTGCTCATTTGTCGTAAGCCTTCTTATCTGTCTAAGACATCTTTTGTTTTTGGCTCCATGCAGAGGATGTTGAAACTTCCCTCAGTGATTACCTGAAAGCACTAGCCATTTTGGAATGCCTGGTCGAACCAGACAGCCGACATATAGCTGAACTGTATCCTTTTGAAGGTTATATACTTTATATTGAGATGATAATTATTGATGATTACATGTCTATTGATTGATTGGCTGGGTTCTGAAGTTGTTGTTATCGTTATTACTTCACCCTTGAATCTTCGTCCCTCGTTTATCCTTTTGTTAAGTCACTTCCTTGACCAAAGAATCCAGAAATTTTAGGATATGTTTGTGTTTGGAGATTGGGTCAAAAGCTCAAGAAGCCATTCCATATTGTCAAAAGGCTATATCAGTATGCAAGTCTAGGGTGCAGCGGCTCATGAGTGAACTAGAGATTTTGCCAGAATCAACAGTGACATCAGCTACTTTAGAATTGGACCAAACAGTCCAACTTTCTTCAAATGGGTCCCAGTCTTATGATTCTGCTGCTGATAAAAAGGCAGAGATTGAAACGCTCGCTGGCCTATCTGGTGATCTGGAAAAGAAGGCAAGTGTAACAGAAGTTCCTAATAGGTGTTACCACCTAAATATCTCCATGTGTTGTGTTGATTATTTTTCTTTCTTATTTGCAGCTGGAAGATCTCCAGCAACTTATGTCGAACCCAACATCAATCCTCTCAGATATCCTGGAGATGATGTCTGCAAAGGCAAGAGGCGCTGAGAACAATGCTTCTCCAGTTATGAGCTCTTCACAGCTGGGTGTTCCTAGCAGCAGTGGGGATTCTGCTGCTCACACAAATGGGTCTGTTGGAGTAACACATCTTGGTGTGGTGGGAAGAGGAGTTAAGCGAGTGGTGATGAACACAGGTACAGTGGAATCGAGCCCGACGAAAAAACCTGGATTAGATCCCACACCAGATAAAGGTGATGGCAATGCCTCTTGATGGTGATTCCATTCCAACGAATTGTGCTTGGCACTTCCAGGGCACTGTTACGAATTTTGGGGCCACAACTTTTGCCGCGAAGATGATGTTGGAGTCTGGATTGCCTATGGATAATGGATCATTGCTTGGTTGCCTCATTTTCACAGCTGGCTGGAGTCTTGGTTAAGTTGTTTACTGCACTGGTTAATATTCTCATCTTTATCTTGTGTATGTGCTTGTCGACTACACTAGTTTGAATTTAGCGGGACACTGCGCCAATCCATGATTTGCAACTATGATGCTGTCTTAGAAATATGCCTGTACTCCTCATTTTGTAATTTTGTTTGTCCACAATGTTATGGTTCAACTTTTTGCCTGCACTTTGTGCAATCTTTCTTTCCCTATTATTATTATTTTCTTTCCCTATTATTTCTCTTTTTAAGATGGCATCTAATCAGAAAACCTGACTAATGCTGCTCTACCATCCCAGGTTAGAAAAAGTGTTGCTGCAAGTTACAATCGAGTAAATGCAAGCATCTTTTTGTTGGATACTGCCGGAGGCCAAAGGCCTTGATTGATACATAGTGAGCATTATTATCGATTGAATTTTTAGTTTTTATTATTGATTTTATCTTATCTTCTCTTATGTTATTTTATTTATTTTTGGGAGTAAGGTTCAGTTTTAAATGGATGGAAGTGCTGATTTTTCCTTGAGATGTGCCAATTTTTTCATGCAATTGATAGGGCAACCGAACAATAACCACCTTTGTTGTTTGTCGTTGTCTGGACGTGTGGTTGGGAATATGTTCTTTAAGTGGCACTCGTGATGGGTGTTTAGTCGGTTGACATATAAGTCAAAAATTATTTTTAAAAAATATTTTTTTAAAATAAATAAATAAATTTTTTTTTAAAATTATTTATTTAAATATATTTTAAAAAATTATAAATATAAATTATAAATTATTAAATAAGTTACATTTAAATATTTTTAAACGAGAGCATTTGATTGATTTAATTAAATAAGAGCATGTGATTGATTTGGGTAAAGTCCAACGACTTTTCTATGACAGGTTCTGTCTGGTTTTCCTGCCATTTGAGCTTTTCAGATGGCTTCTCATATATGGCATCGGCTTGACCATGAACCCCTACGGACTTAATTTCAAAGGCCCACCTATTATAATCACCTGTTAAACTTTCATCTTTGATTAAACGTTTGTTTCATTGATGCTACGGTTGGTATTGTGAAAATCCACGTCTTGGAGTTGGAAAATGAATTGAAAACCAATTCCAATTCTACGGCGCAAATTTTGTACGGAGTAGCCAGCCAATTAGGAAAAATATGATTGAAAGTCTCCGAATCAGAGGGAAAAAAAAAAAAAAAATAGTAGTAGTTACCATGCACAGCGATAAATATCTAAGGAGCTTGTTACAATTATTAACCACTATCATAGATAGGTGAAGCATGCATGGTGTTGGCTCCCTCTGTGTGATGGAATAGACGAAGGTACCATGAAAAAATTGCGCATGTATAGCCTGTTTTCAATACATTATTCGATCTGTTGCCATTTTAAGTAATGAATTAAAGAACAAGATCTAAGATAGTTACTGAAAGTGAAATTTTGAAAAGGCTTGACCGATCACTCGAATCAATATCAAAGAGTATCAGTTCACTGCAAAAAGACAGAAAAGCTAGATAGGTCGACCCTCTTTGAGCCGATCACACTTCGACGATTAAGTTAACAATCTTAATCGAGAATCAAATGAATAAAGATAGTGTATGCGGGAAATCAATTGTCCATACCTTACTTCTTAGAACTTCGGTATTTATAATGTAATTGATAGAGTGTTAATTCTTGTGTCAACCTTAGGATCATAATGACCTATTTCATAAACCACATCATTCATCTTCAACTGATTGGACCCACACGTGGCGAGCTGTTGCAGCATTAATACAGGTCATCTCCGCATTAAATGTTGAGGTCAAAGTATTAAATGCTCTGAATATACCCGTGGGTTGGGCTTGTCGTATTGGGCTTGGGCTTGGGCTTGAGGTCGGTATGAGATCGGCAATGCGGGCCTGGCCGCATTGTTGACTACCTGGGCTGACCCATAGCCTAACGTCATTCACTTAATTTTTATTGAGCCTGACCAAGCAGGTTGGGCCTGAATTCTTTGACACACAATTGCCCCCAGCCCTTGTGCCTTTTCTGATTCTTCGAAGGGTCAAGGGCTGCGTCGGGTCATTATGACGCTCCTCCAAATGTCTTACTGTTTCGATGGTTACTTGGCCACATGGACGACACAGATTTAAAGCCGTAATGCTGGGACGCTAGGGCATTAATAGCCGAGATAACAGTCTACCTTTGCGACATGATTGCTACCGTTTTGCGCAAACGAACCAGTGGCGTGGGCAATTATAATGTAACAGCCACTTGTTTGCTTTGTTTCCTTGTCTGAGAGTGCCCCTCGTTTACCCCCTCCATTGTAAGTCCCTCTTGCACTCATCTATCTTTCGTAAACTTTTCCTTTCAACGGTTGTCCCCTGATGGCAGCGCGTCTGAGAAAGATAGTAAAGAGTCCGACGGTGATTGCCGCCTTTATGGCTAGGTATGAAATCCCTAATTAGACAGGGTTGGAGTTGGTAGACTCCGATGATTTTCACATGGAAGAGACCGAGAAGGGGATGCTCTTCCCGATTATTGCCATCATTGAGGGAGGGCTTAGGTTTCCCCTGTACCACCTCTTTCAGAAGTTCATTGTTTTTAGTAAAGTAGCGCCCTCTTAACTCTCGTCAAACATATATAGAATAATTTTTGGGATGCTCAAGCTTAATCGGCGCCTGGATGTGAACCTGGGGCTTGCCGAGCTTGACTACTGATGCACACTTTGTAGAGTAGAGGGCGAGATCTTGAAAGTCTATCTCTAGGCCTCTGAAAAAAGTAGGAAGATAGTGAAGTGTCTGCCGTCCTCTAGGAAGGGCATAGATGACGTTAGGGTTTAGATATCTGGCCCTTGGGAGTTCGGCCACCTTCCTTCGGGAGAGAGACCGGCGGGACGGTGCCTTAGACTTCCTCAGGAAATAAGTTCGATGCAGACTTGCAATTACTTTTCTCCATTCATTTTATCTTGTTTTGAGCCGAAAAAGAAGTTGAAAAACGTTGTCTAGGGAGTCAATTTTGTTAATCTGAAGAAGGTCCTGGACTTTCATGGTGACGGCAGGTTGAAAGACCTTGTGCGAACTCCTCACATATTACTAAACTACCCACTTTGCTATTTCACGTTTACCGCAAAGACAAGGATCCAGCTAAGCATCCTTGCAACATTGGCCAAGCATGGCGCAAAGAGGGATTTTGAAGAGATCTCGATTGGCGTTGCATTGAAAGGGCACAGGCCGCCGGGCAAGTGATCGTTGTTGCTCCTCCTCCATCTAATTCTGTTGCCGAGGAATAGCAAATTATCAAAATCCGTTCTGATTCGAATAGCTAGGCATCAACGTTGGGGCCATTAACGGTGCCCGACCACAGTGTGAAGCTAAGCCAAAAGAAGCATAAGGCAACCCCATCTCCTGACAAACACGATGAGATGGGCCTTAAGGAGATGATATTCGCTGCGGCGGGGAGGCCACTAAAAAAGGCTAACACAGAAGCTGTCGATCCCCTGGCCATCAAATCGGAGACAACCCTGGTAGAGGATGTGGCGTTTCCGCAGAGGAAGCCGAGTACTCAGCAGCAGAATAAAAAAGCCCCTGAGGCAGCTGCCCAACCGCCGGCCCCAAAGAAGGCGAAGGTCAGCTCCATAAGTGCTTCTGAAGGGCCGATTCCATGACTACTGCTGATTCTAGTTTAGCGCATGACTACTGCTGATTCCATGATTGACCAAGCCGAGGTGGCACTGGGAGTTCTTCACAATGCTCTGCCGAAGAAGGACATCGTGAAGCTGGGAAGTGCCAATGATCTAAACGTTTTCATGGGCACTTTCCATGACTCTTTCTTGGTAATTCTTTCTTATCCCTTCAACTCTATTCTTGATTCTTTTGACTCCTCATTTAAACGTGTAATCCTACTGTGTAGGGCTACCTTAACGCTATGGAAGCAATGAGCCGTTTCCAATCCCTTACCTAGCACCATCAGTAATTGGTCGAAGAGCACACTGAACTGAAGAAAGAGTGGCTCGACGCGAGTCAGGAGAGATTGCTGATGAAGAAAAAGGCAGAGAAGGCCACGACGGTGTTGAAGATGGTTATTGCCGACTTCGAGAACTGGGACAGAGAGGCCAGCAAATTGCTGGAAAAGAACGAAGTACAGTTTGTAGAGCTATTTAAGGCCAAAGCCAAGATTGAAGCATTCCAGGCCGAGGTGGCCAAACTGAAGGCAGAGGAAGAGGTGATAATGCAGAGGGGTGCTGTTCGGGCGGCCAAGGAACTCGCTATTGAGCTGGCAGACCTGAGCCGAACTATCTTCCGGGAGGGTTGGAACGGTGCCCTTCTAGTTGCCAAGGTGGAGAAGTCCTCTGAAGTGTGGAAGCTATGCCCTGAGTACTTTAACATGACAGAGGACGACTCTATTAATCCTGAGAAGGTGATTGCTAACGCCGAATAGAAAAGAAAACATGCTCATGAGGCCACTGCTGAAGAGGCCAAATCTGTTGTTGAACTGCCAAAGGCCACTGATGAAGCTTCTAGAGAGAATTCGGCTGAGCCTTCTGAAAAGTTGACTAAGACCATCAAGCCTTTTTTACTATATTGAGTCTACCTTTAATTTTGTGATTTTATCAGAGTTTATAATCTTGCTTATATGAATGTGTTGGGCAAAACAATGTTCGGATTTTGATATGTGCTTATGCACCTGCCCTTCTTGGGTAGGACTATTTCTAATCATCTTCAATTTGATCTTTTACCTTAGAATTTTTTGCCCTTATTGGTAAACACCAAGTTTTTACACTTGGTTTTCGTGACCTTCATTGGCTGACTTGTTCAACTTGGACAGGACAAAGTTTTTACACTTAGTTTTTGTAACCTTCATTAGTCGACCTGTCCAACTTGGACAGAACCAAATTTTTACACTTGGTTTTTATGACCCTCATTAGCCGACCTAGTCAACTTGGACAGGACCAAGTTTTTATACTTGGTTTTTATTTTTGTCTTCCCTTAGTGCTTTGTATTTTAGAGTGGCATCAAATGAATAGATTTGTTTGAAAGACTTCAAATTTTATTGATCATATGAGGTTTCGGAAAGACCAAACATTACTGAGTAGATACATCATACGGGAGTCAATTTCTACTAATAAAATTTTTTCAAATTGTTCGCGTTCCAAGGTCGGGGTAGTTGTTTTCTATTTTTGATAGATTCCAGTCGGTATGCCCCCACGCCGACTTGGGACGTGACTCTATAGGAACCCTCCCAATTGGGGCCAAGCTTTTCATCTGTCGGATTCTTTGTTGCCCCCAATACTTTGGTATAACTAAGTCTCCTAGTACAAAAGATCTAGGTTGAACCCGTTTGTTGTAAGAACGACTTAACTGTTGATGATATATAGTGAGCTTAATCATGGCAGCCTCTTTGTTTTCTTCTGTAAGATCAAGGTCTTTGGCTAAGATTTGGTTGTTAAGCCTAGTGTTGAACACCGCCGATCTGATTATTGGTAGCCCTACGTCCAATGATATTACTGCCTCACCCCGTAAGCCAAAGAAAAGGGGGTTTCTCCAGTAGACCTCCTCGGGGTAGTTCTGTAGGACCATAAGACGCTAGGCAGTTCCTCCATCCATTTTTCTTTAGCCTTTTCCAGTCGTTTCTTGATCCCGTTCAGCATAGTTTTGTTTAAAATCTCAGCTTGTTCGTTGTATTATGGATAGGCTGGTGTTGAGTAATAGTTTCTGATTTCGAGTTTGTTACAGAATGATCTGAACATATTGTCATCAAATTGGGTGCCGTTGTCTGAGATAAGTGCTTAAGGTATATCGAACCTTGTTACTATATTTTTCCAAGCAAACCTTTTGGCATCAATCTCTCTGATGGTTGATAGGGGCTCTGCCTCCTCCCACTTGGTGAAGTATTTTGTCGCCACAATAAGAAACCTCCTATTACCTGGAGCTCGGGGTAGGGGCCCGACTATATCTAGTTCCCACTGGACAAAAGGCCAAGACATGGTTATAGTTGTGAAATCCTCAGCGGGCTGATGTATAATTAGAGAGAATTTCTGACATTTTTCACATCTCAACACGTACTAGGCTGCATCCTTTTGCATATAGGGCCATCAGTACCCCTGTGAGATAGCTCGGTGGGCTAATGACCTTCCGCAGACGTGACTTCCACAGGTCACTTCATGGATTTCAAACAGGATGCCATACACTTTGTCTGGGTGGACACAATACAGGTAGGGACCCGTGAAGGATCTTCTGTAAAGTTCCTTAGTTGGTGAAAGCCAATATCTGAGGGCTTTGTGTCTGACCCGTCTGGCCTTATTCTTATCTTTCAGTAACTTGTCTTTATCAAGATAGGAGATAATTGGGTCCATCTAGGATGGTCCCAACTGTTCTATAACCAGAGCTTGCTCCTCTTCATAAAATATGCTTGGTCCGGCTAAGGTTTCCACGTGGATCGTTCTATTTGATCCTGATTTTAGGGTTGTTGCTAGTGTAAACAAGACATCGGCATGAGAATTGTTGTCGCGGCTGATCTGGTGGAGTTTATACCTGCCGAACTTGGCCAGCAATTCTTTTGCTTTTGAGAGGTACTGTGTTATTCTATCATTTTTTGTCGCGTATTCCCCTGTGATCTGATTAACCACTAATTGGGAGTCCGAATAGATGATGATCTCGACAATTTTTAATTCAATGGCTCAGCGCAGTTCAACGAGCAGGGCCTTGTATTCAAATTCATTGTTTGAGGCAGTGAACTCGAGTTTAATAGCTTGCTCAATTGCTAAACCTTCTGGTGTGATGAGCACTATGCTCGATCCTGTCCCCCAGTCATTGGACTCTCCATCGACAAAGAGTTTCCAATGATCAACATTTTCCTAAAGGTCCAGGGAGTGGTCACCGTGTTGTTGAGCAGAGGGTGGTGCGGGGTTGTTCGCTGGTTGCAACTCAATAGAGAATTCGGTAATAAAGGTAGCTAGTACCTGTCCTTTGACTTCCGATCTTGGTTGGGACTTGATATCAAATTCTCCTAGCTCAGCGGCCCATTTCGCCAGTTTGCTAGAAAAGTCGGCTCTTCTAAAGAGTGGTTTTAGCTGGTGGTCAGTGATAACGTTGATAGTATGGGCTCTGAAGTAGTACACCAGTTTACGAGATGCCACTACTAGAGCAAATGCCAATTTCTCCAGTGGTAGGTACCTACTTTCTACCCCCAAGAGTGTTTTGCTGATATAATAGACCGACTTCTGTTGGCGATTTTGTTTTCGGAGTAGTACGACATTAACTGCGTGCTTTGATACTATCGGGTAGATAAAGAGTTCTTCATACTTGAGTGGGGTGAAAAGTAGAAGTAGCTGGGTCAGATACCTCTTCAAATCTGTAAGGGCTTTATCACATTCTGGAGTCTAACTGAACTACTTCCATTTCTTGAGATGCTGGAAGAATGGTCGGCACTTATCTGAAGATCAACTAATGAACTTGTTAAGTGTTGCTGCCATACCAATCAACTTCTATACTTCTTTGGCATTCTTTGAGGCTTGAACGCTCTAGATTGCACTAATCTGTCGTGGATCTACTTCAATGCCCCGGTGTGAAACCAAGAATCCTAGAAATTTTCCCGAGCTGACTCCAAACATGCATTTAGAGGCGTTTAGTATCATTTTGTACTGCTTTAAGATGTTGAATACTCCTTTCAGATCCTCCAAATAGGATTTGTTGAGTTTGCTTTTAACCACCATATCGTCGATGCAAACCTCCATAGTGCTGCCAATATGGTCTTTGAACATTTTGGTGACCAGTCACTAGTAAGTGACCCCAGCATTCTTCAGCCAGCTTGGGTAGTGGACTTTACAAATTGTACTAACATCTAAAAGTTTTTTGGTCTCTTCAATAACAGCGTCCACATGTTGTGTTGCCGCCCTCCTTCCCTTTTGGATCACAGGTCGGCACTTTGAGTTGACGTTCAATCGGTGGCAGGCAACCTCGGCGTTGATCCTTGGTATGTCATAAGGAGTCCAGGTGAACACCTCAAGGTAACTTGTCAGCAGCTCAATTAGAGAATTTTCTTTAGCTTTGGACAAGGATGTGCCAATGACAAAATATTTCTCACCCTACTGATCGATGTGGATTTTCTTTAATTTTTCAATGGCTTTATTCTCTAGAGTTTGTCCTACATCGTCAATAGTAGGTGTGTCCTCATGAAGTTCCATCATCTGCACCTTGTCAGCTTTCACTTTTGTGGTGCATGTTGTCAGGAAGTACTGCTTAGCGGCCACTTGGTCTCCTCTTATCTCCCGGGGATAGGAAATCTAATCAGCTGATAGTAGGACGATGGAATAGCCTTCATGAGTGCAACCATGTCCGTCCCATGATTGCATTATAGGGGGAAGGCACATTGACTACCAGGAACTCTGTTTGCAGCGTAATTCCACCGGTAGTCATAGGAATTGTCACCTTCCCCAGAGGCCAAACTGGGTCCAAACTAAACCCAACCAATGGGTTAAGAGATTATTGGAGATCGGACTCTTTTAGCTCAAATTTTTTAAAGAGGCTATAGTACATGACTTCGGATAAACTTCCTTGGTCGATGAGCAATATTCTAACGTCACAACCCGCCATTCTCAACGTCACAACCAAAGCATCATTGTGGGTGGTCTGCACCCCCACGAGATCTTTATCAGTGAAGGTTATGGCCATCACGTTACTGCCGACCTTAACCTTTTTGGACGGAGGCTCTATCTGCATTACCTCCCTCAAGTGCACAAAATTTTATATCTCAGCCCTGTATCAGTGCATGTCAACGGCCTCTAATTTAGCTGAACCGTGCAGCGCGTTGATTACCCAGACTGATCTAACTTCGTTCTCCTTTTGTGGGACAACTTCCTGCCTTGGTTGCTCAGCCTCCCGTTTTATTTTTTTTCGATCAATATATTAGTCCAAATGACCAGCTTTGTCTAAGTCTTCCAAGTGACTTTTGAGATGCTTGCTGATTCCACTCTAAAAGTATAATCTTTGTCCCCTAATTAAGTGTTTGATAGCCTCTATATGGGTATTAGAATAGATTTTTAGCAATAAACTGATTTAAAGTGGTTTTTTTATATGTATTGTTGGTTTTTGGTGATAAAATGGTGGAAAAAAGGGCTTCAAGAGAACAAATCCGTCCGGACAGATGGTTCGGACGGTTAAACAGTTCGGACAGTGCGTTCGGACGGACAAATGACCGTTCGAACGCCTAGATCGTTTGGACGCCCCGTTCAGACGGGCGAATTACCGTTCAGACGCTACGACGGAGATTGGAGTTCCAGAGTCAATATTTCCCGTCCAAAGCCGTTCCAGAGTCGATATTTCCCATTCTAAGCTATCACAGAGTCATCTTTTTTCTTTCGAAGAAATACAGAGCCGAGTTTCCTCGTTCGAACAGTGAAATAACCGTCCGAAAGGTTATGGTACCGTCCAAATGGTGCGTCCAGACGCATATCGGACGGTGAGCACAGATTTGCCCTACAACCCAGCAATCGAAGAAAAAAGAGGGAGAAGTGAGATTTTAGGGTTTAAGCTGTGGGTAAAGAGGTAGAATAGGGGAAAATCATGTATTTTGCTTAGATTTACTTTACTTTATTGTATTTAGGACTTTGGGAAGTATTTAGATAGATTTCTAATGTTAATTTAGTGTAATCTTTCACATTTTCTATATTTCAATATATATTCACTTTTGATTTAAAGTCAAGATGTTGTCTCTACACTTTGGAAAGCTCTCAACCATGGAATCTTCAAGCTAAACTCATTGTTTGTGAACAAATGTGAAGATCTACCAAGGAATGCATGGAAAATGAAAGGGGAGTTCTTGAATCTTGTTGAATATCTATTTTGCATATTTTTCTCTAATTATATTAGAATTAATTGTTGTAGAAATCTTAGATCTATAATCATAGTTAATAATATGTGATTTATTTCTAAAGAACCCATAAATTATGATAAAACTTAATTCCAAAATAATTAGAGATCCATAAAATTTCAAAGCTAAACTTTTCGAATCAAGGGCCTTTGGACGATTTTTGATTTGAGTTAATCCAAACTCCCCCTTTCAAATTCCGTGCTAGAATTGGTAGATTGGAACATTTGAACCCAAACCCCTTTTTTAATCAAGTTAAATCTCTACTTGTGCTCATTTGGAATTTCGGTTAAATTAAGAGTTAATTTAGTAGCAATTGTGGTTGTTGTAGTAGAATGTTCATAATTGTCAATTTACTTTAGCTAGAATCAAGTTGTAGGTTTCAATTTCATTTCAATTGTTTGTCTAGTTGCTAGTAAACCAAACCCTCAAACACCAAAAGATTTTCAATCAATTTTAGGTAACATAGCAATCGATTTCACTCTTGATTTGCAGTTGCAATTTGAATACGTTTCTAAACTTTACTTGTTTTTATTGCTAAATTGGCATGGGTCTCATGGGAGAACACGATAGTGGGAGTACCCCCACTTAAACTACAAGCACCTCCATCGCAGTGAGCGTGGAAAGGACGAGTCACCAGCACTGCTCTATCTGATGCCCCTTCTCCCGATGATAAGAGCATAACTTCTTCTGGTCTCAGGACGCAGGGCCCCCTCCCAACTTCTGTGGTCACGAATTTGGGGCAAGATCTTGTAAATAGGATATTTGAAGATTGTGTAGACCCCATCATTCGCCTTCTTGGCCCGGTTGTTGTTGTCTTCTCGTCGTGGCTTCTTAGCATCTCTTTTATTCATCTTTTTAGCAACAATGCCGACCTTCTTCGATATCAGTTAGGGTACATCTTCTTCCAATCGGACGTACTGCTCGATTCTGGACATCAACTGTTATATGGTGAGGGTCGATTTCTTCATTAAGGATTGTCGCAAACGATGCTCCCTGGGCAAGCCGATCTTGAATTGGGTTACGACCAGCTGCTCGCTGCACTCGTCGATCTTGTTGTAGGCCTCGCAATAACATCTTGTAAGGTGAGTAGGAAATCTACCTCGTTGGGTTACATACTGTTGGCTATAAAGCGAGCAGTAAAGAGCTCGACAAGTTGCCTCCAGTTTGACACCGACCTGGATGGCAACCTATCGAACCATTGTAAGGCCACGTCCCCCAAGCTGGAGGGGATAATTCGGCACATCAAGGACTGGTCTCCACTCCACAAAGCCATTATTTGCTTATAATGTCGAACATGACTGACTAGAGTAGCCTTCCCATCATAGGGAGTGAACTTTGGTGGTGTAGAATTTCGTGGAGGTTGGCGGGACTCAATCTCCTCCGTGAATGGTGTGGATGCAATCTGGTGCAAGGCCCTTTTAATCATGTCCTGGGTAGTGTGATCTTTGGGTTGCTGCTTTTTATTATCCAGTTTTTCATTGAGCCACTTTTCCCAGTCCTTCTTTTACAGAATAGCTTCTACCTGATCCTTGTTTTGTAGCTACTGGCTCCTTCTACGGTGCCGATATGCTTGACTTTTGACGCAGCGTCTGGTGCTGGAGTTGTAACTTCCTTTCCCTCGCGTGCATGGGTGTGCCTCTACTTCTGGAGTCCCGGCTCTTTGTGATCCTTTCATGGCCCTAGGATCCTCCTCTGCCGCGCCTATCTCTTTTGGAGATTGCCTCCCTTATAGCTTGAACTTGAGAGTTGAGGCAAGCAATCTCTTCATCGCGTTGCCGAAGTTCCCGCTCAGCAGAACGGAGCGTATGGTTACTGGGGACACGTCCACTGGAGGGTGAAAGGGTGTGGTCCCGGTCGTGGCTTGTGCGGAGGTTTGGCTCCCTAACGTAGTCTAAGTCTCTCCGCAATCCGTCTCGTTCTTCCTGGTGGCTCCCAACAGGGTACCGAATTTTCTACATCCTCGTCCGACCTCGATGGCGATCTACCGGGGTAGATCAATAGTATGCCGAATTGGTATGGTCTTTGCTAGAGGAAGTTTCATTTCCTCGCTCAGCATGGTTTTCTCCTCTTCCCTTTTGGGCATTAGTACTCATGGTTATCTTGACCTTCCTAGAGACGGCGCCAATTGTAAGTGGAATTTTCGATAAGGCATAGTCGATCACTCGAACCAATATTAAAAAACACCAGTTCACTGCAAAATGATAGAGAAGTTAGAATGGATCGACCCTCTTTGGGCCAATCACACTCCGACGATTAAGTTAGCAATCTTAATCGAGAATCAAATGAATAAAGACAGTGTATGCATGAAATCAATTGTCCACACATTGCTTCTTAGAGATTCAGTATTTATAATGTAATCGATGGAGTGTTAATATTCTTGTGTCTACCTTAGGATCATCATGACCTATTTCGTAGACCACATCATTCGTCTCCGATTGATCGGACATGGGTCCAGCTTTATTGTCGCATTGGAATCCGATTAATCGAACGTGAGCATGGATATCGCGTGGCAAACTGTTGCCACATTAAATGCGGGTTATCTTCACATTAAATACTGAGATCAGAGTATTAAATGCTCTAATTATATCCGTGAGTTAAACTCGCTGCATTAAGCTTGGGCATAAGGTCGACAAGACGAGCCTAACCATATTATTGACTACATGAACTGAACTAGAATCTAACTTTATTTATTTAATTTTTATTGCACCTGATCAAGGGGGTGAACCTGAATTCTTTCACCCACAGTTACAAAACAAAAGTGCCAGAAGAAGTTAATTGATGGAATCTTGAAAGTGAGATGGTTTTGTCTACTAATGGGCTTGTTGGCCTTTATTTGGTGCAGATAAGATGAAATCTTGAAGGTGCCTCGGATGCCTGTTAGAAGGGGCTATCTTTGTTAAAGAGTCATGGATTGGTCGGCTATGCAAAAATAGTAGAGAGAGAGAGGTATTAGTTGGATAAGATGGTAGAGAGAGAGAGAGAGAGAAGGGGATATACGTTGGATACCATCGTATCCTACCAGTAGGGTAATGACGTCTTTCTTACAAAGCTTGCTTGAATAATGAGTTAAAAAGAACTAATGAAGGTGTAAAACAAGGTCAATATGCATTGACCAACCCCGCCATTTTTTAAAAGGCTCCAAGAGTGCGTGGAATAGTTTGTTGGAAACTGCAACCCCTTTTTTATATTTTGTTCCAGGCTGCCTTTTAATTCTTCAACTTTCGCACTTGCGGGTTTTGCGCTCTTTTGGCATATCTGAGTCATGGTCTTTGTGCTCTCCTCTTTCCAAACCCACTGTTATTCTGCGGGGTGAATCATCTCTCCCTCGCGGACACACACAATGTATTAGTAATCTATTTGATGTGGGTTTTCCTAAAATATGACTTAAAAAATACATTATCTAAGTATACATGTGAGTCCATATTTTTTTCATAATTTTTATCGCTTTGTAATTATATTATGTATGCTTAATTTATGTCTTGAAGACACAAGTTAGTGTTAATATTAACAAATATAATATGTTTTTAAAATTTATGTTAAGTATGCATAAATAAAATTGTACAGTATAAGAAAATGTAAAAAATATGATGAGAGAAGGAAAAATGATCAGTGCTAGCCCCAACATTTACCAGTAGGAAACAATTGTACCCCCCAAATTAAAGACAATGTGACCCACACCAAAATTTTAAAGAGCCCAAACAATGTTCAGACTTGTGGTGCCCAGATGAAATGCACACCCTTCCTTCTTTCATGCTCTTTGTCCAATGATTAGTCACTAAGCAACCACATGGATATTGCAGTACTATTTGAGGATGGTTTGTCTTCCTTTCCATTCATTCACTCCAAATGTGCTTTTAAATAATAAAATTAGAATATTCAGTTTGGAACAAGTGGGGGTTGCCCAGGTTCAACCCCCGGGTAATACTAGCTTTGCATTTGACAATTAATTACATACTTATATTTACTGGTGGTATTACACTATATATATATATATATATATTTAGTCTTTTGAATTTCCCAAAATGCCCTCACTGCAATTGTATGTTTAACATTCACTTACCTCTCGTCTCCTGTGACCTCATTTAAGATGGCAATCAATGTAGATACAAAAGGTAGTAAGCTATCAATTAATGGCCGCAGAGGTTTAAAGATTCAAAATTTAGGCTATTGAGGCCGTTGGATGATGTTTTTGAAGTTGCCTTATTTGGGTGGGTCATGTTGTTCCTGTGATTGTTCAGCTATAACTATTTATCAATACAAGGAATAATTCGAAAATGAGTTTGGAGAATTCTGGAACAATCAAAGTTGGAAAGAAAGACTTGTAAAATAAATCAAACTATGCAAAATAAACTTATTTTTTATTTTGCTAAAAACTCATTTGGAATCAGTTTGTAACACAAGAGGCCAAGCCTAATTGTTTTTAGGCTTGACTTGGTAAATTAACAAGTACTTCAATATTATATAAAAAAAGAAAGTTATTTGAGCTTGAATTATGATCGCCATGATTAATGCTCATTTAAGGTTGAGTTGAAAGTTAAAAAAAAAAAAAACCTAATTTTAAAACTTAGTTAATTTTTTAAATTAAAGTTGAAAATTTTGTTACTGTAGCTCTCTAATTTAGTTAGATATGGGGATGAAAAATTTGTACCATGGGAAAATGGGACTGTGGAGGGAGACAGGGCCCAGCTAAAAGTGGGCCGACCTTGGGAAACCATTCATATACGGATGTCATTATGATCCTATAATTTCATATGATTCATTCAATTAACCTTTCTTTAATAAACCTGACTAAGATACTCTCTCTGGCCCAGAAAGGAACAAAAACAAAATCAAAATCAAAGGCAAATCATGTCGGCAATGCTGTATCTACGAATGTGCAAGCAACTACAAAGTAAGTGCTCACTATTATATGAATTTCCCTCCCAAAATTTGAAACCCATTCCATATTCCCTCTCTCTCTCTCTCTTCTTATTAGATTTATTTCATAAATCGAACTTTCAAATTTTTGCAAAATTATCGTCTTTAACGTTATTATTGTTATTATTATTATAATGGTTCTGAAGCCTGCAGCCATTCAAAACCAATGATGGGTATATACTGAGAAAGCACAGAGGCCTAATGGTATGCTGTAAAAAAGCCAAGAAAAGGAAAGCTTATTTTAGACAGAGATGCTTAACATTTTAACAATTGCCCTAAAACTTAACTAACAAAGTGCATTAATTTTCTACCAATTTCAGAATAGAGAATCATCAACGCTCGACCTTTTTGTATAAGATCAAGTCTAGTATTCATTCGTCTGAGTTTAGGGAGGGACTAAATTTCACAGTATGAAAGTAAAGGGGTAGATACAACACCCAAAGATGTAAATATTCAAATAAAATAAAAATACTTTTGAGGCAAAAAGTAATAAAACCAGTTTGCAAGCAGTGCGTGTTTTTGGTGTTTAATGGATGAGAATCAATGATACAATATTCATGGTAGTCATTTTTTGTCCTTAAAAATGGAAATTTAAAGCCAGTCCTTTCACGATCCCTCTTTTCCTCCCCTTGACGATCTAGAGAGAGAGAGAGAGAGAGAGAGAGAGAAGATTCTGATATGATTCAAAAAGCAAGGGAGAAATTTCGGAAAAGCAACATGCCAACCAATGCATAATGATCCCCTTTTTCGATTTTTGTTCAAGCCCCATTTGTCCGTTCTGAAGGTTTTCGATTCCGGTCTTTTCCCCCACCTTTCCCCATCTCCCGAACGTACACTTGCGACAAGTAGTTCTGTGAAGCTCTTTGTTCCTCATTGTTAATGGATCTGGTTTAGATATTGAAGCTTCTTTATGCATAGCTTTGTTTCTGGAATTAGGAATGGCGTCCGAGAAGTCGAGTTCGAAGGGGCAAGCATGGTAAAACAAATGCAAATTTTCCTCCATACTCATCTTGTTGGGAGAGGACTGACTGGTTTGTATAATCATATTTTTCTTGCAGGTTCTGCACCACTGGGTTACCAAGCGACGTCGTTGTTGAAGTCGATGATATGACCTTCCATCTTCATAAGGTCAGTTAAAGCTGAAACCTTGGGCTTTCCATAGTTTCTCTTCAGATTCTATGGCTAACGGTGTCTGTATTATGTCGGTTGACTGTTTCAGTTCCCTCTGATGTCGAAAAGTAAGAAACTTCACGAGCTGATAACAGAGCAAGAGACAAACCCTACTAGAGTCCAAAAGTCCTCTGCCGCTGCTGCAGGAGGAAAAGATGGTGGTGACGAAGAGATCGAAGAAGAAGAGGAGGAGGAGGAGCCCTACTGTCACATCTCTCTCCCGGAATTCCCGGGCGGTTCTGAGGCGTTCGAGACAGCCGCCAAGTTCAGCTACGGAGTCAAGATCGAGCTCTCGTCGTCAAACGTCGCTCCTCTCCGCTGCGCCGGAGAGGTTCTGGAGATGACAGAAGAGTACTCCGAAGACAACCTCATCTCCAGAACCGAGAGGTTCCTCTCCCAGTGTGTCCTCAAAAGCATCAAGGACTCAATCAAAACCCTAAAGTCATGCGAGCGATTGATGCCACTGGCGGAGACCCTCGGCATTGTTCAGAGGTGCATTGACTCCATCTCTGCAAGGGGTTCCACCACAGATCCGTCTTTGTTCGGATGGCCGGTGACTGAAAAGGCCGGAAATGGCCGGACTACTACCAACGGGGCTGAAACTCGTGATCGCCGGAAAACCACTGGAAGAGCCACCGGCACGGAGTCTTGGTTTGACGAACTGGCACTTCTCAGTCTACCGCTATTCAAGCGCTTGATATTTGCGATGAAAGCTCGAGATCTGAGTCCAGATATACTCGAGAGCTGTCTTATTTACTACGCGAAGAGATACATCCCAGGTATTTCTCGTTCTAATCGGAAGCCATCGTCGTCGTCTATTCCTTCGGAGAACGAACAGAGAGAACTATTGGAGACCATAATTGCTAATCTACCAGTACAAAAGATCTCGACATCTTCAACCGCCACAAGGTTTCTATTCGGATTGTTGAGGACTGCGAACATATTGAACTCTTCTGAAGCTTGTAGAGCCGCTTTAGAGAGGAAGATTGGATCACAGCTGGAACAAGCGACACTAGACGATCTTCTGATGCCGAGCTATTCGTATCTAAACGAGACGCTATACGATGTCAATTGTGTCGAGAGGATCTTGGGCTACTTTCTGGATGGTTTGGAGGAGAGATCGGCGGCGAGAATCGAAGGTGAAGAAGAGAATAGCGGCGTTAGGACGGCGGCTCTGATGCTAGTCGGAAAATTGATCGACGGTTATCTCTCAGAGATCGCTACGGATGCTAATTTGAAGCCAGAAAAGTTCCACGCGCTCGCCGTTGCTCTGCCTGAGCATGCCAGGCTCTTCGATGATGGTTTATACAGAGCCGTCGATATCTACCTCAAGGCGCATCCGTGGATATCGGATGCGGAGCATGAGAAGGTATGCAGCGTGATGGACTTCCAGAAACTGACGCTGGAGGCGTGCACTCACGCGGCGCAGAACGAGCGCCTTCCGCTGCGCGCGGTGGTTCAGGTGCTGTTCTTCGAGCAGCTCCAGCTCCGCCAGGCCATCGCCGGGACTCTGCTCACCGCCGACGTGGCCACGGCGGATGCCCCCCGGCCATCAAATCTGCGGCGGGAGGAAGAACAAGAGGGAGATGAGTCCTCCGACGCCGGCGAGGAGATTGCGGCTGAAGCACAGGAGGCGCAAGATAGGAGCACCACGTGGAGGGCAGCGGTGAGAGAAAATCAGGTGCTGCGGCTGGACATGGATAGCATGAGGTCGCGGGTGCACGAGCTGGAGCAGGAATGCTCGTCGATGAAGAAGACGATTGAGAAGATCGACAAGTCGGGCCCACCCGGAGGAAGCGGCGGGGGATGGAGGAGATCGGTCACGAAAAAGTTTGGGTGCAAGTTCCCAACGGTTGTGGAGTCCAGAAAAGGACGAAACCGCCATCGCCAGCAATAGACCATCTGTTCTGGTTTCCATTTCACTTTTTTATTTAATTTATATTTTCTTTACTCATCTCTGTTTTGCCATTGTGTAAGTTTGAATACGCATTACGCTGTGAGTGTTAGATTTATTTTTTATTTTTTATTTTGTTTTGGCTAATAAGTAGGAGAGGGACACTACAAAAATCAGAAATGTGTGTGCCAGGCCAGCAGACCAAAGGGGAAAGTGGAGCTCTCAAAACTTTTGGAACTCTTAAACAATAATTCACTTCTCTTGTACGAACGCATGAAGTATGAACGCACATGCAAATGCAAAATGGAAGTAATATTCGAACAAATTGAACAGTGGTCTCCACGTCTAGTCCTTTTCTCTAAAGTGACAAAATTAGATGATTGGTTTCACGTTATGTACTCATTCAAGCAGAAAGTAGAAACACCTATATAGCTACTGTTTCTGCCCTTTCTTCTCCGTCTTCTCTTTTGTTTGATTAGCAGTTGGGTGAACACTTTTTGCTGTGCCCTCATTATTACTACGTTTCTGGTAACTCTTTACCCCAACTCAACAATTTCAGATATTTTCAGTTCTAGTAATTTTACTAATTTATAATGTTTAGTTAACATACCTGCCAATAATTACACGGGATGGGATTAGTGGTGGTCAATGTCTCGCCCATTATCTATAGGATTTGAAAAAAAATTAAGCCCGATTAAATTAATGGTTAGGTTTCAAAATTTTGTTTAAATTCTGGCCGGGCCCAACTAAAAATATATGTAAAATTATATGATTTAATATATCTATGTAATTAAATTTTATGTTATTTAATATTATTTTTAGAAAAGATAATTATTTATTAAATTTTATTTAGCATAAAATTGGAGGGTTTGAGTATGTAATTTTTATTTTGGGCGTACTTGAAACTTAATTTTAAATTTAATGAGAATTATTTTTAATGAAGGCCCAGTCCGAACCCAAACCGGACCTTCCCATGTCCACCCCTGGATGGTATGGAATGGGTCCATCCATGCGCCTCCTCGGCGAAAAAAGGGGTTGTCTGGTCTGGACCCGTTGACACCGCCGACCTTAGGCCAATTTTGTATCGGAAAATGAATAGCAATATAAATACTCAGCTCCAATGAGCACCGCACATAAGCCATGTTATCTTTCGAGTATGCCATTCTCATAGCCAGGTATTAGTTGCAGTGTAGTAAGGAATGTTAATCATGATATATACCACATTTTTAGTCTGTCTCACGGGGAAAATACTTTAAAAAAACGTTTCAAAATTTATGCAATTGAGTTCGAAACTTTCAATGACCATCAATTTTATTTACACCTTGAAAACTGAAATTGATCCATCGTATTTTGCTAAAATTATACTTTCAACCCTATTTCTCAAATGTGGCGGAAAATCTGGCTGGAAATTATAAGTTCTATATAATAGCCACATTATACTTCCTAAGTGTAAAAAGGACTAAAGAGGAATATTAGAAAATATAAAAATTACATGAAATGAAACTTCAAAAACATGACTATATCGTCCCTGAGATTCTGAGAATATATGATTCATTGGAAGAGGAATATGGAAAGAACGTAGTCCGTTGATGTGTTTTGTTTTTTGGATTTGGATTTGATATGCATGGAGCTTGGGCTAACTCAAGCCTAACCAGATAATTCGTAAACTGAGGCCCAAACTATTCCAAGAGTTGGCTTAAAGCGAAGTTTGAATTTTAGAGTACTTTGATTTAGATACCATTATGAAGCAGGAGTTCCTATAATAGCTATAATTACATATTTATTAGCGTAGAACTCACACTTTATAATTGAAGTTAGAGACAATCTTCATGATTTTCAATTATAATACGAAGACAAATTCCAAACTTCCAAACTAAAACATGTGCCACAAAATTTAACCTAATTACTATAAAAATGGGCTTGAATCTATCATGGATCAGTCCAAATTGGGACTGCTGTTTCTCAAAAGGGTAATGCTATATGCCAAAAAATTAATACATAATTTATCACTAGAATCTTATGATCAAAATGATGATTCTATAAATATTAGAATTTGTCAAAGGGTGGCCAGGTGGTCAACTTGAGGGTCTTAAGTTTGATCTCTCATCATGCCTCTTTGTGACCTGTTATCATTCATACAAAACACCTATCATGATAATTTTTAATTAGGAAAATCTCATTGCTATATTATTTTGGTGGTTTTTTCTATTGTTGAAAGAATATCATTTTCCTTCTCAAAACGGGCTTGAATCTGGCACGAACTCACGCCAATCTCTTGAGTAAAGCTCTTTTCCTTACTTTAATATCTAGAATTATTCAAATTTCTTATCTCACTATGTCATGTGTTAATAAATGAAATCTAATGGATAATATTGATATCTTATTTAAATATATGATCTCATTTTGTTAATTTTTTTAACGTTAAGCAAAATTATAAATTTAAATAAGATAATATTATTTGTTAAATTTGAATGACCAGCAAATGGCATAATAAGATAAAAAGTATGAAGATTCTGAATAAAAGAATGACAGCTGAGATATTAGTCACTTCATCTGCAACGCGTTCTGGAAAAGCTACGTTTCAAGGATTTGAAAAGTTAAAACCGGAACTAGAAACACCAGTTACATGTTTGCTGTTGTTTGCAATTGGCTAGTAGTTTACTTAAGGCTGTTTAGACATAACTTATTTAGTAGTTTATGGCTTATGCTTATAATTTTTTTAAAATGTGTTTCGGTGAGTAGCTTAAAAAAATAACTTATGTCTAATCACATTTTTTAAAAAAATTTATTTTTAAAAATAACTTATAACTTATAATTTATACCTTATAAACCTAGTGTTCAAACACTCCTTAGTAGAATAAAAAAAACTAAACACGTGCGAGATGATGACACCAGTACAAAAACATAAAATATTGTTCCACTATATGATCTTTGTCTTTGTCTTTTGTCTTTTTCTGAACTTTAGTCTGTTAACTGTGGAGAGATGAGAAGGGGAGAAAAGTAAAAATAAAATAAAAATAAGAGAAAAATAAGAAATAAAATTAAGAGAGAAAGAGACAGAAATTATTATTTTTTATTACTTTTTCTTCTTTTTTCATTCACTTTTTTTCCTATGAAGAATCAAACTAGAAAAGATTTTTTTTTTTTAAATTGTCAGTCTAGAATAATTTTTTGCCATAATTTGTAAGTTGTCAATCTTAAACCTACGCATTGTGAGCTTTGCCGTACCTAAAAGATTATCAAAGATGAGCATTGGCTGACCAAAGTTGGTGGCCGAAGGCACACCGAAGCATCTCATACATGCTGCTTTAAAATTAAGGCTATTAAAAGTGTCCGTACATGTTGATTTAACTTTTTTTTTTTGGTAACTCAAAGTTATTTATTAAACTATGTTAAGCTATAAATAATTTTTATCTATGAAAGTTATAACTTTGAATAATACTTGGACATGTTTGATAAAACTAAAATACTTCAAATCCTGACAATTGAATTTCTCTATTAAGATTAGAATTAAAATTTGAAGCCACTTCTTTTAAATTAAAGGTATGTGATTAGGAGCCTGGATAATTTTCATTGGTTTTATATTTTTTCTTTACAAAAATAACTTATTATACATGAACCATAAAATTATGTCATTATTCAAAAATACATTACGTGAGTGTTAATAAAAAAATCATCACATATTTTTATAATGATACGTAATTTTAAATTATTTATGTATTATGTGTTGTCACTTATGGAATGATTAAAATTAAAAAATATATATAAAGCTTTTTTTATGCACTTTGAAAAAAAAGAAAGAAAATTATTAAAGTATAAAGTTACTTTTTGACAATTCTGTGTTTTTGTGAGACCCTAACCTCATAATTTCATAATTAGTTTAATTATATATTAGAATTAGCTTATTTAACTTAATTACATCTATTGCATGGTTAATTAGTATGCAAAATTATGTGGATACATGTATGTGTGACAAGTGTTATTTCATCATTTATGAGTTAGTTGGTGGACTCTTTGGTAGAATAGTTAGCTAGATTGACTAGGAGTTTGAAAAGAAAAATTAGGTGAGGAGCTTGTTGACTCATCATCATTTGGATGGAGAAAGAGATAGAGAGAGAAGAGGAAAAGAGAGAAAGAAGAAAGAAAAGAAAGAAGAAATTAAAGGGGAAGGCATGTGTCTTCATTCTTAAGGTGAGACATCTCATGTTCATGGTTGTGTGATGGTGTATTCATGGGTTCTTGCATGTTTATATTTTTTATGCCAAGTAAATGGTGAGAGCTTTTATGGTAAAAATTTGGAATCATCCATGGTTGTCATAACCATAGTCATTTTTGTAATAGAGCTACTGTCTGGAGACGTTTTGACCTAATGACAAATCTTATTTGTGACTGAATTATTGAACACTTTAACTTAAAGTTATGATGGTAATTTGAGCTTTGGTTTCACTCAAAATTATTATAATTTTTAATTATGGTGAATTTTCTAAGTTGAATAGTCTCTGCAGAATTCTGATGCCTAATTCTGCGACCCCTAGTTTGAGAGAATATTTGACCAAGTTAGAGTAGTCAAAAAATTATGAAATTTTTACTGTATCTATTAGATATGTGGATGGTAATATATGCTAAATTTCATATCATTTTGATATCGTTTACTTATGTTAAGAACCTCTCAAATATAGAGTATCTGTTGCTGGATTCTCGTTTCTGCAGCACTGCCTTGTATTATAAAATACCAAATAAATACTTAAACTTGTTCAAAAATTGTGAAATTTGGTTAGGATACTCTCTCAGATGTCTAGTTTGTATTTTTAAAGTTTTGTAATTTTTTTAGTATAAACTCACGAAATTGTGTCCATGTTATGAAACCTGTGTTAGGTTTGGCAAATTGGAGAACTTTGTAAATTTTAGCACTTTTAAACCTATTTTCAAATGATTATGTTCAAGGTGTATATTTGGTAAATTTTTTTATGTTCAATATTTATTGATGAATTATACAATGTAGTTCCACAACTAACATAATTATGGTAATAGGAGCTAAAGGAGGTCAAGAACCTTCAACTTCAATCAATGAATAACTTCATCGGGTATGTGTGCGGTGATAGGTGAAAAATATAATATAGCTTTATTCATATTGAATGCATTGTTTGTGTGCGATAACATATGGGGAGTATAAGATAGTCTTATTCATATTGAATGGATTGTTTATTTTCTATATGTATGGTGGCGATAAATTTATATGAGGTGTTAATGGTGTTCATATATGAGGCTAAGTTAGTATTTATACATCTAAGGAGTTATGTCGAGACATTAGTAATTATAGATACATAAAGTGACATTGCATATTGTAAGCACCCCATTTTTGACCGCTCGACAGTCTACACCCCGTCCAGACTTGTTTTCAAGTCGTTGTGGGCATATTCCTATCGAATCCAATTCTCTAGGTCCAAATTCCGTCTTTCCATCGCTTCACGGGCCTGTCAGGCCCAAATAGAGGCAAAATGACCAAAATGCCCTTAGGGGCATTGTCCTTTCCTTTCCAACTCCAACCCCTCTCTTGAGATAGTTGATTCCTCGAGACGGTAAATCTATTCCAATCCAGGCACGTCTCTTCAGAGACGGTAAGACCCCTTTCCAATCCCACTCTCGAGACAGTTTATTTCTCGAGACGGTTCCAATCCAGGCACGTCTCCTCGGAGACAGTAAGACCCCTTTCCAATCCCACTCTCGAGACAGTTTATTCCTCGAGACGGTTCCAATCCAGGCATGTCTCCTCAGAGACGGTAAGACCCCTTTCCAATCTTATTCTCGAGACACTTTATTCCTCGAGACGGTTTCAGGCGCGTCTCTTCGGAGATGGTAAGACCCCTTTCCAATCCCTCTCTCGAGACAGTTTATTCCTCGAGACGGTCCGAGTAGCGAAACTACTCACAAAATCGTTAGAGTAGCGGAAATACTCACAAATAGGTCGATATAGGGAATTGGCAACAAACCCTTGTGTCACGACGACTGCCGTTAGAGTGGCGGAAACACTTAAAACCCAGGTCAACACCAGTGTCTGTTAGCCCACTTCGGTGAAAAATGACTAGACTGCCTTTAGGACCTTTTCTGAGACTTTCCGGTCAAGATGACCGTTTTGCCCCTAATCATCCGAATGCTCCGGGAACCACGCCGGCTCTGGGTATCAAACCGGTAACCCTCTGAGATTACCTTTTATAGTACTCTCAACCTTCCTTCACCTTTTCGGATCATTCTAAGTCAGTTCCGGCCAACCCGGTACAAAATGACCATTTTGCCCCTGGTGGGCCGGTCTCCTTTTTCGACCACACCGGCTCTGGGTATCAAACCGGTAATGTCCTGAGACTACTTTTTGTAGTGTTCTCAACCTCCCCTCACCTTTCTGGATCATTCCGAGTCAGTTCTGGCAAACCAGGTGCGAAATGACCATTTTGTCCCTGGTGGGCCGGTCTCCTTTTTCGACCACGCCGGCTTTGGAAATCAGACCGGCAACCTCTGGGAACATTCTAAATAATGTTTCCAGATCCCAAGTCTTCTTCCGGGACAGTCCGAGTTTGTCCCGGCAATTTTTCGGTCCGATTGACCATTTTGCCCCTAAGGGCCCGGTCAACCTTTCCGACCCACCTTATCTTCATTTTTCAAGTCAAATATCTCCAGGACACTATTTTAAGTGTTCCTGCTCCTTTCCGGCCTTCCGGGTCATTCCCGGCTCCCTCAAATCATTCCCGGACTTTCCGGAGTCACTCCCAGTAAAGCCAGGCTAAAAATTGCATGGTAGTCACTAGTACAGGCGCCCAAATCTAGTCAAAGATACGTTGCTTGCCGACCTTAAACCTTTCCTAATTGGCTGGCGCCACTAGTAGTGGCGCCAAGCCAAAGAATGGCCTGGTGCCACTCCTAGTGGCGCCAGTGTAAAGTTTGCCCTGGCGCCACTGCAACAGGTGCTAGGTTTGTCCAACCTCTATAAATACAGAGCCTCATTCAACCTGAAAAGGGTCTGCAAACTTAACCTAGAAATCATATATTTCGATATACAGAGCTCGAGCACCTCAAAAACCCTAGCCACCTTAGGTTTTCCAAACCCTAGCCACCCTACACAAACCCTGGCCTCTTATACACTCATACACTAGCCTTCAACCATCCTTTGAAGACTTGAAGAGCTGCAATCCAAGGCTTGAAGACAACTCTTGTAGACTGAAGGTGAAGATCAAGACAAAGACCGAAGACCGAAGACCGAAGACTGCACGGCGCGCAAAATAAACAAGATACAAGGTAGGCTCCCTATTTAAATTTCCGCACTTCCTCCCCTCTCTCTTCTCTCTTCTAACCCACTTGGGTTTTCTCTATTTTAATCCCCCATCTTTTTTCCCCCTTTCTTTGCATGCTTGAAACAAGGGGATTCCCGGTCCATGTGTAGGATTGGACTATTGGAGAGTCACCGTGTCGGGGGCTTTCTTCTAGTCTAACCAAAGACCACGTGGGTCCGGCCCCCTTGATTATGTGGTGAAGCCTTAAACCTTGTATGTTCACGCCCCCAAAATTGCATTGTGCAAATCATAGTCTTGCATCTACCAAAAACTGTTTTCAAAGTTGTTTTTCAAATCATTTTCAAACTTGTTTTCAAAATTGCATTAAAATATCTTTTTCAAAAACTTGTTTTCAAAACCACAATTCTAGCGTGATTCTAGCCTTTCCATAGCTAGAGTTGCTTTAGGAAAGTGTTATATTAAAAGTGACCTTTTGGTCTATATTTTCAAACCTTGTTTTCAAAATCACTTTCTTAAAGTGATTTTAGCCCTCTTATGGCTAGAATCGCTTTAGGAAAGTGAGATATTTTTATACTTTTCAAAAACTCTCTCTTCAAAAATCTCTTCCTAAAAATCTCTTTTTCAACATACTTTCCTAAAACTCTCATCTCCAAAATTGTTTTCAAAAACTCTGTTCCAAAATCTATTTTTCAAAATTTCCTTTCCAAAACTCCTTCTCTTTAAAATCTCTTTCTAAAAACACTCCCTAGATTCACCTTCCTAAAAACTCTCTCTCTCTCCAAAAACCTTTCTAAAACCTCTCTTTCTAAAATCTTCCTTCTAGAAATTTCCTCTCTAGGATTTTCCTTAAACACACTTTCCAAAAACTCTCTCTTCAAATTCACTTTTTCAAAAATTCCTCCCTAGGGTTCCTTTCTAGAAAACCTTCGTTTTCAAAAACGCACTTTTCAAAAACTCTTTCCTTATAGCCCAAGTCAAGCCCTAGAACTCACAATTAGGAAACCCTAATTTTCTTCCCAAAAACATGATTTTCAAACTATGCCCCAAACCTAGGTTTTCCAAAACCTCTTGTTTTCTACATCAAAACTATACATGTTTCCAAAACCTATTCTCTATGTCAAAACTGTGATTTTTCAAATCTAGGGTTTCTAGAACCTCCTTTTCCAAATCCTTGCCGAATCCTATCTCCCCGTTTAGGAAACTAGATCCCGTCCTCCGTTTTTGGAAACAAAATCCATTCTTTTCTTTTAGAAACCAAATCCAATCCCTTCCAAATCCAAATCTTTTCTAATTCAAATCCTTCCTAATCCTCCACTTTCGTAAATCTTAAGTTTCCAAAAATCTTTCCTAATTCAACCCTTTCCTAATTCTACCCCCTTTCCAAATCATAACTTTTCAAACCTAAGTTTCCAAACTTTTCTTAACCTTTCCTAATTTCAAGATTTTCTAAAACTCTCAAATCTTTCTAAATTCTAAACTTTCCAAAACTTCAAAATCTTTCTAAATCTAAGGCTTTTCTAAACTCAAAACTTTCTTAATTCAAACATTTCCTAAACTGAAAACTTTCCTTTTTCAAACCTTTCCTAAAACGAAACTTTCTTATTTTCAAAACTTCCTTGTTTTCAAAGCTTTTCCAAATTCAAAACTTCCCTTTTTCAAAACATTACAAAATTCAAAACTTTCTTAACTTGAAACTTTCCAAATTCTAAGCCTTTCTTAAACTAAACTTTTCCTAATTCAAAACATTTCTAAATTCAAAACTTTCCTAATTTGGGAACTTTCCTAATCTTAAAACCTTTCATTTTTCGAAAACTTTCTAAACTCGAAACTTTCCTATTTTTAGAACTTCCCTATTTCAAAAAATTTCCTAATTTGAAAATTTCCCTATTTCAAAACATTCCTAATTCAAACCTTTCCTAAAGTGAAAACTTTCCTAAATCAAACCTTTCCTAATTCAAACATTTCCTAAATCCAATCTTTCTTAATCTCAAGTTTTTCCTAAGTCTCCTACCTTTCCTAAGTCTAGGTTTCCTAAACCTCCATCTTTTCAAAACAAGTCTAAATCTTTCTTCCAAGTTCTATCTTTTCAAATCAAAGTTTAATCTTTTCCAAAATTTCAAATTCCAATCTCCTCTTCCAATTTCAAATCAAATCCAATTTCCAATTCAATCTCCTTCTTCAAATCAACTCTTCTATTTTCAATCGGACTTTTGTCCGAACTACGACTGACCTGATTCTCCCAAAGGGATACGTAGGCAACCTTCATAGGTGCAGTCATAACACTTTTCAAATTTTCAATTCCACCTTCATAGGTACGGTCACAACTTTCTTCAAGTCTCAAATTCTACAATTTTTTCAAATCTCCAATCTATTTTCAAGTTTCTAATTCCAAAAATCTATTTTCAAATCTTTATTTCCAATTTCTAAAACTTTTTCAATTTCAATTCTATCTCTTCAAATCTTTTTCAAATCAAATTAAATCTTTTTCCAAATCTACCTTTTCAATTCTCTTTTCTTACACGTGCATATCATGCATCATATTAGTTTCGTTTTTTTAAACATTGTTTTTCAAAGTGAATAGGGTTGAACCATGTTAGTTGAAGACTCTCATAGATGAATCTAGGGTAGATTGACATATAGGTACCGAAAGGGCGGGGTAGGGTGATAGCTTAGTGCGTCTTCCCTACACGTAACCAACCTCCGAACCTAGGATCACTAATTTCAAAGACCAAACGGAGTTATTTTTCAAAAAGGGCTAAATGTTTTCCAGAGGTTGCCAAACAACCTGTTTTTCTTAAAAACCCTCTCTTGAGGAGATATTTTCAAAAACCTTTTTCCAAAAATCCTAAGTGTAGTCTTCGGATTATGCTTAGTTTTTAGGTGACCTAACTCACCTTAATCAAGTTAGGTGGTGACTCCAAATCTTTTTCAAAAGCTCTTTATTCAAACAATTTTTCAATTCAAACCTAGTCGCACTCATTCTTCTAGGAGGGTGAGTTCTAACGAGAGAGTATAGCATTTTTTCCACTTGTGTGAGTATTCCTCGAGTGCGAAAAATCTGGGCACAACACATATCATTCATATTGTATAACTTGCATTACATGGGAGAGAGTTAGTCATGATGGGCTAACCGAAGGCTTAATCACGGTAGACGGACCCAAGGGTGCCACGATAGCTATTCCTTGATAACGACCCATCGATATATTAGGTCAACGCTATTTAAATCACGTACATATTCCGATGTTTCATACATTACATCACAAGATATCATTTATTGGTAGATTATCTATTAATAGCTAATTCTGTGATTATGTATATAATGTTCTTTATGAGTTTGATTATTTATCATGAGCACATTGACAATTAGCTCACACCTACACAAACTGTTTTGGCAGGTAACGTGGAGATGACGGTTTGGTTCACTGTTTGGTTTTAGCAGCGGTGACATTCTTGTCGTTGTTAGGATGTCGTGTCTCGAGGCTTGGAAAAACTCTCGTTGTTTTGCTTTCAGTTTCTTGTCATATTTATATAAGACGTTAGGATTTGAGTTATATTTTTATTTTGCCTTATGTTATCTTGAGTTTTATGAGGGTTTTGTTATATAACTATATTTGAAAGATGTGTGTAATGTTATGTGATGGTTTACTCTTATGTACTTTATATTTATGTATGGTTGGTCCATGGTTATATAAAGAAATGGTATTTATTTCGTTGTGTTCTATTTTTGGGTATGGATTAAGGTGTTGTTCTCAAGTATTGTGACCTGTGCGTTCATGCCTCACTTAATATAACATTAATGATGTCTAATTGGGATGAGGTTGTGATAGCTTGGTATCAGAGCTTTGGTTTATCTCAGAACTGTGTTTCATAGCCTGGTTATGTACTAAAGTTATGGTGTGGAGTTGGTGTTTAGAGTGCAGTGAACCGTAAGGTATTGTTAGTGTTGGTTAGGTCATTAAGGAGTGTGTGAACTATATATATATGGTGTACTTATTCTGATTTGATGCAGAAAGAATAGCATAAAGGGAATCACCTAGATAATGGAAGGAGGAGATTCATCAATTTTAGTCAGGGGTGTGGAGCAAGGAGAGCATGAACCACATGTCTAGAATCAACCTGATGTAACCGACAAACTTGCGAATTTGATGGCACAGTATATGGAATATCAAATAGTAAGATCGGTGCTAAAAAGTACGAACTTGTGTGAGCAATTCATGAAACTGAATCCGCTAGAATTTATAGAGGCAACTGATCCATTAGTGGCTGATGAGTGGCTAAGGAAGTTGAAAACTATATTTGAAGTGATGGGGATAATTAATGAACAGAAGCAAACTTTGGCTACATTTATGCTTCAAGGGGAGGCACGGAATTGGTGGGAAGTCATGAGACGAACGACAGAGGCTTAAATTGAGGGAGTACCGCTTACGTAACAATTCGTGGAAGTATTTAATGGGCAATAATTTTCTCTCATTTACCGTTACCAAAAAGAACAAGAATTTATTTTATTAAAGTAAGAATGGATGTCAGTGGTAGAATATGAAGAACAGTTCACAGCCTTGTTTAGATTCGCAATCGACTTAGTATGTACTGAAAATGCCAAGTGCAGAAGATTCTAACAGGGCTTGGAACTGCTAATCAGGTCTTGAGTTTCTGTATTTGAGATCACCAGATATGTAGAATTGGTGAACAAATCCAAGATCGTGGAACAGGATGTGAAGGAGATATTAGGAAAACGAGAACAATTCAAGAATGGGAGGTTTGATTTGGGAGCTAGTACTTCACGACAGAGACCTTTAGAATCTGCTCCAACTGTGGAACAAAGACAAGTACAATTCAATCCTGGATATTGCGATACGGTTCAATAATGCGAGAAGCACAGGAAGTTCTAGGGGCCAAAGAGCATGGAGACCACTCTTTAGGTCTACCGGTTCGAGATCTTTGGGGTGTAGCACCAAGGGAATCGTTTGCTATCAATGTGGAACTGAGGGGCATATTGTTAGAGATTGTCTGGTGCCGTCGACCGACAAATGCTGTCAATGTGGACAAGCAAGACACAAAGCACAGAACTGTTCTCAGAATCTTGTGGCATCATCATCAGTAGGTAATGTGACTAGTGGAAATAGGGGAGTAACAGGAGTTTCACAACGAAGACAGGCTACGACGCCTAAACACTTAAGCACGAGTCTATGCCATAACGCTGAGGGATGCACATGCTACTCCTAATGTTGTGACATATATGTTATTGTGGGGGAACTACCTGCGGCCCAACCTAACGGGTTAGGCCCAATTTACACGAATTAAAGATGGGCTGCTTGACGGCCTAAATCAGAGTTACGGGACAGGTCGACCCAAACCGCCGACCTCCTTCCCGCCATGACCCAAACCGCTAGCGGTGTTTAAGTATTAAATGCAGAGTTGACTCGCATTAAATGCGAAAGCGGCTTCCACTAGGTCTGCGACGTGCACGTCCGCTTAGCCAAAATCCCAAACGACGGTGAGCCAGACCCTATAAGTGGTCAGGCGGCGTCAATGATGATGCCTACCCAACAGGCCATGAGGGCTTGTTGGTAGGCCAAAGCCAAACACACTCCGTCGATCTGGCTATAAATACCCAAGAGATCGAGAGCTAGGTATGAACAACTCACTCCAAGCATTCACAACTCTCATTCATCTTTATCTCGATTAAGCTTGCTAACTTAATCTTCGGAGTGTGATCGGTCCACCAAGGGTCAACCCATTCTAACCATTTTCTCTTGCAAGGAGTTCAGACTCATTCACCCGGGCTTGAGAGTTCGGCCCAGCTTTCCCGAAAAATTTCACTTACAATTGGCGCCGTCTATCGGAAGGCTTAGAAAAACCATGAGCCTGAACGACTGAAGAAAAGGAAGAGAGAACCATATTGGGAGAGGTAGCAGAGCCTCCTCCAACAACGATCAGACTAACTCGGCACACTGCCAATCTACGCCAGTAGATTGTCGACGTGGAAGAACACTAAGGTTGGAAATACGAACACTTGCCGAAAGCCACCAGGAAGCACCGGATGAAATGCGGAGGAATACAGACTATGTCAGGGACAAAAACTTCAGCAGAAACCACCACCGGAACCTAGCCCCATCGCCCTCCAGTGGACGAGTCCCAAGCGAAGACACATTCCGTGCGGCGGAGAGGGAAATTCGGCGACGCGGCGAAGAGATTGCCTACCTCACCTCCCAAGTTTGGGTCATGAGGGAGGCATTTTTTGGAAGAAATGGGCATGGGAGAGGAAGGTCTCCTAACAAGAAGCGGAGTGCAGGCGGCAGGAATGATCCAGCACCACGATTGAGAGGAAGCTATGTGAAACCCTAATCTCATATTTTTATAATTAGTTGAATTGCATCGTAAACGTAGTTAAATTAGTTTATTTAATTTAATTTACATCTATTGCATGGTTAATTATAAATTGTGTGTGCCACTTGTATCATTTTATTAGTGGTAAGTTAAATGGTTAAATGGTGAAACATTGGTGAGTGGGTATAATAAGTAAATGTACAATTTGGTCTGAGAATTTTATTTGTGGCTGAATTTTTGAACACTGTAAGTTAGAGTTATGAGGATCATTTGGGTTTTGTATTCACTTAAAAATGTTGTAATTTTGAATTATGGTGAATTTTTGAAATGGGACTGTCCCTGCAGATTTTTGATGCCCAGATCTGTAACCTCTGGTTTAACAGAGCATTCGACCAAGTTAGAGTAGCCCAAAAATTATGAAATTTTTACTGTATCTAGGATAAAGGTTGATGATAATCTGTACCAAATTTCAGATCATTTAGATGTCGTTTACCTATGTTATTAATTTATCAAAGATAGACTATTTACTGCTGAATTCGAGTTTCTGCAGCACTGCCCTGTATTTGAAAATATCAAATAAATACTTAGGCATGTTCAAAAAATGTACAATTTGGTCTGGATACTCTTTGATATGTCTAGTTGGTATTTCTAAAGTTTTAGAATTTTTGGGCATAAGCGCACGAAGTTATGTCCAGATTATGAAGCATGTGTCAGTTTTGGCAGATTAGAGGACTTGATGCATTTTGGTATTTTTCAACTCTAGCTTTACATTGGGAGTGTGATTGAGATTAGCATATAGTAGTTCTAATGTATAATTTCAGTGTTATAACTTGTTTGTGTAGACATTATAGCTATGATTATCGGAGTATACATTGAGTTTCCTAAACTAATACAGTTGTGGTGATAGGAGCTAACGGAGAGCAAGATCCTTCAACGTCAACCCCGAAGTGATCTTTGACATAGTGTGTGTGCGGTGACAGGTGAGATCATAGGATAATCTTATTCATATAGAAGTGAATATATATATTGCTTGTGTTATTATCTATACTGGTATTAATTGTGGAATTGTGAGATTTTGAGATAATCTTATTCATGTTAAATGCATTGTGTATTTTTTTATATGTATAATGGTGGTGAATGCATATAAGGTGTTGAAGGTGTTTATATATGAGGTGAAATTGGTATTATATGAGAAGTTCTGTGGAGACATTGATGATTTTATATACATGGTGGCATTGCATACCATTCATATTGTATGTCTTGCATTGCACTGGAGAGAGTTAACCACGGTGGGTTAACCAAGGCTTAGTCACGGTGGACTAGCCTAGGGGTGCCACGGTGGGCATTCCTTGATAACGCGTCATCGATATATTGGGCCAACGTTATCTAAAATTGCGCGCACATGTGGGTGATACATGCATTGCATTGAGACATCCATGATATAGATATATATTAATCATTTCTACCTGTATGCATTTGAGTGCTTATTATCATTCTTTATGAGTTTGATTATCTATCGTGAGCATGTTGACAATTAGCTCACACCCACACAGATTGTCTTGACAGGTAACTTGGAGATGACGGTTTGGTTCACTGCAGTCTTGGTTCTTGCCGTGGTGGCAATCATGTCGATGTCAGGATGTCGAGTCACGGGGCTTGGGACAGCTCCATTGTCTTACTTTCAGTTTCATGGTTGTATTTTATATAGACGTTGGGTTTTGGTATTATGTTTTAACTTTGTATAATGGTAAAGGATTTTGTGAAATGATGTTGATTATTTTCCAGTGGTAATGTATTCCTTTGGAGAGTTTATTATATTTTCCTCATTGTATTGTTTATTTCGCTGCGTTCTTTTATTTTTGAGTATGGGTTAAGGTGTCGTTCGCAGGTACGGTGACCTGTGCGATCACGCCTCACCTAATGTGACATAATTAATGTCTAATTGGGTTAGGGGTGTGACAAGCTATACCTCTAGCATCGGGCGTTATGACAACAGGAGAGAAGATCGGCGGACAGATAGGAGCAAAACCTCGCCAAATGATGAGCTTGTGGCGGGCGCTCAACAGAAAAAAGACTAGGATAAGTGGTACAACGAGAAGTAGGAGGACAAGAAGTAACAAATCAAGGAGCGCACGGCCCACGACCTGGTAAAGAAGGCCCTAGACCAAATCACATCCTCACCCTTCACAGCGGAGATCGAGTCCCACCCGATTCCTCGAAAATTCACCCCACCAAAGTTCACACTGTACGATGGGAAGACCGACCCAATTAATCATGTTTAACATTACAAACAACTGATGGTAGTATGGTGTGGAGACCAAATGTTGATGTGCCGAATCTTTCCCTCAAGTCTGGGAAGTGTGGCCTTGCAGTGGTTCCACAAGTTGCCATCTCAATCCGTGTCAAGCTAGAGGCAACTTGCCGAGTTGTTCACCGCCCGTTTCATAGTAAACAGTTCGCAGCCGAAGGAGGTTGATTTCTTACTGACCTTACGAAAGGACGAAGGGGAAGGATTGTAGGCGTATGCACGACGCTACTGGGAGGCTTACAACGAAATTGACGAGTGCAGCGAACAATTGGCTGTGATTCAGTTCAAAATCGACCTATCCAGAGAGCATCGGTTGCGACAATCCTTGATGAAGAAGCTGGCCCTCACTATACAGGAGTTGATGTTGAGAATCGAGCGTTATGCACGATTGGATGAAGATATGTCCCAACCAAGTTCAGCAAATGTCAGCCCTGTTGCCGACAAAATAAATAAGAAAGATGCCAAGAAACCCCAAACAGAAGATACCAACCGGGGGAAAAAGGTGAACAAGGGGGTCTATACAGTCTTTAGGGACCCCATCTATAAGATCATGCCCTAAATCTGCGACAAACCTTTTTTCAAATGGCCGCCGAAGCTAGGATGAGACCCTGCAGCTCGAGATCAGAAGAGATTCTGCTCCTACCACCGCGAGAAGGGGCACAAGACGGAGCAATGTTGGCACCTAAAAACCCATTTCGAAGATTTGGCCTAGGCTGGCCATCTCGACCAATTCATTGACCGGGAAAAGATGAAGAAAAAAGCCGAGCAACCACGGTTGGAAGACACAACCCAGAAGGAGATAGATGTGAGACCGGTCCGAGTAATCAATGTGTTACACGGTTCGGCTGAGTCAGGAGCCGTCAACCCACATAGATACCGGGCCGAGATACAGAAGGCTGCACACTTAAGGGAAGTCATGCAGATACAACCACCGAGCAAGAAAGTCAAGATCGGCGAAACCCATACGTTCATCACCTTCAATGATGAAGATCTCGTGGGAGTACAGACTCCACATAATGACGTCTTGGTCGTAACACTGAGAATGGTGGATTGTGACGTAAAAAGGTTGCTTATCGACCAAGGAAGTTCATCCGAAGTCATGTACTACAACCTTTTCAAAAAGCTAGAACTCAAGGAGTCCGACCTACAACCATCATTCAGCCCACTGGTCAGATTCAGCTCAAATCCTGTTTGGCCCATGGGGAAGGTAACAATTCCCGTGACTGTCGGAGGAATCACATTGCAAACAGAATTCCTTGTGGTCAACGTGCCCTCCCTCTACAATGCCATCATGGGACGAACCTAGTTGCACCTCATAAAGGCCATTCCCTTATCCTACCATCAACTGATCCGATTTCCAACCCCTAGTGGAGTAGGAGAAATTAGGGGAGACCAAGTAGCTGCCAAACAGTGCTTCCTGACAGCATGCACAACCAGGACAAAGCCTGAGAATGTACAGATGATGGACCTGCACGAAGACACCCCAACCATCGATGATGTGGGACAAACACCTGAGAACAAAGCCGTGGAGGACCTAAAGAAGATATACATTGATCGGTAGGGAGATAAGTACTTCGTCATTGGCACCTCTTTGTCTAGACGGGAGGAACAATCCTTGATCGAGTTATTGACAAGTTTCCTAGAAGTGTTCGCCTGGACCCCTTATGACATGCCGGGGATTGACGCCGATGTTGCCTGTCATCGGCTTAATGTTGACCCAAAGTGCCGACCTATGGTCCAGAAAGGGAGAAGGGCGGCAATCCAGCACGTAGACGCTGTTGTGGAAGAGACCGAGAAGCTTTTGGAAGTTGGGGCAATTCGGGAGATCAACTACCCAAGCTGGCTGTCAAACACAATGGTAGTGAAAAAGAAGGACGACAGGTGGAGGGTCTGTGTGGACTTCACTGACCTCAACAAAGCATGCCCCAAGGACCCATTCCCCCTCTCAAAATTAACCAGCTCGTGGATGCAACGATTGTCTTTGGGAGGATGAGTTTCTTGGATTACTATTGAGGGTACCACTAGATTCCCCTCCATCCTGACGACTAAGAGAAGACGGCCTTCATCATTCCAAGGGGTATTTATTGCTACAAGGTTATGCCCTTTGGTCTGAAGAATGCTGGGGCCACGTATCAGCGGCTGGTCACAAAGATGTTTAAGACGCAGCTCGGCAGAACTGTCGAGGTCTACATCAACGACATGGTGGTGAAAAGCACACTCAGCGACTCTCATCAGACAGATCTAAAAGAGGTACTCCGTATCCTAAGGGAGTACAAAATGAGGCTCAATGGTTCAAAATGCATTTTTGGAGTCAGCTCGGGCAAATTTCTGGGGTTCTTAGTTAAGCATCGGGGCATTAAAGTGGACCCGCGACAGATTAGTGTGATCCAGAGCATTCAGTCCCTAAAGAATTCCAAGGAGGTACAACAGCTAACATGAATGGCCGCAGCACTCAACAGGTTCATCAGCTGTTCATCAAACCAATGCCGACCATTCTTCTAGCTTCTGAAGAAACAAGAACAATTCAAATGGACTCCAGAATGTGACTTAGCCCTCAGCGATCTGAAGAAATACATGACTCAACCACCTTTACTTTCCACCCCACTCTAGCATAAGGAACTCTTCCTCTACCTTGCAGTGTCGGAACATGCAATCAGTGCCGTCCTACTCACGCAGCAGAATCGAAAACAGCTGCTTGTCTACTATGTCAGCAAAACACTCCTCGAAGCAGAAAGCAGGTATTTACCACTCGAAAAATTGGCGCTCGCACTGGTAATGGCATGTCGTAAGTTGGTGCATTACTTCAGGGCTCATACCATCAACGTCCTCACGGACCACCAACTCAAACCTCTTCTCCAAAGGGCCGACTTCTCTGGAAGGTTGGCAAAATGGGCCATGGAATTAGGAGAGTTCGATATCAAGTTTCAACCGAGATTGGCCATGAAGGGGCAAGTTCTTGCCCATTTTGTTGTCGATTTCTCCGCTGAATTGCCACCAGAGACCAACTAGGATCTTGCCCAATCACACCAAGACCTCCCTCTGGATCTTTGGGAATAAAGTGCTCATTGGCAACTCTACGTCGATGGAGCCTCCAATGATCTGGGGGTAGGGTCAGGCATAGTGCTTATTACACCAGACGGTTTAACCATTGAACAATCCATCAAGCTCGAATTCGCTACCTCCAACAATGAGTCTGAATACGAGGCCTTGCTCGCCGGCATACGCCGAGCTATCGAACTCAGAATTCCTGAGATCGTCATTTATTTGGACTCCCTGCTTGTTGTCAATCAAATTACGGGGGAATACGCAACAAAAAATGATAAAATGACGCAGTACCTAGCAAAAGCCAAAGAACTACTCGGCCAATTCGACAGGCACAAGCTTCGACAAATCAACCGGGATAATAACTCACATACAGATGCTCTGGCGACATTAGCAACAGCCCTGAAGTCGGAGTCAAAAAGGATTATCAACGTGGAAACCTTAGCCAGGCCTAGTATCTTTCAAGAGGAAGAGCAAGCCCTAGCTGTAGAACAGTTGGGACCATCTTGGATGGACCCGATTATCTCCTACCTCGACAAGGACGAACTGCCAGAAGACAAGAATGAAGCTCGGCTAATCAAACACGCAGCTCTCAGATATTAGCTATCGCCAAGTAAGGAGTTTTACAGACGTTCCTTCATGGGTCCATACTTGCATTGCGTTCACCCAGATAAAGTGCAAGGCGTCCTGTTCGAAATCCATGAAGGAATATCCGGGAGCCATATCGGCGGGAAATCAGTAGCACACCGAGCTATCTCATAAGGATACTGGTGGCCCTACATGTAGAAAGATGCAGCCCAGTATGTCCTAAAATGTGACAAGTGTCAGAGGTACTCTCCCATAATTCACCAGCCAGCTGAAGACCTAGTAACCATTACCAGTCCGTGACCTTTCACTCAGTGGGGACTAGACACAGTCAGAACTTTACCCCGAGCTCCGGGCAACAAAAGGTTCCTTATCGTGGCGGCTGACTACTTCACCAAATGGGTAGAAACAGAGCCCTTGTCAACCATCAGAGAAGTCGACGCTAAAAGATTCACATGGAAAAGCATAGTGACAAGGTTCGAGGTATCTCGTGCCATTGTTTCGGATTACAGTACCCAGTTCGATAGGAACATGTTCAGATCATTTTGTGAAGGACTTAGGATCAGGAAATTTTACTCAACACCGATTTATCCTCAATGCAATGGGCATGCGAGATTTCAAAAAAAACCATGCTTAACGGAATTAAAAAACGGCTGGAAAGGGCCAAAGGGAGGTGGACGGAGGAATTACCCAGCGTTTTGTGGTCTTATAAAACAACTCCAAGAAGGTCTACTGGTCAAACCCTGTTCTCCCTAGCATACGGGGTGGAAGCAGTTATATCCTTGGAGGTGGGGTTACTAACTATTAGATCGGCAGCCTTCGACACGGGGCTCAATGACCAGACGCTAGCAAAGGATCTGGACCTCGCAGAAGAAAAGAGGGAAGCAGCCTTGATGAGATTGACAGAGTATCAGCAACAGTTAAGACGCTCCTACAACAAACGGGTTGGAGACTGTTGAAGAAGGGTATTGGGGGCAACTAAGAACGCAGCAGATGGCAAGCTCGGTCCCAACTGGGAGGGCCCCTACAGAGTGAAATCCCAGGTCGGCGTAGGCACATACCGGTTGGAGACTGTTGAAGAAGGAAGATAGCTGCCTCGACCCTGGAATGCGAACAATTTGAAAAAATTTTACCAGTAGCAATGAGTCTCATATGGTGTAATAGCTCAACAAATGTATAAAGCTTTTACGAGATCAATGGAAAAAGAAGTTGTTCAGACAAATTTACTCAAAGCACTCCACAAAAACCAAGTGTAAAAACTTGGTCCTGTCCAAGTTAGACAGGTCGGCCAAAGAAGGCCACAAAAACTAAGTGTAAAAACTTGGTCCAGTCTAAGTTAGACAGGTCAGCCAAAGAAGGCCACAAAAACCAAGTGTAAAAACTTAGTCCTGTCCAAGTTGGACAGGTAGGCCAAAGAAGGCCACAAAAACCAAGTGTTAAAACTTGGTCTTGTCTAAGTTGGACAGGTCGGCCAAAGAAGGCCACAAAAACCAAATATAAAAACTTGGTCCTGTCCAAGATTGGACAGGTCAGCCGAAGAAGGCCACAAAAATCAAGTGTAAAAGCTTGGTCCTAACCGAGTTAGAAAGTTCAGCCAAAAGGGAAATCATACAAACTTAAATTCAAAAAATAATAAGGCAAATTCAACGGTGGATAGCAAGACAAAACAAAATTTTCATTAGAAATGTTGGTGATTACAAAAAACATATTTCAAAAGGAAGGAAAAGCTACAAATGATTATGCCGACTTATCTTTTGGCAAAACAGATGTCTTTTCCGAGCAATCTACGAACAGTTCGGCAGACTTCGACTGTTCGGCAACTGCTTTCTTCTTCTCTGCCTTATCCTTTTCAACAACGATCTCAAGAGCGAGTTGTCTTTGATACTCGACGTTGGCAATCACCTTCTTTGGATCCACAACGCCATCCTAGGTGGTATCAAAGTAATCCGAGCAAAGACATCAAATATCGGCTGACTTGTCTAAACTGGCAACATGAAGGGCGCCGTTCCAGCCTTGCCGAAATATGGTACGGCTTAGATCTGCCATTTCAACGGCCAGGCTATTGGCCGCTTTGTCTTCGCCTCTCTTCAAGGTCATCTACTCATCAACCTTCAGCTTGGCCACTTCAGTTTGCAGTGCCTCAACTTCAGCATTAGCCTTGTACAGATCCACAGACTGTACGTCGAATTTCTTTGGGAGGTCGGTCAATTCCTTATCCCTCCTTTTGAAATTTGCCTTCATCAATAGTAGCTCGGCGGATGCCTGTTCGGCCTGCTTCTTGAATATGATCCGATCCTTATTGGCATTGATCCACTCCTCCTTTAAACGGCCATGTTCTTCGACGAGTGCCTCGTGAACCTCGGCAAGCTTCTGGAAGCCGGTCATCGCCTCCAAGGAATTCAGGCAGCCCTATACCAAATAGAGAAAGTCATGTTAAAGCAATTGTTTAAAAGAATCCTTAAAAGGGTTGAAAGGGATTGCCGACTTACCAACAGTGAATCATGGAAGGCACCCACAAAGACGGTCGCATCGCTCGCCTCAACCAACTTGGCCATATCCTTTTCTGAAGAATGCTCTTCATAACACCGAAGGCTACCTCAGTCTGCTCGATCATCGAGTCTGTTGTCGAGAAAGGTTGGCCTAAAATGTCCAGCGTGATGGTAACAGCCTCGCCGACCTCGTCCACTGCGCCCTTTCCTTTTTGCTTCTTGGGCACTGGGGGCGGTGCGGTCACCTCTGGGCCCCTTTTCTTTTGTTGCCGAGTCTCCAGCTTTTTTTGAACGGGAGGGGCTTCCTCCACGGGAGCCGTCACCAGTTCGGCAGGTGGAGTGTCAGTGGAAATTGTAGCGGCTGATTTCAGCGGCCTGCCGGCAGCGGCAAACATTCTCTCCCTCAAACTCATGTCGTCCTCTTCGTTAGGGGATGGTGAAAACTCGCGGGTTTTGACCGGAATCTTAACTCAGCGGTTTGGAATCGTATGTGGTGATAAACTTGATGGCGAGCTGTGGGACTTTGATTGCACTTCACGTTGTTCTTCGACTACGGGCTCCGACGGAGGAGCAACTGTAATTGTCACTCCAGTCGGGCTACGGGCCCTTTCAATTGCAATGCCGGTAAGGATCTCCTTGAAATCTCCCTCGGCACCTTCCTTCGCCAACCTCGTAAGAATGCTCTGAGGACACCCGTATTGGCGGTGAAGGTTGAATATCGAAGCGGATAGGTGAGCAAAACGTGCGCGGTCCGAGCAACGTGCCTCAAACAGCCTACGCTGAGGTAGTTCAAAACCTTATTGAGGTCGTCAAAATTGATAAGCCAGTCGCGTGCTTTCGACCGCTTTTCCTACTTTTCTGTAAAAACGGCACAATCAGATTAAGACCGATATCAGAAATTAAGGGACACATAGTATAAGAGGTTGGCATCAAACCTATTTCAAAAGGAACTCTAGAGCATCAGATCGTCGACCTTTCCTTCTCAGGAACGTCGCCGAACTTCCAAGGCCCGGTTACCCAAACCCTAACATCATCAACGCCCTTCCCGGAGGAAGGCAGACACTTCACTAACTCTAAAGACTTGTCTACAGCTCGGAGGTAGACTTTGTAACTACCCCCTACCTTACAAAGCGAGTAGCAATAATCCAGTTTGGCGAGCCCCAGGTTCACACCCAGGCGCCGATTAATCTCAAGCATACCAAAGAAGATCCTATAGATGTTCGATGACAACTGAGAAGGCGAAACCTTATTTTTTACTATGAACTTATGAAGAAGAGGATTGAGGGGAAACTTAAGCCCCCTTCAACAATGGCGATAACCGGGAACGGCACCCCTTTTTCGGTCTCTCCCATACGGTGGTCCTCAGGATCGACTAGCTCTAAGCCAATTTCATCTGGGATGTCGAACCTAGCCTTAAATGCGGCAATGGCCGTCGGACCTTCTAACCTTCTTCGAAAACGAGATGCCATCAAGGGACAACCGTCGAAGCACAGAGAAACAAAGAGAAGAACGAAAGAGGTGTGGGCTCGAAAAACACTTACAGTGGTGGGTGCTGAGACAGCCGACGCACACGCTAGACAAAAGGTAAGAAAATACTGAGTGCCTTTTGCTAAACAGAGCGTCGCCCTTTTATATACATCGGAGCCGTCGATTCATGTGCAGAAAAATGGCAGCAATGATGACGCTCTGCCGAAACGTCGCATCGGCCGTTGATTCAATGACACCCCATCAATGAATCTTTTAAAATTCCCACCATCCGCGTGGCCGGGTAACCATTACAGCTCTTGGCTGCTTTGGAAGTCAAAACGACACAAAGGCTGGGGGACAATTGCGGGGGGAACAGCCCGCGGCCCAACCCAGCGGGTTAAGCCCAATTTACACGAATTAAAGATGGGCTGCTTGACGGCCCGAATCAGAGTTACGGGACGGGCCAACCCAAACCGCCGACCTCTTTCCCGCCATGACCCAAACTGCTAGCGGTGTTCAAGCATTAAATACAAAGTTAACTCGCATTAAATGCGGAAGCGGTTTCCACGAGATCTTCGACATACACGTCCGCTCAGCCGGAATCCCCAACGACGGTAAGCCAAACCCTGTAAATGGTCAGGCGGCGTCAATGATGATGCCTACCCAACAAAAGGCCTGCTGGTAGGCCAAAGCCAAACACACTCTGTCGATCTGGCTATAAATGCCTAAGAGATCAAAAGCCAGGTATGAACAACTAACTCCAAGCATTCACAACTCTCATTCATCTTTATTTCGATTAAGCTTACTAACTTAATCTTCGGAGTGTGATCGGCCCACCAAGGGTCGACCTATTCTAACCTTCTTCTCTTGCAGGGAGTTCAGACTCATTCACCCGGGCTTAAGAGTTCGGCCGAATTTTCTCAAAAAATCCCACTTACAGTTATCTATAGCTAATAAAGAGGCATATGTGTTGTTAGATCTGGGTTTCACAAATTCATTTGTTTATATTGCATTTAGTATGCATTTGGATAGACCATGTAGTTCATTGTCACAACCTTTACTCGTGTCTACACCGGTGGGAGATGTGATTATAGTAGACATGGTATATAAAGATTGTATGGTGAAGATTGGGGGTAATGAGTTGTCGGTTGACTTGATTCAATTGGCTATTCATGACTTTGATTTGATATTGGGGATGGATTGATTATCTTCTTATCATGCGTCTATTAATTGCTTTAAGAAAGAAGTTGCTTTTAGAATGCCGAATGAAGTAGAATTCAGATTCTAAGGGGAAAGAGATATAGTTTCAACTTGTTTGATATCAACTTTAAAAGCTAATAAGCTGTTACAGAAAGGATGTGAATGATATCTTGCACATGTAGTTGACACTACCAAGTTAGAACTGAAGTTATCTAATATTTCTAGGGTTTGAGACTTTCTGGATGTCTTTCCAAATGAGCTTACAGGGGTGGTACTAAATAGGGAAGTGGAGTTTTCTATTGAATTGTTATCGGGAATTACACCAATTTTAATTTCACCGTATAGAATGACACCATCTAAATTGCGAGAGTTGAAACTTCAGTTGCAAGACTTGCTTGATAAGAGATTCATTCAGCCAAGTGTATCGTCGTGGGGAGCACCAGTTTTGTTTGTGAAGAAGAAGGATGGCAATATGAGATTATGTATTGATTATCGGTAGTTGAATCAGGTTACTGTAAAAAACAAACATGCTTCGCCTTAGATTAATGATTTGTTTGATTAATTTCACAGAGCTGCAATGTTTTTAAAGATTGATTTGAGATCCGAATATCATCAATTGAAAGTAAAAGACAGTGATATACCAAAGATCGCATTCCGTACTCGGTATGGTCATTATGAATTCTTGGCAATGCCTTTTGGAGTAACTAATGCACCTGCTATCTTAATGGATTTGATGAACTAGGTATTCTGACCTTTTCTTAATTCTTTTGTGATTGTCTTTATTGATGATATATTGATATATTCTTGTAATCAAGAAGAGCATGAGAATCATTTGAGACGTGTATTGCAAATTTTGCGGAAGAAGCAATTATATGATAAGTTCAGCAATTGTGAATTTTGACTTGATGAAGTAATGTTTTTGGGCCATGTGATATCTGCCAAGGGAATTAATGTTGATCCAAGGAAAACTGAGACTATTATGAATTGGGAATAATCGAAGAATGTTTAAGAGATTAGAAGTTTTATGGGATTAGCAGGTTACTATCAAAGATTCATACAGGGCTTTCATTTATTGTCGTTCCTTTGACATGGTTGACTCGTAACGATGTGGCCTTTAAATGGATAGGTGATTGTGGGCATAGTTTCAAGGAGTTGAGATTAATCTGACTTTAGCACCGATATTAACAATTCCTTAGTGGAAGGGAGACTTGGTGTGTGTGCTAATGTAGCGAGGAAAGGTGATTGCTTATGCATCGAGACAGTTGAAGACACATGAAAGGAACTATCCTATTCATGATTTGGATCTGACAACTGTAGTATTCGCATTGAAGATATGGAGACATTATTTGTACGAAAAACCTTATGAAATTTATAAGGATTACCAAAACTTAAAGTATCTATTCACTCAACAAGACTTGAATGCACGACAGAGAAGATGGATGGAACTAATCAAAGACTATGAATATGTGATTCATTACCATCCGGGAAGAGACAATGTAATGGCTGATGCATTGAGTCAGAAGTCTTCAAGTAGAATGGCTTGCATGAGCTATCATCGAGCAGAATTATATGTGGAAGTGACTTCTTTAGGAGTAGAGTTTGAGCAAAAGGGTATGGGTGTCACATTAGCTCATTTTCGAGTGAGGTCATTGTTACTTGATCGAATTTGAAAACTTCAAATGCAAGATGAGCAGATGACGAAGCTTAGGCAAGATGTGACGAAGAAAGTGAGCACTGAATTTTCCATTCTTGGTAATGGTACTTTGTTATTAGGAAATCGCTTTTGTGTACTTAATCATTCAGTTTTGAAGAATGAAATTTCAGAGGAGGCATATCACTCATTATATGCTATGCATTCGGGGAGCACTAAAATGTATAGAGATCTTCGAAAGATATACTAGTGGCCAGGTATGAAGAAGGACATTGCTGAATTTGTGGCAACATGTTTAACATGCCAACAGGTGAAAACTGAGCATCAAAGACTAGTGGGTTTATTGCAGTCTCTCTTGATACCACAATGGAAATGGCAGCATATCACTATGAATTTTGTTGTGGGACTACCGAAAACTCCTGGTGGACATGATTCTGTATGGGTTATTGTGGACAGATTGACTAAGTCAGCTCATTTTCTTTCGGTAAAGATTACTTATACGATGCATAAATATGCTAAGTTGTACATGAATGAGATTGTCAAACTGCATGGAATGCTAGTATCTATAGTTTTGGACAAGGATCCAAGGTTCACTTCGAGATTTTGGTTGAGTCTTCAGTAAGTTATGGGTATAGCATTGAAGTTTAGTACGGCCTTTCATCCTCAGACAGTTGGACAATCTGAGAGGACTATTTAGACTTTGGAAGATATGCTACGAGATTGTATGCTTGATTTCAAAGGTAGTTGGGGTGATTACATTGCTTTGATGGAGTTTGTGTATAATAACAGTTATCAATCTAGTATTGGTTTGGCACCATTCGAAGCATTCTATGGTAGGAGATGTAAGACTCTGGTATGTTAGAGTGAAGTTGGTGAAAGACAGTTGTTGGGTCTGGAAATGATCCAAGACATAACCAAGAAAATCAAGACAATTCAAGAGTATTTGAAAGTGGCACATAGCATGCAGAAAAGTTATGCGGATAACCGAAGGCATAAACTTGAATTCAAGGTGGGAGATCAAGTGTTTCTTAAAGTTTCTCCATGGAAAGACGTTTTGAGATTTGGAAGAAAGAAAAAATTGAATCTGAGATACATTAGGCCGTATATTGTTATAGAAAGAGTTGGTACTATGGCTTACAAGTTAGATTTACCTCTAGAGATGTCCAAGCTACACAATTTTTTTCATGTATCTGTGTTGAGAAAGTACGTGCCAGATCCGTCTCATGTGTTCGTTCAGCAACCAGTAAAGCTAATAGATGATTTGAGTTATGTTGATGAGCTGGTTCAAATTCTAGACCGAAAGGAACAAGTACTTCGTAATAAGGTGATACTGTTGGTGAAAATTTTTTCGAGGAGCCATATGATAGAAGAAGCTACATAGAAGAATGAGGAGATAATATAAAAACAGTATCCATATATATTTTCATAAGGTAAGAGAATTTCAAGATGAAATTCTTTAAAGAAGGGAGAGTTATGAGACCCTAACCTCATAATTTCATAATTAGTTTAATTATATAGTAGAATTAGTTTATTAATTTAATTATATTTATTACATGATTAATTGGTACGTAATATTATGTGAGTGCATGTGTGTGTGACATGTGTCATTTCATCATTGGTGAGTTGGTTGGTGAGTCATTGGTGAGTTAGTTATTGGATTTTTTAGTGAGAAAGTTAGCTAGATTGACTAGGAGTTGGGAGAGGAAAGTTAGGTGAGGAGCTTGTTGACTCCTCATCATTTGGATGGAGGAGAGATAGAGAGAGAGAAGAGGAAGAAGAGAAGAGAAAGTGAAGAAAGAAGAAGAGATTGAAGGGGAAGGCTTGTGTCTTCATTTGTGATGTGAGATATCTCATATTCATGGTTGTGTGATGGTGTATTCATGAGGTCTTGTATGTTTATATCTTATATGTCATGTAAATGGTGAGGGCTTTCATGGTAAAAACATGGAATCATCCATGGCTACCATAACCATAGTCATTTCTGTGATAGGGTTGTTGTTTGGAGACGTTTTGACCTAATGAAAAATCTTATTTGTGGCTGAATTATTGCACACTTTAACTTAGAGTTATGATGGTAATTTAGGGGTTGGTTTCACTCAAAATTATTATAATTTTGAATTATGGTGAATTTTTTAAGTTGGACAGTCTCTACAGAATTCTGATGCCTAGTTCTGTGACCTCTAGTTTGATAGAATATTAGACCAAGTTAGAGTAGTCAAAAAATTATGAAATTTTTACTGTATCTATTAGATATGTGGATGATAATATGAACCAAATTTCAGATCATTTTGATATCGTTTATTTATGTTAAGAACCTCTCAAATATAGACTATCTACTGCTGGATTCTCATTTCTGCAGCAATGTCCTGTCTTATGAAATACCAAATAAATATTTAGACTTGTTCAAAAACTGTGAAATTTGGTCCAAATACTTTCTCAGATGTCTAGTTTGTATTTCTAAAGTTTTATAATTTTTTTGGTATAAACTCACGAAGTTGTGCTCATCTTATGAGGCATGTGTTGCGTTTGGAAGATTGGAGGACTTAGTGGATATTAGCACTTTTAAGCCTATTTTTAAATGATTATGTTCAAGGTGTATATTTAGTGAATTTTTTTATATTCAATATCTATTGATGAATTATACAATGTGGTTCCGTAACTAACATGATTGTGGTGATAGGAGCTAAAGGAGGTCAAGAACCTTCAATTTCAACCAATGAGTAACTTCATCGGGTGTGTATGTGGTGACAGGTGAGAAATATAAGATAGTCTTATTCATATTAAATGGATTGTTTGTTTTCTATATATATGGTAACGGTGAATTTATATAAGGTGTTAATGGTATTCATATATGAAGTGAAGTTGGTATTTATATATATGATGAGTTATATCGAGACATTGGTGATTATAAATATATAAGATGGCATTACATATTATCCATATTGTATACCTTGCATTATACTGGAGAGAGTTAGCCATGGTGGGCTAACTAAAGGCTTAGTCATAGTAAATTGGCCCAGGGGTGCCACGGTGGGCATTCCTTGATAACGAGCTATCGATATATTAGGTCAAAGCTATCTAAATCGTGCGTACATTCTGGTGTTTCATGTGTTGCATTACAAGATATCATTTATTGGTGAATTATTTATTAATAGCTGATTCTATGATTATGTATATAACGTTCTTTATGAGTTTGATTATCTATCATGAACACGTTGATAACTAACTCACACCTACGCAAATTGTTTTGACAGATAACGTGGAGATGACGGTTTGATTTACTGTTGTCTTGGTTTTAGTAGCAGTGACATTTATGTCGGTGTTAGAATGGCGTGTCTCGGGACTTAGAAAAGCTTTTGTTGCTTTGCTTTCAGTTTTTAATCATATTTGTATAAGACATTGAGATTTGAATTATATTTGTATTTTGTCTTATGTTAGCTTGAGTTTTATGAGAGTTTGTTATGTACTTATATTTGAAAGATGTGTGTAAGGTTATGTAATGGTTTACTCTTATGTATTTTATATTTATGTATGGTTGGTTATGGTTATATAAAGCAATGATATTTATTCCGCTGTGTTCTATTTTTAGGTGTAGATTAAGGTATCGTTCATAGGTACGGTGACCTGTCCGTTCACGTCTCACCTAATGTAACATTAATAGTGTCTAATTAAGATAAAGGTGTAACAATTTTGCTCAAATACTTGTCCTTACGCTAAGTATGAGGTCTAAATTAAATTCCTCACAACTCTTTTTGACTAGTCATTATTTATATAAATTACATGAAGTTTACGTAGATGGCAGTCCTTCGTAAATTCGAAAGAATAATTGATTAAAAATTTAAACAACTAAAAAAAGAAAAATCATATTTACAGCTTTAGTGTATAAGTTGAATATAAATTCTTACACATCACAAATTAACAAGAACGAAAACTAGGCTGGTTTAGTCTAGCAAGACACTTGATTGATTGACGGCTTATTTGTCAAATGTCACATTGTACGATCGAGGGTAAATGCATATTCGATTGCCCATTACAATAGAAATGCAATTGAACGCGTGGCGGCATAATAACGCGGTCGAAAAGCGGTGGACAAAACGTCTGTCCGTAGTATTCCTATGCCCGAACCCCAATATGTCTCCAAGTTGCCACCAACATAAACCAGCCATTCCATTCATGCGCCAAACGTAGACGTGCCACGTGGCACAATCTCGCAGAAACGAAAAAGCAAGGGATACAGCTTTTGGGATTCCGTAAACGCTCACCGTTTCGAGTTCTCTGATTGATAATATAGCTGAAACATGGTGGCCACTGGCCAGCACGACATCATTGATAACCTATCTGTTTCGGTCGTGGTGGGCCCAACAGGACCGTAACCCTATCCCCATCACCATCAGTAGCACAGTTGCGAAGTGTTCTTGTGATGCGCGCGCACACAAACTGTCTCTCTATCTGCTTCGACTTTGCTTTGGGTGTCTGATCAGATCTGTGGGAGAAAATGGGGCGGAGAACGGAGTATTTGGCGATGAAGACCGATCCGGCTACGGCCGAATTGATCAATTCCGACGTCAATGAGCTGAAGATCGCCGCCAAGCGCCTTATTAACGATGCCGCCAAGCTCGGAGGCCTAGGGTTCGGCACTTCCTTCTTCAAATGGGTTGCCTCCTTTGCCGCTATGTAAGTTTACAAATCTACTTCTCCACAATTATGTATACATACGCACTACACACTCGCTCTTGGCTCTGAATTGTATTTATAGCTCTTGATTGAATTGTTCTTGATCTTTGATGTGTTGGACGTTAGTAAAGTACTGGTCACTTAGATCGTTGATTGTTTGGTGTATTTCGTCTAATTTGGGTTGCTTTCCAATGAGTTGTTGCAAGTACTGCAATTTGGGAATGGTTGATTCGTTGCCGAGTAATTTTTTGGTGGATTATGATGTGAAGGATGTTAACTTATGCTGATTCCTTATTGTCAAAAAAGAAGAGGACAAGAAAGTGTTCTGTCTCACTGACTTTTTTGGTGGATACTTTTTTTTGTTTTCCCCATCAAATTATAAATATTTACTTTATAGCTCTCCTCCCTGTTATTGTTAAGATTTATATGTGAAAACTTGATCTATTTGTGCGTTCTTGCTGAATTCATCAACTTTTGTTACCTGCTGTGCATCAACTTACCTCACTTGACTTTGATTGCAAAATTTTGTTGGTTAGCTTTGTTATGCTAGAAGTTAGTACCATAAGCATTAATCCCCACAAATAACAGTGGATTGGTTGGCTTGATGATCTCTTTGGTACAGTGTGGATGAAGTCGATCCTCATTGAAAGTTGGGGCCTCTTATAAGTTATTTTACAATGAAGTCGATCCTAATTGAGAGGCAATCATCTAGCCAATTTGTGGGTGGGGCCTCTTATAAGGTGTTTTACTAAATGCCCTTGCCCTCATATAGTGTTGGAGACAGAAGTAGGATCGCAGCTTGCAGTCAGTTGGGTGGGAGGTCAATCAAAGCCCAACATGGAGTATTTCTTTTATTGCCCAAAATTCTATACTCCTGTCATAGACAAGGACCATTCTGCTATTAATTCAGAATTCAGATTATAATACCAAATTAAAGAATATATCCCTGTAACATGACTTCATATTTTGATAAATTACTTAGGATCCATGCATGTTAGATGATGGGGAGAAAAACATGTGGGAGGAAGGTGGTAGCCCACAATAAATGAAATGTTCGAGGTGCAGTAGGTTTTTTTTGGCATTTCGGCCCTTTGCCATAAAATTCGCTATCCCAAGTTTCCATTCAACACGTGAGCTTAACAAACACTCTTGTTCAGTGATCATTTCACCCTTAGTTTGAGTAGTTTTGCTGAGACTACCTAAAAATTGAGCAATTTGTACTCGTACATAACCAATTCTGTTGTACCATTGAGGGTGCTATTCCTAAATGATATAACTTTTGGCTCTTTATTTGGGGTGCTTACCAAGCAAACCATGTTGGGCTCATTCACTGAAGTTGCCACCCTAAATGGAGAAGGCTGTGAGTGGAGAACCGGACTACTGTGCTTTTTTATAGTAGGGATTGGATTTGCATGGTCATCAATAACTATTTTGAAGGCAATGCCTTTGGTGCTTACCTGGTCAAAATGGGACCTCATCTGGAGTCTTGGCTCTGGATTCTTGAGCAATTCCCATAAGGACTTGAGCTCATATTAGTGTTAGACCTAATGGGCCCGGCTCACTCTTTTGTACCTAGAGAAAATAAGAACAATAATAAGGGACTTTGGGTCCAAGAATCCAACTGCCTTCCCATGTGGAAAAGATACAACCCCTTTCAAGTGTAAAGATGGAAGCATTAGTTCTTACATGTATCTGTAGTACATACGCAGCAAATATGGGTAAACCAATGTCTATAACGGCAGCACGCTCATTAAATCTATATGTTTCATGAAGTATAGTCTTGGCACTTGCAATAGGTTATAGATTGAATAGATTTTTGTTTATTGATACTAAATTTGAAGTGGTCAATCCTTCAAAATATAGGCATACTTGTGGTTGGGTTTCATTGTATTGAATGTATGCTTTCCCAGTCATGCAAATAACTCAGGAGTCAGGAATGACGATTTTTTTGTTCCTTTTCTTTTCTTCCGTTTCTTTTGTTCTGTGCAGTTACTTCTCTATGTGTAAATTGGTGTTATATGTACTAACCTTTGCTTTCCTTTATTGGCTCTCTTTTGTATATAAAATTTTATTTCTGTTGTTATTCAGATATCAAGTTTGCTTGGTTCAAATTAATCCTCAAAACAAGAAAGCACAAAATATGTTTCTTATAAACGTTTGACAGAATTAGACTGGACAATTGTAGCTCAATCTGTACAAAATGTTCCTTGTTGGAAGATGGATTAGATCATAACCACTGTCTTAAAGATGCAGTTATGGCATCGCCATATCATGATTCACTTGCATCTTCACTTTATTTCAGATATGCATATTTACTGGAATATTATAAACAACTTCTGGACTGACTTATATAGGAACCATTGCCTTGTGTGTTAACTGCAGTTACTTGCTGATATTGGATCGAACAAACTGGAGAACAAACATGCTGACTACTCTTCTAGTTCCTTATATTTTCTTTAGTCTTCCGTCGGTCTTGTTCAACTTCTTAAGGTGAACATTTCTAATTTGGTGGTCAATATTTTTTGTTCTGTTTTTTTCTTCATTGAAATTGATGTTCTTGATGAGTTTATATGTTTGTTGTTTAGAGGAGAGTTTGGGAAATGGGTTGCTTTCATTGCAGTTGTACTAAGGCTTTTTTTCCCTCGACATTTCCCAGGTAAGAATCAAGTCACTGTCGTTTATCAAGTATGGCTTACAGAATAGAATGCGGTCTGTTTTCCTGTCAGTGAGTCCATTATACTTCTAAGTGCTGGCTTCTAACCTTTAGTTGTTTATTACCAGCCATTACATATTTTGGCTTGCTGTTGCTGTTTCTGTTGATTGTTTTAGTTTGATAGGTGATATGTCTCTTGCTAAATTGACAATTGTAAGATTCATCCCTCTCATATTCACTTGTTATGAAACCTAACCAAAAGGGAAGTATTTTATAAGGGTATCAGAATGCCATCTTTTACTTTTGATGCAGGTGAAAAAGAAGATTTCATACTTCTAGTTAAATTCACCTGTCCATTATCCACTCTGTCTCCTCATAACCTTTTAAGCTCTGCCTTTGCTGAACTTTCAACTTCTACTTCTGAGCTTGCTGGTTCTGAATTTGTGCATAATTTCAGATCCTTCTTCTGAATTTTCTTTTGGGTGATTATCATTAAAAGATGGATAATAAATTCAGAGTGAAAGACTCCGCAGCTAACCTTGTTGCTCTTTCTTTCTTTCTTTCTTTTTTTTTCTCCACATAATGTGGTATGATATATTAATCTATATGGTCCTTGTGGTGCCCATTCCATTTGTTGTATCTGTCCTTGTGAAGATGTAATAATGGAATATGTAACTGGTTGTCGCATTGGCTAACTGTTTGAATCATCTTTACTGAAATGCTTCATACCGGCTGATGATTAAAGGTATATGGAAACTAGTGAATTAGGTATAGTTAGTTTTAAAAGGGAGAGCTGCATGAAGCTGGTCGATGGTTGCAGTAATTGAAGAAGTACATTTAGCCTTGTTTCCCATGATGAAATGGTATCTGATCGTTCAATTAGATGTCATGTTCATTACTACCTTTTGATTTGATTTGATAATGTAATTTTCATTTTTACATTTTGCTTTGATTTGATAAAGTTGGAAGAAGTTGTATTGTCTTTTGTTTTGTGGCTTACCTGTCACATCGTATTATTCCTTTTCTTTATAAGAGAATTGTCCCTCTTTCATCTGAGCTACGTTTTCTTACTTTGATTGTCTTACTATGACCCTACGTGAAAGAGCTCAAACTATACATTCTTGATAAAAAATTTTGCTACACGCTTAGTTTAGACTCCCAAGGCTTGTGCATGCATGAAATTCATGCACTCACCAATGTGTGTGTGCACCTTGAATTGGAATTGTGCAACTCCTTTACTGCGTTTTGTGTCATCTTCATCAATTGTGTTGATTGGATGCAGACTGGCTGGAGATGCCTGGGTCGTTGATTCTTCTTCTGGTGGTTGCTCCCAGCTTCTTTGCAGACACCGTAAAGGACAGCTGGGTTGGGGTCGTGATATGTCTTATTATCGGTTGTTACCTCCTGCAGGAGCACATTAGGGCATCCGGTGGATTCAGAAATTCCTTCACACAAACCCATGGTATATCAAACACAGTTGGCATTATCCTTTTGTTAGTGTATCCCGTCTGGGCACTGGTACTCGAATTCATCTAGACTTTGCTGCCCGCAGCTGCAAACTGTCTTTCATTTCAGAACTCGAGAGATTCAATTATTGTTTGTATTATATCATGTTATTACTAGTGACCATATGTTAGATGAACCAATTCATTGGCAGCAACAAGTTTGCTTTGTCACTTAAAACTGTGTGTAATTCTACCCCATGCAATGTTGTACTCTTCCATCAGTTTCTGTTATCTATGTTTATCATTTTATCATGTATCATCTGGGTTAATTGCAGTTTGTCTAATGGATTGTTTGGGGTTTGAATTTGTGGGAGACATCTTTTTCTGGTTTTTTTTTTATAATATGGATGGTTTCTCAAAACAATTGGCCATGGTAAACATGCCTTAAAGCACCAGATGCATCATTCAATAAGTGTTTCATCAGTGATGTAAAGATTTCCTTCCTGTATCAATTCTAGATGTGCTTCCCCATATCAATTTTTAAGCTCCCAGTTATATTGTTTGGTGAGGATAATATGTTTCCTTTCTTCTTTTTTTGATAACGGAAATAATATCAAACAGATTAAGAATAAACATATGATGTGTTGAAATTATCTATTGGCTACATGGTTTATTATTATTTTATAATTTTCTTTTTGCAATGGTGACAAAAGTTGTTATTACTTTGATAATAACCTCTATTACCAGTCAAAACTTTCTTATATTTAGCCCCGGAGATTATTTGACATTTTCAACTTAGCAATCTTTTTTCAGTGCAATCATAGATACAAGTATCCCACTACATGGGTGATCAATTTGTGTAAGTGAAAAAAATAAAAAATAGGGAGTAGTGGGCAATTATAAAAATCTAAATTAATATTTTTGTTATTTTATTCTTGTAAGACAGATAAAATGTGCAAAATGTTAATAATTTATTAAACTTTGTATGACGGGATAAATCCGCATTAAACTCCGGTGTTCAATTTTTATAATAGTATAGAATCATAGATATATGGTTAGGTTTCAAAATCTTTCAATTTAGGCTTCTTCTAGCAACTCCACTCCGCCACTTTTATTTCATAGAGAAATCTATGTACATAGAAAAAAATTTCACAATATATATAACGAGAATTTATTATAAGTCATTCGTTATTTCATTTGACAACGTCAAGGGACCAAACACTTTACAATTATATGAAAATTGATGTAGGTATCTCATTTGAAATAATTTTATGAGCAATGAAGCAGAAGTTCTTCTATTTATTCATTTATTTATTTTTTGTGCAAAAGAAACAACAATTGAAAAAAAAGAAAAGAAAAGAAAAAGCAACCACAGCTGACAAAGGTGGTGGCAACAACGTAATTTCAGGAAATTCGGCGGAACCCTAACTTAACCCTAAAGCACTTCTCGCCTATAAGTACATCCCGTTTCGGATACGCTGTTGAGAGGCCTCTCGCTTCATAGAGGCTACGGCCTGAAACTTTCATAGAACACTTCTGGTTTGGTTTCAGGTACTTGCATTCATTTTAGGTTCTTCTTTTTTATTAAAAGATTGATTTTTATTTTGATTTTCAGTGTTCGTTCGTGTTTTGAATTTCAAATGCATGTATATACATACATATTTGCAACGGGGTTTAAAGTTTTCTCGGTGATGAACAAATATACGATGACGAGTCCGATCTCAATCCATTCCATGTTTTAAATCGTGACGACAAATCGAGGCATTTGTCTGAGAGAATACCCCTTTCTTCCATTTGCTTTTTTCTTTTATTACTTTTTTTTGGTTTTGTTTTTAATTTTTCAAACTCTGTTTGGGCACAATTATTTTGGTTTATTAAATATTATTCTAAAAAATCGAATTTTCTACTGGTAGTAAAATAATATCTGGGTTGTGAAATTTGGGCGTAATGATGATGGAATTATTGTCATCTGAAGTATATTGATTAAATCAATTACCTCCTACTCATTCTGAATGCCCTGCTCTCTCTTCTCTTGCATATATATATATATATATATATGTAAATATTGTTTCATATATATGTGTGTGTGTGTGTGTAAATATTATTACTTGAAATTAACCAAACCTAACCTATTTGCTAATTTTCTTGTCACCTTTTTTTTTTTGAGTTTTGAGCTTCAGTTCATTACCACTCTCGTGGTACCCAATCACTACAGTTTGGGTTCTAGGTTATTAGTATGTTTTGAGTGGGGTTCACTGATTAGGTTTTGGGTTCTAGGTTAGTAGTATATTTTGAGTGGGGTTCACTGATTAGGGTAGCATGAATTTTAGAGAGAATTTCTTTTATTTTTTAATTGAGCTTTGAGTATGTAACCCCATTCCCAAAAAAAAAGAAGTCTATTTTTCTGGTGAAGTTGGAATTTTCTGGTGAAATTGGTGGGATATGGCAAAAGGTTACGTTGTCATGTTTAATTGATGGAAACGAGACCAGCTGAGTTTCATTTACGTTGTCATGTTTTATTGTCTTTTTGGGTAATAGTTTAATTTGTATCAAATTTAATTCTTGATCCTAAGTTTTAGTCACAGCCATAGCTTTGGCATTGAGTTTTTTTTTAATCTAGAGTGCATTGGGTTTTACCAAAATTCGTATAAAAATCCCACTATCTTAAGGATTCGGAAAAATGAATTTGATTGTGCACATAATACTCTGCGTATTCTGATCATGTAATCATTTTTTTGGAGGGTTTTGACAATGATTTCAAATTCTAGGAGGATAGAAAAATATTCATAAATGGACTTGTTGACACTCTTTGTGAGGAAAATGATATGTTTTCATTGCTTATGTTGATTCTTTTGGGAATACTGTTAAGTTAACCCATATTTTATTCTTCCAATATATGCAGGACCAAGCATGAATTTTTAAAGTCTTGATTCTTCCTATTCTCTCCACTTATGACGAGAGAGATAATGTGGCAATGATGATAAAACAATCTCTCTCAAATATGCATTGAGGGCTACCTATGATTGTTTCTCAAGCACTTTTGAGCCACTCCCATTTGTATATTTACTTGTTCTTTAAAAAATGTTGTCTTGAGTGAATGATTGAGGTGGTTTTCTTGTGTGTGAAGACCCATTCCCAGGAAGGCTAAAAGAAAATCATGTATTGATCCAGGTAAATCCATTTCATGAAAATATGAACAGAACCATGATTACTATAGTTGGTGTACTTGATTTTGGGGGAGAATTCATCAAATGGAACCTTATTACAGCGAATAGAAATGAAAGGGCTATTATAGCTCTTATATGAACTACTGGGAGATCATACTGAAGAAGTTGAGACCTAACAAAAGGAGCAATGTCCCAAAAGATTGGGATGGGAAACTAAACGAAATGTAACATATTTTTAACACGTATAACCATCAAGTATCGGTTCTTTTTCTGTGGAGGATGTCTCAATGGCTTGTAATTATTGCATTTTGATAAAGCATTCAACTGAAGTAGTCAAGATTCATGTTACTGAGGTAAAATGACCAATGGGGAAGGTGGGTCAATTGAAATCAATAGGAAGGGGAAGAAAACACTGCTTCTCTAATCAACAATAGAATAAAGAAGAATTCACTAAAATTGGACCAGTTGAGAATATTATATGTAGCTCAATTGGTCATGTTTAGAGGTTAAGGATTTGACTTTTGTCAATTGCAATAGTTGATTGTGAAAGATTAAATTTTTGTAAATGTCTTAGTTTTGGTGTGAATGATCTATGTTTTCAGGATTGAGGAGGGGATTAGTTCATTCTTGTCTTTGATTGATTAGAAAGAGATTAATTAAGATGCGTGCAAGTTGATTTGAACAGTTAATCAAAAAAACATAAAAAGGAAAGAGTTCAATGACTTCCTTGAAAAAGTTTAGGCAAATGTTAATGTTTGCTGGTAAGCATATGTTAGCTATACATGAACAGAGGTTTTACATTATAAAAAAAGTACAGATCTTATAATTTGTTCACTTAAATAATGGATGTTTAACTTGTATCTTAAGGGCACGTGTTATTAATAATTCCCGAGGTACATGATTATATTTTTATTCAATTTACTGGAAGCATACCCAGCGGAAATTTGTGAAGGAATGTGAAGTATAACCCTTCTTGTAGGTGAAAATACGTATATAGAAGGATGCTTAACCCTCAAAACACTTCAGTTGGAGAGGAAGAATGGTTCGAGGAAGGACACCCATTGCCCATTGGTCCAAACCCGAGCTGGCAGATTGGGACTTTAGTTCCCCTCCCAGCCATTATCCCAGTCTAAGTATCTTTATCCCAAATTCCATGTTTGCCACTTGGCAAAACATGACCCCAGTGGCAGTAGCTCCAAGCAACCAATGAAAGAAGACCTTATCCTATCCCCTTATCTCACTCTTACTAATGCCACCAAAATAATTTGTCCCCACCGTAAATCCATTTCCTAACTACTCCTATACTATAGTTCTTCTTGCGAACGGGTTGTGACAGAGAGAGAGAGAGAGAGAGAGAGAGAGAATGGCAGCCTCACTACAAGCGGCGGCCACGCTCATGCAACCGACCAAGGTCGGCGTGCCGGCCCGGAGCAGCGTGCAGCTGAGGTCTTCTCAGAGCTTCTGCAAGGTCTTCGGTGTTGATCAGGCCAATTGCCAATGCAAGACTCACTTGCTCACTGCAAACTGATCTCAAAGACTTTGCTCAGAAATGTGCCGATGCTGCCAAGGTTGCCGGCTTTGCTCTTGCCACTTCTGCCCTCCTCTTCTCGGTACTACACCCTTTATTCATTACCAGCACTGCTTCATATATATTGTTTTGCTTCTTATATATATATATATATATCCTCTTTTGTAACCTCTGCATTGTTTGGACAATCAGGGTGCAAGTGCTGAGGGGGCCCCAAAGAGGCTAACTTTTGATGAAATTCAGAGCAAGACCTACCTAGAAGTAAAGGGAACTGGGACTGCCAACCAGTGCCCCATCATTGAAGGCGGCGTTGACAAATTTGCCTTCAATTCCGGTAAATACAACATGAAGAAATTCTGCTTGGAACCCACGTCGTTCACCGTCAAGGCCGAGGCCGTGAGCAAGAATGCCCCGCCGGAGTTCCAAAACACCAAGCTCATGACCCGCTTAACTTACACCCTCGATGAGATTGAGGGACCCTTCGAAGTATCTCCCGACGGCACAGTCAAGTTTGTGGAGAAAGACGGAATTGACTACGCCGCCGTCACCGTTCAGCTGCCTGGTGGCGAGCGCGTGCCCTTCCTCTTCACCATCAAACAGCTGGTAGCGTCCGGCAAGCCAGAGAGCTTTAGTGGAGAGTTTCTTGTCCCGTCATATCGGGGTTCGTCTTTCTTGGACCCAAAGGGAAGAGGCGGTTCTACCGGTTATGACAATGCGGTAGCGCTGCCGGCCGGAGGGAGAGGAGATGAAGAGGAGCTTTCTAAAGAGAACGTTAAGAACACTTCGTCGTCGACAGGGAAAATCACCCTAAGTGTTACCAATAGCAAGCCTGAAACTGGGGAGGTGATTGGAGTGTTTGAGAGCATTCAGCCATCTGATACTGATTTGGGGGCAAAGGTTCCGAAGGATGTGAAGATCCAAGGGATCTGGTATGCTCAACTTGAATCATAGTGCTTTTTCAACATTGATGTATTAATTTTTGCTCGGATTTTTGTGATGTTTCAACTCTAGTACTGTAACCCTGTTTGATAAACATTGAGCTTATTGTCGTGCTTGTATATTGTCACGGCTTATCATAATAATGTTGGAGATTTTCAATTCTGGTTTTAGATGAGGTTAGCTGAGCGAGTTCTCGAAACACCAAGCGAGCACTTTTCAAGCTGCTAATCATTGTTGAAATGTCGACAACTTGCCAATACTTGAGCTGTTGAGAGTCGAGAGTATCCCAACCTTTGTTGAAGATCCCAAACTAGTAGGATTGTTGAAGATGATGAGTCTTTCGGAGTTTTAATAATAAAGGCATTTCATGCAATGTTTTAAACATATTTATGTAGGAGAAATGACCTGATACAGAGCTCAATGGCAAAATTGAACATTTTTAAACAAGCTCAGATAGTTTACAATTACAAAATGGTTGAACTGGCAATCAACAAGAAGCAGAACCAATATACAAACCGAAACTATCTGCTTATAATCAGATTTGGCTTCTTAGATTCCATTTTGCTTCGAAATTTGAAATGGTAATTGGGGAGATCTTTTTGGGAACCTTCGGAGTCTCTGCATTTTCCATACGTTCCAATCAACGCACTACCCTGCAAAAGATCTGACGCGATTATGAATCTCTTTTTGGCTTTTTTAATATCCAGTGAAGAGGCGCATCCCTTGGCAACTAACAAAAGCAGTAACTCATCCTGCTGTTGGATGTTCTTTTCCTGCTACTCCGCATAGAGTTCTATTGCTTCCTTTGGCGAACGTTTTGTGTATGCATCTATTAAGACAGTTCATGAAAGCAAATCTGATTCAGAAATTGTATCAAACAATTGGTGGGCACATTGCATTAAGACGTGGCCATGTTTTACTTTATTTTCAGGTGTGGAAAACAAAATGGAAAATGAAGGGAAAAAAACGAAAACAAGAAAAAAAATAGTTACAAGTGGGCTACTTGTGTGTGCGTTTACAATGATGACGTGGCGCATCAGGTGCACAGTGGAATTCGTTTCTTCTCGGACCTGCGAGTTTCCAATTCCGGAGAACGAGAACGAGAACGAGAAGGCTCAACATGCGATGCGAGATGGATGAATTGCCAGGGGCTTTCGGGACAAGAGGCAGCTTGGCTCTGCGATTGGGGCAGGCCATCTTCTCAATGGCTGCCGTCGTCTTCATTTGTTTGGATATCGAGCTCAACATGGATTATTTGGCTTTCTGGTAATTCTGATTAACTTTGCCTTTGACAAATCCTCGATTGGGTTTTCCTGGGTTCTTTCTTATTTTGCTCACACTTCAATGCTCATGTATATGTCTCTCTGCTTTGGGAGACTTCAATTCTAGTTACTGATGATTAATTTTAAGGAGGATTGTACAGTGATCGATTAATGTTCCTTCTCTATATTTTCTTTTCTTCTTGTACCTAATTAGGAGTTTAAAACACCCATGATCATAGAATTAGGGATTTATTGCAAAACTATTTGTTGCTTCTCTTTCTCAATATATGAATACAGTGGCGGGACCAAAAAATTTGTCAAATGGGGCAACCATTTACCACAACTAAATAAATTTTTTGTTTTTAAATCAACAATAGATCACTTAATTTCTCCTTTCCCAAACACACACACATATGTATATACGTATATAATGTATACAAGCTAATATATATAATATATAAATTAGTCTTTAAAGTGAATTAACTATTTAAAAAAAGGCATTTTTGAATTTTCAGAAAGGACAAATTAAAAATTATTTCTACAATTGTAGGTATATAATTTTTAAAATTTTGAGGGATATTTACAAATTTCATGGGGAAAATGAAAAATATTTTTATAATTATAGGTAAAATAGAACTTTTAAAAATTTGAGGGAGGTGTTCATAAATTTTTAGGATGTGAATTGAAAAATATTTTTAAAATAATTTCTAAAAATTTGAAGGCAGGCAGGCTCCTGTCCGGATATAAGCTGCCTGTATCCCTGTATACATAAGTATATCTACATGGGAGTGTGACTGCAAGTATGTATGACTATGGGTTCATGCGAGTAGGAAACAAAAAATATCTATTCTAGCTCTCTATCACCAACTATGGGTTCAAATCTAAGAGTTCAATATCCCCCATCAATTAGTGAATTAGACAGAATTCTTTGGTATAACATATGCATTAATGCATGTATGAATGTATGACTTTCAAGTTGCGACGGTTAAGGCAAGCGAATTGGGTAAAAACTACCAGTCATGTTTTGGTTTCCTATAGGGTGTGGAGAAAACAAAGCATATGGAGTACGGACAGATTAAGTGTTCGCATTCTGAAGAGTTCAGATTTGTGATAGAAAATGAAAATCAAATGAAGCAAAATAAAAGGATTGAGAAATTAGAAGAGGCTAAGTTACTCTGCAATTTTTTGTGTTGTTTTTGCAGGTTCTTGGTAAGAGTAATGGGTTTCATGATCCCATGGAGCTTGACCTTGGCAGTGATGGATGTGTATTCTGTGTTTTTTAAACGTTCATTTTATCAGCCACGAATAACGTCATTTGTCGTCGGAGGAGATTGGGTATTTGCTTCTCTTCTTTCCATTTCATTAGTGACCCCGCAGTGTCATTCTCTTCTTCACAACTAATACATATTATCTGTTGTAAAAACTTAAACAGGTTCTCTCGTTTCTGTCACTAGCTGCAGCCTGCTCAACGGCTAGTGTGGCAGATGCCATGATCACTACTACCTCCTCCTCCTGCAGTGTGAAGTTGTACAGTAGATATCAACTGTCCGCTGCTGTGAGTTTCATGTCTTGCTCTCTCATCAATCTATGGCTTCTCAGCCCTTCTCTATAATTCGTTTATATGTCTGGCTATAATTCGCTTTGATTTTCAAAGAAGCTTTGATTCGATTCGATTTGGGTTTTGATATTCTATAATGACAGTGTTCACCATTTACAGGAAATTCGTATGCGAGTTTGGGTTGCTCTGAGGTTTCTGGAGCACAAGAACCAGTATTAGATGGTTTTTCTAGTGGTCAAACAATTTGGTTTTTGGGTGTGGGAAAATCCTGGCAAACCTTAGCAAATAACACACCAAAACCTTAGCAATTTGGTTTTCTGTTGCCTTAGCTTGCTGCCTTGCTGGTCGTGAAGTTGTTTTTGCTTCTGCTGGGTTCGTGGTTCTGAAGTTTAGCTGGAGAGAGCTGGGTAAGAACCTCAGTTCGAATCTGATTCAGTTGGGTTTCACTGTGTTTCAGCATTTTGCAGCTGTTTGTGGGTTCGTTTCAGCTTTAATTGCTTGTTCGAAGCTGCGTTTTCAACAACGAATTGGTTTTGTATTAATGCCTTTTATTGCGTTTTGTATTATTGCCCCTGCTTGCAATGGGCAACAAAGGTAAAGGCTCTAACAAGGGTCGGGGTGTGGGGGCCTCCACATTGAAGTCTAAGTCAAACCTTGCCTTGGCTAAACAAACTGTTGCCTCTAGGGGAGAAGCTCTTAGCTCAGCCAGCCATGGTCACCAGCTAGATCAGGCTTTGATTTTGGAAGCTGCCAAGAAGAGGGTTGCTAAGGGTCTGTGCCCTCAAGGTGGTCTATCTGAGGCTCTTGACATTAATTTGGTGGATGCACGGGAGGAGGAAATTGAATCTGATTCTGATTCCTTATCAAGAACTCTAGGAGAAGAAGATTCCATTGAATGCACCCCAAGTGTTCGACATAATGAACCAGCGAATAACTCAGTCTCTGTTAGTCAAGTTTCTGATTCAGATGCTAATGGGGAGAGTCTGCCGAAGGACAGGCAGGTTGAGCCTTCAAGAAAAGCCTCTTTTGCCAGCCTTTTTGTTGGTAATAGACAGCCTGATAATGGTATCAAATTGCAGAAAATTGATGTAGAGGATGGGCTTGTCAAGTTAGATATAGATGATGTGGAGAAGGTGGACTGGAGCTGTTGCTTGGTGGGGTACTTTGGAGGGAGGTTCCCAGGTAAAGGGGCCTTGCAACAGCTTGTCAAGTCATGGACAGAGAGGTGAGCACCCATTATCATTCGAGTGGGTGGATAATTTTTAAGTTGGATAATGTGGACAGCCGTGACCGAGTTCTTCAAGGTGGGCCGTATTTAGTGTTTGGTAGGCCCCTCCTCCTTAAGATCCTTCCAAACTACTTTACTTTCAATTATGAGGACTTGAGCTGCTTTCCAATTTGGATTCAGCTCAAAAAAATTTCATTGGAGCTTTGGAGAGAAAGTGCCTTGAGTAAGATATGCTCTAAAATTGGCAAATCGGTCTACATTGACAAATTAACGGCTCGGCCAGAGAGGATTTCCTATGCTAGAGTGTTAGTTGAAGTGGATGTGGCAAAACCGGTGAGCCATGTGATTGAAATTGTAATGCCAAATGGGGAGCTAGTGCAGCAATCGGTATTCTATGAAAACATGCCACTTTTTTGTACTCATTGCAAAACAGTGGGACATTCTAATAGTGGCTGTAAAGTATTAGCAAAATTTGTAGCAGCTAGAAACAAGGGTGTGAAGAACCAGGCTGGTGTTGGGACTTCGACTGGGAAAAATTTAGATAGTGCAGACAAAGTGCGGTAGGTTGATGGTGGGTCTGTGCAGCTTGCCTTGGTGACCCAGTTGGTGGAAAATTCTGTGAGAGCATACTTGAATGGACAACAATCTCAAATGGGCAAGGTGGTAACTGGACCTAAAGAGGGCCTGGATTCATCCTCGGGACAGATGGAAGAAACAGGTTCTAAACTAGTACAAAGATCTTCTACCAGTGAGCAAACTGATTCTAGGCAAGCTGGGCCAGTATCAGAGCCCAAAGGACAAACCAAGGGTAAGAAAGACAAGTCGGTTAGCAACCAATTTCAAGTTTTAGAAGGCATGGGCACTGAGGCCTTGGGGGATGCTTCTGGGCACTCAGATGGGGGTTGTGCTGGGCATTCGAAGGTGAGTCCTACCAAATATGTTGATGCTTTAATTTCGACTGAATTTGTGCAGGGCCGTAATAAGAAGTTGCAACAAACTCCTTTTAATGTCCCTCCAGGGGATCAAGAGCTGGGTACATCCAAACCTAACAAAGGGAAAGGGAATAACAAAGCAACCAAGAAAGGGGCTACCAAATTAGTGGCTACTGTTAGTGCAGGTTTGGGAGGTGGCAGTCCCACCCTTAGAAAGCCATGATTGTTCCAAGTTGGAATACAGGGGGCATTAATAAGCCTCTGAAACAAAATGGGGATCTTGACCACATTCGAGGAATAAGGTAGATGTTATGGGCATTTTGGAGACAAGGCTCAAGCAACGAAGAATCATTGATGTAGTTAAACAAAATTTCAGGCGATGGGCTACATGTGACAACTTCCAGCAACATCCTAATGGCAGAATTTTGATCATGTGGAAGGCTAACAGGGTGGACTTATAGATTTTAGAATGCTCCGAGCAAGTTATTCATTGCTTAACTACGTGTAAAGTGACAGCTCTTAAATTCTGTTTCTCTTTTGTGTATGCTTTTAATACTATTGTGGGTAGAAGGCCATTATGGGCAAACTTGGACAGATTCAGTGCTTCTTTTAGTGTCCCTTGGTTATTGCTTGGGGATTTCAACAATGTGCTTGAGATAGATGAGAAATGTAATGGGCAGCCGGTTACTCCTTATGAAATTGGGAATTTTTAGTAGTGCTGTAATGCCTTGGGAATTATGGATACATCTTTTTCAGGGGCTTACCTTACCTGGACTAACAATTCTACTTGGTGCAAGTTAGATAGAGCCATGGTTAACAGTAAATGGGTTGAAAAAGGTTTAAGAGCCCATGCTAATTTTGGGTTTCCCGGGAAATTCTCGGATCACTCTCCATGTGTTGTATCTCTTTTTGGGGATAACATACAAAGGGTAAAGCCTTTCAAGTTTTCAACATGTGGGCTCTTCATGAAGATTTTCTTGGTCTTGTTGAAGTAATTTGGGGAAGTCAAATTAATGACAGCACTATGTTTAGATTGTGCAAAAAATTGAAGCTGCTTAAAGAGCCCCTTAAAGCTCTCAATAAAAAGCACTTCTCACACATTTCTTCTAGAACTGTTGCAGCTGAGGCAAGTTTATGTGATGTGCAACAACAACTTCATGACAATCCAGCAGATATTCACCTTCAAGAGCAGATGGTTGAATTGAAATCCTATGTTTTTAGGCTGGCTGAGGCGGAAAGAAGTTTTTGTTCTCAACTTGCAAAGACTAAATACATGAAGGAAAGTGATAAGGGCACAAAGTTTTTTCATGACTTGGTTAAGAGTAACAAGAATAAGAACCAAATTATGTCTCTCACTCTCTCGGATGGGTCTAGAACTTCTTCCTATCAAGAGGTTAGTAATGCCTTCATTGCTTTTTACAAAGAGCTGCTTGGCACTAGCACCACCTGTTCTCAAATGGATAATGATATTCTCTTACAAGGCAAGTTAGTTGATGAGGAACAAGCTTTTGCTTTGATTCGTGAAGTTTCAGATAAGGAAATCAAAGAGGCTTTGTTTAGCATTAGAGATTACAAAGCTCCTGGGCCCGATGGCTACTCTTCAAATTTCTTTAAGAGAGCATGGAATGTTTGGGCGCAGATTTTTGTGAAGCTGTTAAAGAGTTTTTTTTCTCGGGGCAGATGCTTAGACAAATGAATCATTCAATTATTGCTCTAGTGCCCAAATCTAGCAATGCTTCAAAAGTGGAAGAATTTCGACCTATAGCATGTTGTAATGTCTCTTACAAGGTAATCTCAAAGATCTTGGTTTCTAGATTATCTCCTCTCTTGATACATTTAGTTGACTCTGCCCAAGCAGCCTTTGTTCAAAGTCGTAGCATGGCAGAGAATATTTTCTTGGTTTAGGAGCTTTTGAAACGTTATTGTTGGAGTCAGATTTCTCCTAGGTGTATCATGAAGATTGACTTAAGGAAGGCTTATGACACCATTAACTGGGATTTTGTGAAGGATGTTCTTATAGGTTTGGGGTTTCCCAGACTATTTGTGGGGTGGAATATGCAGTGCATATCTATAATTTCTTACTCTATTTCCATTAATGGAGCTCTTCATGGGTTTTTTAAAGGTCAACAAGGAATAAGGCAAGGGGACCTAATATCCCCATTTTTATTTGTTTTATGCCTTAAATACTTATCTAGAAGTTTAAAGCAACTAAAGGACAACAGGGACTTCAACTTTCACCCTAAGTGCCAAGCCCTTAATATCACACGCTTGGCATTCACAGATGATCTTATCTTGTTCTCAAGGGGTGATGTGCCTTCAGTGCAGATTTTGGTGGACAAATTGGTGAGTTTTGGTGATTGCTCTAACTTGAAAGTTAGCCTTCTAAAATCCAACATTTTTGCAACGGGTATTGCTAGAGAAGAACTTGATATTATTAAAAGCATTACTGGTTTTTCCAGTGGCAAATTTCCTTTCAAATATTTGTGGTTGCCAGTGGCAGCTACAAAGCTGTCCATTGCCCAGTTTTACCATTTTGTGGACAAAGTGGCAGGTTATATAAGCTCTTAGGCATGTATGTCCCTTTCTTATGCTGGTAGGTGTGAATTGATCAAGTCAATTTTACAGGGAGTTGAATGCTTTTGGTTATCTAGTCTGCCCATTTCAGTGGGGGTTAGAGACAAAATCATTCAGCTTTTTAGAAATTTCTTATGGGGAGGCAAATGCTATGTGTTCAAAAATCCCCTTGTTGCTTGGGATGACATTTATCTCCCCAAAATGGAAGGTGGATTGGGCTTTAAGAACCTAGAAGCTTGGAACCTGGCCTTGCTTTCAAAGAATCTTTGGAATATTCATGCCAAGAAGGACACGTTATAGGTCAAATGGATACACCAGACCTATTTAAAGAACTTTTCTATTTGGGACTTCATTGGAGATAAGCAAGACTCTAAATTGATGAAACAATTCCTGGTTATTAGAGATAAGTTGCTGGCAGCAAAGGGCACCACGCAGGCAGCTATGTCCAGATTGGAGCAATGGGTTGTAGAAGGAAAGTTCAGTTCAAAGGCAGCTTATGAGTATTTCAGGCCACGAAGGGTTAATCTCACTTGGCCAAAGCTAATTTGGCAGAGTAGCCTCACCCCCAAGCATTCTTTCAGCTTTTGGCTGGGGTTGAAAGGTCGATTGCTAACTCGGGACAAGCTACAAGACCACATTGATGATCTTCTTTGCCCATTGCGTAGTGCAGCAAATGAATCTATTGATGACCTCTTTTTTCAATGTAACGTAGGCAAGCAAGTGTGGATCCAAATCAAGATATGGTTGGGCATTTCAAGATCTATGAATACTTTGAAAGCTGCTGTCAAGTGGATTATTAAGGAAGCTAGATGAACGGGTGTTTAGGCAAAAGTTAAGAAAATTGGTCTTGCTTGAACAGTTTATTACCTTTGGGAGGCAAGGAATGAGAGGATCTTTGAAGGCAAGATCAAACACCCAAAGGCCATTGCTAGATGCATTCAAATCCAGGTGTATAGAGTTATTTATAGTCTCTTTCCAGACTTTATTGGGCACTAATGCATTTGTATGAAAATCTGTAATGGAGTAGTAGAGTCGGGTTGTACTTGTGTAACTTTGGCTTCTTGTTTCTTATCGTCTTTTGCTCTAAATTGAGTCATGTTTGATCTGATTGGGTCCTTGTCGGGATTCTTTTTGTGCAGCCTTTTGCCTTGCGCATGGATACTCTCAGAGCTTTGTAAATTCATTTTTGGTATATAACTTATTTACAAATAAATATATATATATATATATATAAACCTGAAGCCTTCATTTGAACAGTATGATGCCTATGCCCTCACCTTAATTGAAAGGCATAAACAACCTCTCCGCATGAGCGGTAATGTTGCACGTCTAAAACTTGAAATAGCAGGAGCCGGAGGCCTGTGTAATGGGCTGTTGTCCTTTTGCTTAAACATCAATAAAATTATATAATAAGACATAGCCTATTGAGTGTATAAAGAAATAAATTTGATTTGCTTGTACGCATTTGGCAGGAAAAAAGAAATAAGCATATTTGGGGAGGCACAGGATCAACCTACCATTCCCTTCTCAACAAAACGAATTTTTGTCTTGTGACGACGGCGTTTTGTCTATCCAATTCCAGACTGCAATCTTCGTATTCCATTCTCCAAAAAGGAACCAAAGTTCAAACAAATGACTCAAGACCATGTTCGGTTCTTTGACGGTTGGTTCCCGCCTTAAGAACACCCTCTTCGTATTCCATTCTCTATGCACCGCCGCCATCACCAACAGCTTTCGTTCCAAATTCAAGTCCCCTTCACACCAGACCATACATCTCCTCCTAGAGAAATGCTCAACCATTAAAGAACTCAAGCAACTCCATGCCCAGATCATGCTCCAGGGACTCACCAAAGAAACCCTCACTCTCGGTAAGCTAATTTCTTTCTGTGCTGTCTCTGAGGCCGGCGATCTCCGATACGCGCAGCTTGTATTTGATCAAATAATTGAACCCAATCGGTTCATGTATAATAGTTTGATAAGGGGCTATTCAAATAGTGATGACCCAACAAAGGCTATTTTTCTTTACCGCAGAATGATTGACTCCGGCCTTTCTCCGAATGAATTCACCCTCCCTTTTGTTCTCAAGGCATGTGCATGCAATTCAGCTTATTTGGATGCTGTGGTTGTTCATGGACAAGCCATTAGACTGGGCATTGAGTCTCAAGTTTGTGTTCAAAATGCTTTTATTAATGTATATGTCGTTTGTGGGTTGACCAGTTGTGCCCGGAAAGTGTTTGATGCTATTAGTGACAGGACTTTGGTTTCTTGGAATTCAATGATTGGTGGGTATTCTAAAATGGGTTGTTGCAAGGAAGCTGTTTCACTCTTCCAAGAAATGAGACAACTAGGAATAGAGCCTGATGAATTTACCCTTGTAAGTCTCCTTTCAGTTTCTTCACAGACTTATGATTTGGATTTGGGAAGATATATACATTTGTATATAGAAATTAGTGGGGCCAAAACTGATATATATGTGCACAATGCTCTTGTTGATATGTATGCTAAGTGTGGGGATTTACATACAGCTCAAGCATTTTTTGAGCGGATGTCATATAAAAACGTAGTTTCGTGGACTTCTATGGTGAGTGCATATGCTAAACATGGGCTCCTAGAATGTGCTCGGAAAATTTTTGAACAAATGCCCATGAAAAATGTGGTTTCTTGGAATTCCATGATTTCCTGTTACGTCCAAGAAGGTCGCTGCAGGGAAGCTTTGGATCTCTTTTGTGACATGCGTCATTCAAAGGTGTTTCCTGACGAGACTACACTAACTATTGTTCTTTCAGCCTGTTGTCAACTTGGTGATTTGGTTTTGGGAAAGAAAATCCATTATTACATATGCAACAACAATACACCACCCAGTGTTTCTTTAATTAATGTGCTTATAGACATGTATGCAAAATGTGGAGCCATAGGAAGTGCTTTAGATATCTTTCTTCAGATGCCAGAGAAGAATGTGGTGTCATGGAATGTTGTGGTTGGGGCCCTTGCATTACATGGGAGTGGATTTAAAGCTATTGAGGTCTTTGAAAAGATGCAGGCTGAAGGGATAAGGCCTGATGGGATCACCTTCACAGGGTTGCTTTCTGCATGTAGTCACAGTGGTCTTGTAGACATTGGGCAATATTACTTTGACAGGATGACTCTTGGTTATAGAATACCACCTGAAATTGAGCACTATGCCTGCATGGTAGATCTTCTTGGGCGAGGAGGGCTCTTGGAAGAAGCAATTGGGCTGATACGAGCAATGCCAATGAAGCCTGACGTTGTAGTTTGGGGTGCTCTGCTAGGTGCATCTAGGGTTCGTGGCAATATTGAGATTGGGAAGCTAATTCTAAAGCAGCTGTTGGAGCTGGAGCCGTATAGTGGAGGACTCTATGTACTTCTTTCAAACATATATTGTGAAGCTCGAAGATGGGAAGATGTGCAGAAAATAAGGAAACTAATGAAGGACCATGGGATTGAAAAGGGCATTGCCATAAGCTCTGTCAAAATCGATGGACATGTTCATGAATTCATGGTTGATGACAAGAGAGAGAGAATTTCAAGTGGTATCCATGTCATCCTTGATCAATTAACGGACCATATGAAGTCGGTAGAGTACTTGTGCAACCTTTCAAGGGAATTTTGGGAGGCGCAGGAAATTTAATCCTGTGGTCGGGATGGCATTGCGTCCACACTGGCTAAGCCAACAAGTCATTCTTTGGGGGAAAAATGATCACATCAAGAATTGATCACATCTAGCAGCAACCTCATACCCAGTGTTGCTATGTAGAACCCCCTTATAGACATGTTGGCACTTGGCAAAATGCTTTCTCACTGTTATGATTGAGGCCCTTACTTAGCATGATTGTTCCTTTAGTTTGGTCAGCTAGCTAAAGGGATCTGGCTTAATGAACTACTTCACATAACCTGTCTTGTAGCCAGTAGCAGCTCTAGAATGCCAGTGAAGTCTGAGTTCATGGTTAGGATCGGTGCTAATGGAGTTGGAACTATCTAGTGGAGCCATTTCTTTGCTTATCTGAAACATATCTTGTGAAACTCGGGATGGGAAGATGTGAAGAAACTAATGAAGAACCGCAGCATCAGAAAAAGGTTAGAACAATTTGCTTGAGTAAACTTGAGGATTGTGTTTATGATTCCCTGGCTGATAAGTTGATATCTGTAGAGCATTTGTGTAAAGTTCAATTTTGTTGATGCCAAGCATTCATGCCAGATGAAAAAATAAAACAAAATTCTTCATGATTTGCACTCAGTATGGATTGATATGGGAAAAAGAAAAAAACAAGAAGTCGAAACTTAAAACGACTAATGTGAAAAAAATTTAGTCTATCACTGTATATCAAGCCAGGATCAAGAATGGGTTGTAATCTGGTTTTTCAAGTTCTATAGTTGCATGAGATAAAATATAGAATGATTAGCAAGAAAAGAAACAGGAAGAAGAAGAAGATAAAACATAGAATTAACAAATTAAAGATTATTTTGGTCTACAGTAACGGAAGTATACTCATCATAGATATGGGGTCCAAAGGACCCTGATCCAATCTTTAGCTACTTTTCCAGGCTATGCGGATGAAGCTTCATAGATGGTTGAGGGGAACATGTTGGGGCATCTTCAAATTATCACTCCATCAAGCAATCATACATTTTGAATATAAAAAAAGAAAAATCAACTACTAACAGGAAATCTGATAAACAGAAGGACCCGAAATTGACTGGGGAGTGCACATGTGAATTCATTCGTAAGTGAGATTAGTGATATATATATATATATATATATTGAGAATGTTGTAGCTGGCGTTTTTAATCATGCCTTGCAGAGAGTTGAATGAAGCTATTTCTTTTGCTATCAATAACAATAATCAGGAAGCTATCTAGTTATTTATAGTGGGATAAACACGAGAATAGCATTATGCGTGAAGTAAAATTAAAAAGTATCTGAAGTTGAAATTTTAATCCCATAGGAATCATAGGATCCTCATAAGGAATCACATCGATTTATATCAAAGAAAATACTTCAAAACAAGAAGAAGAAGAAGACAAAGGAAACCCTTTGTGCTCCGTTTGGAATCTGAATTTGCAGTGAAAAAAAGAAAAAGTGGTGGGAAATAGAACAAAATGAAAGAGTAATTATGTTATATTTTTTATCATATTTTTTTTTTCTTTTCTTTTTTCAACTGAAAATTCGAATTTCAAAAGAAGCATTAGTATTGTTGAGCTAGAGGATCAAAATATATATTGCTAGGAAAATGATATTCGGTATGCAAAGATAAATTGGAAAAATACTTTTGTATAATTGTATATCCCGACCTAATTTTATTGATAGAACATTACAAAACTAAATAACGGATCAAGTACTATACCAAGTACTTCCAGGTGAACTATACCAATAATACGTATTTTCCTTTTTAAATTAGTAATAGTATTTTTTTAATATAGGGATACAGGTTTGTGTCCTTTTTGTTTGTTTGCTCTGTTTTAGTCTTCACTCAATAGTAAAATAGCAGAGTGGGGCAGATACAGATCAATGTTACTAAGCGGTTGTCGAGTGGTTGGGTTGGGCTTACTAGAGTTTCTCTGGCAGCAAACGTGCAATTATTAATCATTTTAATTTATGCCATTTTATTTTGTATTATTTTTGAAAACCAAGATCTATCAATGATATAGAGTTGGTCAGGATACATTAATTTTAAAATGAGAAGAATTTTAACCGCTTGATTTTATCAAACATTTTTTTTAAAACTTCTTTTTGAAGTATTTTTAATTGTGAAACCGTTTTGTGCAAGATTAGATGACTAAATGGGATCTTTAGAATGAGACATCAAATATTAGTCTCCCATTTTTCCTAAAATGTTAATCTCCATAGTCTGAAAATGCTGATTAACTCATGTCCTAAAAGAGATGTAGACACCACCACTTTCATGTAAACGTATAAGAAAGAGAGATAATGTATTATTTGGCTCTGCTTATATGTCACATCTTTTTTACTAAATTAAAAAAAAAAAAATACCACCCTTAATTTTAGGCATTACTTCAAATATGTAGTTTTTATTTATTTATTTTTGCTTAGAATAAGTAGTGGACAGCTTGATACTATACTATTATCATATATCACTGAAAAAATTTACCATATTTTTACAATTAAGATTTGAAGAAACGAATGGTTGTGAGCTGACTTCCAAAACCAGTCACCCGGTAACCTGACTCAGCACTGTGGTTCACGTGGGGACTTTTTCAACGTCTTCCCTAATGGCCCGTTCCAAGTAGACTCCAACATTCGACGGTTCTCGACTTAGACATGCACAAACAAACAGTCAAAAGCGACAAACATGCTAATCATCCCACTCTCACAACGCGTCTTTCTTTTTTTACCTGATCCGATGACGTCATCACGCAGTAAATAAAGTTCTCCTGTAGTTTCCATCGTGAAACGTGGATCACTGTCTCCAACCTGTCATCCAGTACACAGGTTGGCAACCCCTGCCCCCACTGATTGAAGAAAGAAAACCTATTTTTAAACAGAAAATCCAACGTGGCAAGCTGGTACAATTCACAACTTAAGCCCCCACCTCTATATATACGTCCACACTGACATTCTCTCTCGCCTCCCATGAGTCCGACCTATACATACACATATATATAATACATTTCTTCTGTCTCTCGGCCGATGGGTATATGCAGTTCGTGCGAGTCGACCTCTGTGGCAACAGCTAAGCTGATATTGCAAGACGGACGATTACAGGAATATTCGTACCCAGTGAAGGTGTCGTACGTGTTACAGAAGGACCCTACATGCTTCATTTGTAGCTCCGACGAAATGGACTTCGACGACGTGGCCTCGGCGATAAGCGACGACGAAGAGCTCCAACCCGGTCAGCTGTATTTCGCTCTGCCGTTGAGTCGGTTGAGACAGCCGCTTCAAGCGGAGGAGATGGCGGCATTGGCGGTTAAAGCTAGCTCTGCATTGACGAAGAGCGGCGGTGAGAAATGTAGGTGCCGCCGGAAGCATTGCTCTCCGATAATGTCGTCCGTCGAGAAGGGCGTGAAGCCGTCTCGGCGGGTGGCTGACAGAGGTGGTGTTGGGGAAGGTGGGTTGGTAAGAGGGAGAAGTGTCGGTGGCGGCGGCGGTTGTCGTCGTAGTAGGAGACGAAACATCACGGCGAAGTTGAGCGCAATACCGGAGTAGGGGGCAGGAAGGGAAATGAAAATGGGTGGTGTTTAATCTTTCTGTAAATAATTGTAATGAGTCATGGTTCCTATTTTGGTGACCCAATGGGCGGTTACCATTCGGCGTTTACCTTTTCCTCTGTCAACCATTTTAGGGTCCTCTTCCAATTTTACCCCTGAATGGCTTGATAAGCACCGATGAATAGATATAGCTCTGTACAATAGGTAAGAACTTAAGTTTCATAAAAAAAAATTCATTATTTATTCTAAAAGTCTATTTCACACGTTGCTCTGCTGAGAAGGATGGTCCGTCGTTTATCTGGGCTGATTTCACCATAAAACTTTGTTTTCGGCGTACTGCGTACGCCAACCTCCGTTCAGGACTTGGACGTGAAGAGTAACCATACAAGGAAAACGATAAGAGACCGTTTTCTTGATAACGAAAGATAAATACAACCCATGAATGAATAGAGCATATAATAAATATTATTGTGAACGTATTTATATTTCAAGTTGGATGTTGGGTTACACAATTGCTAAGTTGGATTTCAAAAATGAACAGTGTGTGTTCATTGACTGATAGATCAATATGGAGCCTTGTATATATAATATATTGGGTTCTGTATGTTTACTGTCTGTCTTATGCGGAAACGGGAAGAGCGGACGAAATGTGAGTAAGTTAACACAGAGTTTGCAGCTTGGACTACGTGGTGACGGTGTTAGGTTAGGGCGAAAGATGCAGGAAATTACAGATCTTTTTAGGTCTTACCTCGATGATCTTTACAGCTGTACGCGTGTACAATAATGGAGTCTTGTTTTACGATGCCGTCAGAGGATCGGTCACGAGGGGCATGCGAGAATGATCCGAGGAACATTTGTTGTATGAGAGTAGTACTGTTAGGTAACATGAATGTTAATTTAGTCATGTCAGATCTGCCCGGTTACAGTAATAATAGAGTAGACAAAGAAGAAAAATTGCATGCAGGGACAATTCTACAATATTTTATGTCTGGCTAAGTGTATGTTAGCATGTGTGGAAGTGGATTATTTTTCAATTAATGCTCAGTACTCTAGTGTTGTTTAAATATATAATGTGAGGGAGAAGAAGCAAAGAACTTCATGGTAATTTGAGCAGCTGGAAATGTTAGTCTAAACCAAGTTATTGGCTAAGTTTGACAAGATGAAATCATATAAACTAGGATGAGATAAAGAAAGATCCAATTAGTAATTGCCCGTAGACTAGACAGAATTAGCGTATATAATGCAGCAATGGTGATGTTGGAGTTGGACTTAGCTTAAAATGTACATATATATATATATATATTAATCATATGTATATGCAGATAGTTGTATCGAAGTACTTTATGTGTGTGTGTCTGTGACTTTGCTTCTCAAGGAATTTGTGCACGGTCTTGCATGCCAAATGTAGAAGCCACTTGCAAGCAAGTTAATTAGCTAGGCAGCATAAGTTAAGAACATCGTCCTCTGTAGGGTCCCATAATTCAAAAGATTTAAGCTGGACCCCAAGAACCATAAATTGAAACCAGTTGGAGGAATCCAATGTAGGAAAATATATAATGTTAGATCGAAAGGGGAGAGTGGAAGTAATTTCCTTTCACTACAAGATCAATATCAACGTTGAAAAAAAAGCACCTGACAAACACGTGCAGTAAATAATTAATTAAAGAGATTGAGCTAAAGTCGGTGATGGTCATTTCGAACATACGTAGAAGTATAGAACACACATCAATCATTGTTGGGTCCACTATGAAGCAAACTCGATCCTACCATCAACCATAATTATATGCAAGTTGGTTGCAATTGTACGACAGCTTCTCGTGAGTTGCTTCCATTCAAAGTGCTAAAGTAAACTCCTACCAAAAGAAAGTACTGTTCTACTTAAAACTATCTTTAATAGGAATTTTAATTCATCGAGCAGGGTGTTCTAAGTAGATCCCAATAAATACTCTAATTTGCGATACTGTATCTATATAAATGAAGTGTGAGATCGATCTTAATTAGACTTGGACCACTTGGTTGAAAGTTATTTCCCCTTGTAAAGCCCACTTCTCTGTATCATCTTGCATTTCGGACACACCCTTAGTTCTAATAAACAGTAGTACCTAGCTAGTACTGCTAGAACACAGGAGTTAAAGCACATTCTTGCTGACGTTCTAAAAGTACCTCTTCCGGCAGACGAAGATTTGGTTGTTTTCAAAATGGAGATATGAACTTGAGCAAAATTTAGCTCAAGAGTTGTTTTCAGCAATTAATATGTGACACTTTCTTCAACAAACTTGGAGATTATAAGTCTAGTCAACTTGCTGAGTTTGAAATGGCATGCATGCCTGCCTGCCTCAACTACTTCAAATTTGAGTGGGGGACCCCTGACACTCATATATATATATATGTATATATCTTGGCTGTCCACCACCACTAGGATAGGAGTGTTTCAATACGATTTTACCTGGGATGAGGGAAGACTCCAAATAGCTTACTGGCATTTGCTTTGGGTCCAATACATTATTGGATATCCAAAACAGAATGGATGCATGTATCTTTTCACCAACTCACCGCATTCAATCACCGGCCCCACTGGTCCACCACTCTTTTTTTCTCAAAGCAAGTGCTAGGTGCTTTCAATACTCATGGCTAATATATTAGCTTGGTATTAGATTCCTTTGTATTCAACATTGGGTCGGAAACCAGCTTTGTCCACATTTCAATATATACATATATATATATATATATATATATTTCACAGGCCACTTTTTCTTTTATTTCCTTTGTCCATATTTCAGCTACGTAATGTCAATTGCAATCGCATCGAATCTTATCGTTTATTATACATGGCAATATGCTAACCCTGCGGATTATGGTGTACTGTTCAGGGATAAGAGAGGGATATGACTACCTGAATATTATGAAAAATTAAAGAACTGTACAAGTCTAGAGGCGAAAGTTTGGGACCTATACAGAGGTCTCACTATCATCTTGAAGAAAGGCCTCAATGGAATTGAAGTAAAAATTGACTTTAAAAGAACTATGTACCTAATACAGGAAGAATTAGTGCCAACTATAGCATTCAAATCGTTGGTTGAAGATGCTAAGTTCATGTTCAGAAGGTGCAACTGCACCTTCAAACTCATCTTGAGTTAAGACAACATCTTTGCAGACAAATTAGCAAATTTTAAAAGTGATCAGGATGAATCTTTTGTATATATGGAGGACTACCCTGCTCAACTTGAGCCTCTGTTAATAGACAATATGACAAGAATTTAGGTAGTAGCTTTGTTGTTTGTTGTTTGTTGTTAGTTTATTTTTTTTAAGAATTAAAAAAAAATAATGGAAAATACTATTTTTTTTAAAATTTTTATACAGAATTTTGTACCAAAATGATATGGCAGTGAAAATTTTGTAATTAAAATGCTTATTGGTCAGTTTTTTTTATTTTTTTATTTTAAAGTGATAGACTCACAACTCAGCTACATCATTTTGTATACAAAATTTGTATAAATTTATTGATTGTATAGCATTACCCTTTAACAATATATCCACGGCTCTCCCACCCTTGGATGAAGGGACCACTGTGTGTCCTTTTTATAAGCGTGTTCCTTTGCTCTCTTTGAATTTAAAATTGTTCATCATGTTAAAAAATTAAAAGAATATACAGTAAATAAAATAACTTAACATAAAGTATAGTGAATAGTTCTTCAGAAACTGCCAAATATTTATCATATTAGTTCTTGTGGAACAATTAGGGATAGCTATTCTAGAACACCCAAGATTTTATTATTAGTACAAGACTAAATAGAATACAATATGATCTTTGAGGATTTACCTATACTTCATTTTTTTTTTTCTCTCTGCTTTTTTCTTTTTATTTTCCTTTTATTTTTTGTTGCACTTCAAACCAGTGCTTGAGCTCTTATTTATAATGATTTAAACCTGGTGAGTTGAGGTGGTATCATTTAATGCAATTGGATTGCTGATCAAGTCTTCAGCTATACTTCATGAGGAAGTATAGAGTGATTGCTGTCGTTGCCGCAAATTGATCCATTTTGATGAAGTCATCCATACGCAACACTTTTTCTTGGATGACTGTAATATATATATATATATATATATATGGGTATGTTAAATTACCTAATTAAAATCTTACTAGAAAAATTCAGTGAAAAAAAAACCTTAACAAAAGAAAAGGAGTATAGTACTTAACTCTCTTGTTTAATAAAAACTTGTTTGCTTCATAAAAGATTTTTGAGACGGCACATACCAATGTCATGCACAAGTTTCTCAAATGTTGCAGTTGGTAGTACTTTAGTAAATAAGTTTGCTAGATTATCACTTGAACGTGTTTGCTGGACATCAATATCACCGCTTTTTTTGGAGAACATGTGTATGAAAAAACTTTAGAGAGGTATGTTTCGTTTATCACTTTTGATATAATCTCATTTAATCTGTGCAATACATGTGGCATTATCTTCGTATAATATCTTCGAGGTATCTTTGATTATAGATAATTCTCGACTTTCTTGAATATAGTAAATTATAAATCTTAGTCAGATGTACTCTCGACTTGTTTCATGAATTGCAATTTTCTCGTAATGATTTGAAGAAGTTGCAATCAATATTTGCTTCATAGATCGCCAAGATATAGCAGTATTACCATAAGTAAACATATGTCCAGTTTGAGACCGAGATTTATATGGATCAGAAAGATAGTCAGCGTCTACATAGTCAATTAATTCACGTTGTCACTCTTTTGAATAAAATAAGCTCATATTAGTTGTCCCTCGTAGCTAACGCAGTATATGCTTAATTTTTTTTTTAATGTCTTTGTGTTGATGCAGAACTATATCTTGTCAATAAGTTGACAAAGAATGCTATATCAGGTCGTCTACAAGTTGCAAGATACATAAGAGTACCGATTGCACAGAGATATGATTTTTCAAGACCAAGAAGTTCTTCACCATCTTATCAAGAATTGAAAGGATCTTTCTGTACATCTAGTAAACAGACAATCATAGGAGAACTTAATGGATGAGTTTTGTCCATGTAAAATTATTTTAAAACCTATTCAGCATATGCTGATTAATGGACAAGAATTCTAAGACAAAACTTTGTTCTTCTTAGATCTCTTATTTCAAATTCATCTTTCAAATAATTAAGAGCTTTACTAATCTCTTTAAGAGTTCCAACAAAATTTAAATCGTTAATATAGACTGCAATCACAACAAATTTAAATTCTGATTTCTTAATGAAAACACATGGACAAATTATATTGTTCGCATATCCATCTTTTAAACGATTATACAACATGCGACCCTATTGTTTTAACCCGTGTAAAGACTGATGAAGCTTAATAGAATATAAACTATGAGATTTTGAGATTTACGCTTTAGACATTTTAAATCCTTCTGGTATTTTAATATATATGTCGTTTTTTTAACTCTTCATATAAGTAGGCTGTCACTACATCTATTAGATGCATATTCAATCCTTTAAAGATTATAAAACTAATCAATAATCTGAATGTAATTACATCCATTATAGGAAAGTAAGTCTCATTATAATCAATACCTCGTCTCTGTGAGAAACCTTGTGCGACGAGTCGTGCTTTTATGTCAGACCATTTTATTTTCCTCATTTTGCTTTCTTATGAATATCCATTTATAGCCAACTGGTTTTACATCTTCAGGTGTTTGGACTATGAGTCCAAATACTTTACGTTGTGCTAATGAGTTTAATTCTGCTTTGATAACATCTTTTCATTTTGGCCAATAATTTCTTTATCGACATTCGTTAACTGTCTGTGATTCAGTTTTTTCTTTACTTCTGGTAATATCAAGAGTCACTTTAAATAAAAATACGTTATCGATAACTATCTTATTTCTATTCTAGCTTTCTCCTGTATTCATATAACTTATTGAGATTTCATTATTTTCAAGTACCATTTTATTTGTATCTCTTCAGGAGGTTCCATTTTTGGGAATTCTTTTTCAGAATTCTCTTCTTTAAGAAGTTTATATATTATGTTCTTTTCAAGAGCACCACCTTGCTTATGTATTTTCCCTTGTGTTTTTCTTTTTTTGGGAATATTATCTTTTACAGCAATAGGTCTCCCACACTTCAAACGCGCTTTAGATTTATTTGTTGCTATACTAATAAATTGTCCTACAAGGACATAAATACGTAATGGAGTATTAGCAGCTATTATATGTGATTTTTTCACTTTCTTTGTGTCGGTGAATGTATCAGGCAATTGATTTGCAATTGGCTATAAATGAATGATTCTGGGAATTTCTAATTCACGTTGACTTGTTCGGGGATCAATATGGGACATTGTTCAAACATTTCAACTGATCTCTCGTTACTGTTCTAATTGCGTCTTTTTTCCTCCTAATGGTAGGAATACCAACTCATCAAAATGACAATCTGCAAAATATGTCTTGAAGACATCACCTATTAAAAGTTTCAGATATTTAATAATAGATGGAAAATTAAAACTAACATAAATTCTAAGTCGATGTTGCAGACCCACTTTAGTATGTTGTGGATGTGAAATTGGAACATATACAGCACAACCAAAAACTTGTAAATGAGAAATATTTGGTTGTTGACCAGTGATAAGTTGTAATGGTGAGTACTGATGATAAACAGTTGGTCGGACATGAACTAATTATGCAGAATGCAATATGGCATGTCCCCAAACAGAAATAAATAATTTTGTTTTCATAAGTAAAGGTCTAGCAATTAATTGAAGCCATTTTATAAAAGATTTTGTAAAAAAATTTTATGTATGTTTGTGAGCAATTTGGTGTACAACATCAATCCCTATTGACATGCAATAATCATCAAAGACTTGGATGTAAATTCTCCAATATTATCTAGTTGTATTGACTTAATCAAGTAATCTGAAAACTGTGCACGTAATCAAATAATTTGGGTAAGAAGTCTAACAAAAGTAATATTACGTATAAAAAGTAAACAAACATATGACTACCGTGTGGATGCATCTATTAAAACCATAAAGTAATGAAATGGTACATATGCAGGATGTATTGGCTCACAAATATCCCCTTGAATTTTTTGTAAAAATGATGGTAACCAAACTATTACCTTTGAAGGAGATGGTCTGACGATTAATTTTTCTTATGAACATGCAATATATGTATAATCATTTGACAAAGGAATATTTTGGTCCTTTAGCAAATGTCTATGTGAGTTCTCAATAATTCAACGTATCATTGTTGACCCTAAATGACACAAACGATCATGCCATAGTATACAATTTTTTACGTTAAAACATTTTTGGTACATCATTCCAAGTGATTACTCAACTTTTATAGTAGTATAATATAATCTAAAAGACAATGCAGCAAATTTTTCTGATATATACTTCTTTCTTGAAATATACAAAATAATGTAGATCTGTTTTACATTATCTTCATTTGTCATCTCAATATGAGATCCAATACGTCATATATCTTTAAAACTAATCAGATTTCTTGCAGATTTAGTAGAGTACAATGCATCATTAATATATAATTTTGTTTCTCTTGATAATATTATATTAGCCCTTCCGGAACCTTTAATCAATTTTGGTGTGTTAGACATTGTATTGACATTACCTTTAAGTAATGTCAAGCGTGAGAAATATTTTTTTGTCTTGAAGAATTGTGTGTGTTGTTTCACTGTCTACTAGACATGTGCCTTCACTATTCATTTTAGAAACAATCAACGCGTTCGTATAATTCATACATCTATACACAAAATATTAAAATTGTTTATTTAAAATAAGGGATTTTATTAAAAGAAAAAAACATATGAAGGAAATATCATAAAAGATGAAAATAAACTCAATAAACTGAAAAATAACATTAAGTAGTGTGGACATCTCCATCATCAATTAAATGATCTATTTTTTTACTAGCATTTTTAAATAAATCTGAAATATCCAGATCAGTAATATCAACTAGGTCATCAAAATTCGCAAAATGCATTTCTACAATTTTTTTTCTTTATCTTTAATTGAGATTTGGTAAAGTTTTCTTAAATATTTAGGCGTACAACAAGTACGTGACTAATGTTCTTTCATTCCACACCTATAACAAGTATCTTCAAAATTCTTGAAAGATTTATTCTGTAAATCTTTCCCTTTTTCTTACTGTATTTCAGAATTATTCCGTTACTAATGGTATGATGTAGTATTTTTTAAATCTCATATGATAATTGTTACCTCCACGAAATTTTCACAAGTTCGAAAACTATTCCTGCCACGATCACGGTCATGTCAGCGACCACGTCTGCATTCACGACCATCAAATGAGATTGCATTCATTTTAAAGAATGGAGCAAGACCGGTAGGTTGGGACTAATAATTTTTCATTAGCAATTCATTATTTTGCTCAGCTATAAAAAGATATGATATTAATTCAAAATATTTTTTTTAAATCTATACTGTTGATATTGCTGTTACAGGAGCACATTCGAGGCATAGAATGTGAAGAATGTTTTTTCTAATATATCTCTATCAGTAATAATTTTCTCATATAACTTTAATCGTGACCTAATTTTAAACAACATAAAGTTGTAGTCACTAACCGTTTTAAGATCTTTCAACCTCAAAGGTATCCAATCAGATCGGGCGTTTGGGAGGATTACGGTATTCTGGAACTCGTATCTCTCCTTTAAATTTTTTCGTAATGTCAATGAATCTTTTTCCATGAGGTGCTCAGATTTCAATTCTTCATAAAGATGATAATGAAGAAAAATCATTGTTTTAGCTCGAGCTTGCTGGAATGCGTCATTCTCCTCAATTATTGTTTGCTTAAGTTTCTTCACAACCAGATAGATATCAACATCAAGGATCCATGATAAATAGTTATCGCTAGAAATGTCAGGAGATAAATTTTAATTTTGTAAGATTCAACATTTTCAGAATGCTATATTTACAAAACAATGAGATTTAATCATGACAAGATTATTAATTCTACATATATATTCAGGCCACATAAAATAATAAAATGGACATTACTCGAAACAAAGAAACATGTCAACATAAATATTAAATAATCATTATCTTCTAAAAATCTTACACTTTGTAGATGTCATCAAGCATTAAAAATTATGAGATGTATACGTATGTGTATACTAAGAGCATCGTGCTAATAATGTATTACAAAATTAAAAAAATATAAAGCAGATAAAATAACTAAACACAAAGTATAGTCAATAGTTCTTCAAGAATTGTTAAATATTTATCATATTAGTTCTTCTCGAATAATTAATAATAGATCTTTTAGACCATTTAAGACTTTATTGATACTATAGAACCAAATAGAATACAATATGATTTTTGAAAATTTATCTATATTTCACTTCTTTCTATTTTTTTTTTTTTTTTTCTCTATTTTTAATTGTACCAGAAATCATTGCTTGAGTTCCTATTTATAATGATTTGAAACCACTGAGTTGAGACAGTATCATTTAATGCAATTGAATTGCTGGTAAGTCTTCAACTATACTTCATAGGGAAGTTTTGAGTGATTGCGGCCGTTGCCACAAATTGAAAGGTAATACTATACAATCAGAAAATTTATACAGAATTTATTACTAGAATGATGTGACCAAGTTATGGGTCTATCACTTTAAAATAAATAACTCATTAAGATACTTGTTTATTATAAAATTGTTATTGTCATATTATTTTAATATAAAATTCTGTATAAAAATTTTAAAAGAATAACATTTTTCCAAATTGAATCATTTTGACGAAGTCATTCATACGCAATGCATCCGCGTATTTTGAATGCTTGAAGAATCCGTTGACCCCAGTGATTTAGGGAGATTCTTCTTTAGCGTTGGTGATCGGTCATGGTATCCATAGCGTTGCTTCTGTTCGGCCAAATCCTAATTTCGTTTTGCTTCTCCCGGACGTCGAGCTTGATTGACCCGACTCTTTTCCCTCCGCCCGGCCTCTCACTTCGTTTCGTTCTTCTTGCAAATCTTGACTAATGGATACCACTTTTACTTCATTAGTCATTATCACAAGGCTAATCACACCACTTTTACTTCATTAGCCATTACCACAAGACTAATCACATTGATGCATTTGGTTGCAGTTCATGACGACTTATTTCCCTACAATACCCAACATTATTTGAAGAGTAATATTATACATAAATTTATTTTTTATCCACAAGACATATATAGTGAGATCCATATTAACAAAGGTACGTGGGATTTGTTCACTTGTGCTTTGTAGGACGGGTGATGATTTGACACTAGATATCCGAAAGTGTAAAAAGAGCTGTGAGAAGCGAAAAAATAAAATATATTGAGAAATTAATTTATGTATAGTATTTTTTATTTTTATGAACAATCCTTTTATTTGTATCTTCCACGCCTAATTTGCATTGAGTTATTATTTTTTGGTTGAAAACTACTCAGAAATATACATTGCTTTTGAAATGATGAAAAACAAAAAAAAAGGATAGCAACTACAGAAGTGGTACAGATAACAAAAATGCTGACATATATTTCATTTAAATATCGTAGCTTATTTTGATAACTATTTGGGGTTTAAAACTGGGAAATCTATATTAATAAATTCATGTAAACCCATCTAACAGTATTGTGGGGGAATAACCCCCGGCCCAACCCAATGGGTGAGGCCCAATCTGTGCAAATTAAAGTTGGGGCTGCTTGGCAGACTCAAATCAGAATTAGAGGGAAGGCCAGCTTTGACTGCCAACCTCCTTCACTGCATAGCCCAAACTGCGAAAAGCGGGCCCAAACCGCTAGCAGTCTTTGCGCATTAAATGCAGAGTTGACTCGCATTAAATACACAAGCGGCTGCCCACGCGACGTCGACGTGCACGTCTGGTCAGCCGGAATCCTCCACGACGGTGCGCCAGACCCTGTAAATAATCAGGCAGCGTCAATGATGATACCTACCCAGCAGGCCATGAGAGCCTGCTGGTAGGCCAAGGCAAAACACACTCCTTCAAAGATTCTATAAATACCTAAGGCATCGAGAGGCAGGTATGGACAGTTAACTCCAAGTATTCACAACTTTCATTCACCTTTATCAATTAAGCTTGCTAACTTAATCTTTGGAGTGTGATCGGCCCACTAAGGATCGACCTATTCTAACCTCCTTGTCTTGCAAGAGATATTTGGACTCATCCATTTGGGGCTTGAGAGTTTGGCCCAGCCTTCCCGAAAAATCCCACTTACAATTGGCGTCGTCTGTGGGAAGGCTAAGAAAAACCATGAGTCTAAACAACCGGAGATACAGGGGAGAGAACCACGACGGGAGAGGCTTTGGAGCCTCCTCCAGTAAAGACCCGACCAACTCGGCGCATTGCCAATCTACACCAGTAGATCGGCAAAGAAGGAGAACACTAAGGTCGGAGATACGAACGCCCGCTGAAAGCCACCAGGAAGCACCAGATGAAATGCGGAGGGATACGGACTATGTCAGGGACAGAAACTTCCGCAGGAACCACCCTCGGAACTTTGCCCCGTCGCCCTCCAGTGGGCGGATCCTGAGTAAGGATACGCTTCGTGCAGCAGAGAGGGAAATTCGGCGGGGCAGAGAAGAGATAGCCTACCTCACCTCCCAAGTTCGGGCCATGAGGGAGGCGTTCTCTGGAAGAAATGGGCGCGGGAGAGAAAGGTCCCCAGATCGGGAGCAGGTTACTGGCACCAGGGACGATCCCTCGCCACCGGTAAGAGGGAGTTACACCCCTAGTACCGGGCGTTGCATTAACAAGCGCACAGGTCGGCGGAGGGGAAGGAGCGAAACCCTGCCAAATAATAATCCAGCTGAAGGAGATCGGTGGAGAGAGGACTGGGAGAAGTGGTATAATGAAAAGCAGAAGGATAGAATGCAGCAAACTAAGGAGCGCACAGCCCATGACCTGATGAAAAAGGCCCTTGATCAGATTACATCCACGCTATTCATTGAGGAGATTGAATCCCACCCAATTCCTCGAAAATTCACCCCATCAAAGTTCACCCTCTATGACGGGAAGACCGACCCGATTAACCATATTCGGCATTACAAACAGCTTATGGTAGTGTGGTGTGGTGACCAGTTGCTGATGTGTCGAATCTTCCCATCCAGCCTGGGAAGTGTGGCTTTACGGTGGTTTGATAAATTGCCACTTAAGTCCGTTTCTAGCTAGAGACAACTTGTCGAGCTTTTTACAGCTCGTTTCATAGCAAACAGCTTATAGCCGAAGGAGGTTGATTTCTTGCTAACATTACGAAAAGAGGAAGGGGAAGGATTGCGAGCATACGCCCGACGCTACTGGGAAGCTTATAACGAAATTGACGAGTGCAGCGAGCAATTAGCTGTAACTCAGTTCAAGATCGGCCTTCCCAGGGAGCATCGCTTGCGACAGTCCTTGATGAAGAAACCAGCTCTCACGATACAGGAACTAATGCTCAGGATCGAGCGCTATGCGCGGTTGGACGAAGACATACCCCAGATAGCATCGGCCAAGGTCGGCACTGCTGCCGAAAAGACAAATAAGAAGGATGCCAAGAAACCCTAGTCAGAAGATAGCGGCCAAGGAAAAAGGGTAACTGAGGGGGTCTATACAGTCTTTAAGGACCCCATCTATAAAATATTGCCCCAGATCCGTGATAAGTCCTTCTTTAAGTGGCCACCAAAGTTGGGAGGAGACCCAGCGACCCGAGACCAGAAGAGGTTCTGTTCATACCACCGTGAGAAGGGACATAAGACGGAGCAGTGTCGGCATCTGAAAACTCACTTGGAAGACTTGGCCAAAGTAGGCCACCTCGACCAATTCATTGATTGGGGGAAAACAAAGAATGAAGCCGAGCAACCGCGGGTAGAGGACGCAGCCCGGAAGGAACCAGAATCAAGGCCGGTTCGGGTAATCAATGTGTTGCACGATTCGGCTGAATCAGGAACCGTCAACCCACATAGGTACCGAGCCGAGATACAGAAAGCTGCACATCTAAGGGAAGTGATGCAGGTACAACAACCCAGCAAGAAAGCAAAAGTCGGCAGCCGCCGTGTACCAATTTCTTTCACCGATGAGGATCTCGTGGGAGTGCAGATTCCTCATAATGATGCCTCGGTGGTTACGTTAAGAATGGCGGACTGTGACGTTAAAAGACTGCTCATTGACCAGGGGAGTTCATCCGAAGTTATGTACTACAGCCTATTCAAGCAATTGGGACTTAACGAGTCCGACCTCCAACCGTCACTTAACCCATTGGTCGGATTCAACTCGGACCCAATTTGGCCAATGGGGAAGGTGACGATTCCTGTAACAGCCGGAGGAATCACATTGCAAACCGAATTCCTAGTAGTTAACGTACCCTGCCCTTACAATGCCATCATGGGACGAACCTGGTTGCACCTCATGAAGGCCGTTCCGTTTTCATACCATCAGTTGCTTCGGTTTCTGACCCCAGCAGGAGTTGGAGAAATCAGGGGAGACCAAGTGGCTGCCAAACAATGTTTCCTAACAGCATGTGCGACGAAGACAAAGCCTGAGAAAGTGCAGATGATGGAGCTGCATGAAGACACCCCCACTATCGATGATGTGGGACAGACACCCGAGAACAAAGCTGTGGAGGACCTGAAGAAGATATACATTGATCGGCGGGGAGACAAATACTTCGTCATCGGCACCTCTCTGTCCAAATAAGAGGAAAAATCCCTCATCGAGTTGTTGACGAACTTCCTGGAAATGTTCGCCTGGACCCCTTATGACATGCCTGGGATCGGCGCTGATGTTGCTTGTCATTGCCTGAATGTAAACCCAAATCGCCGACCTGTCGTCCAAAAGGGGAGAAGGGCCGCTACCCAGCATGTGGACGCTGTCTTGGAGGAAACAGAGAAGCTTTTGGAAGCTGGGGCCATTCGGAGATCAACTACCCAAGCTGGTTATCAAATATCGTGGTTGTAAAAAAGAAGGACGGTAAGTGGAGGGTCTGTGTGGACTTCACTGATCTCAACAGGGCATGCCCCAAAGATCCATTCCCCCTGCCCAAAATTGACCAACTTGTGGATGCAACCGCCGGCTTCGGGAGGATGAGTTTCCTAGATGCTTACCAAGGATACCACCAGATCCTACTCCACCCCGACGACCAAAAAAAAACGGCATTCATCACTCCAAGGGGTATTTACTATTATAGGGTTATGCCCTTTGGCCTGAAAAACACCGGAGCTACGTATCAACGATTGGTCACAAAGATGTTCAAGACACAGCTTGGCAGAACTGTCGAGGTCTACATCGATGATATGGTGGTAAAAAGCAAACTGAGCAACACCCACTTGGCGGACCTAAATGAGGTACTCTGCATCCTGAAGGACTACAAAATGAGGCTGAACGCTTCAAAATGTGTCTTCGGGGTCGGCTCGGGCAAGTTTCTGGGGTTCCTGGTCACGCATCGGGGCATTGAAGTGGACCCACGGCAGATTAGTGCGATTCGGAGCATTCAAGCCCCAAGGAATGCCAAAGAGGTACAGAGACTGACAAGAATGGCCGCAGCACTCAACAGGTTCATCAGTTGTTCATCGGACAGGTGCCGACCCTTCTTTCAGCTCCTAAAGAAACAAGAATGGTTCGAGTGGACCCCAGAATGTGACTCTGCCCTTGCCAATCTAAAAAACTACCTAACCAAACCACCCCTGCTCTCTACCCCCGTTCAGCATGAGGAACTCTTCCTCTACCTTGCAGTGTCAGACCATGCAGTCAGAGCCGTCCTACTCAGGCAAGAAAACCGGCAACAATTCCCGGTCTACTACGTCAGCAAAACCCTTCTCGGGGCCGAGAGCAGGTACCTACCCCTCAAAAAGCTGGCACTCGCACTGATAGTAGCATCCCGCAAGTTGGTGCATTACTTCAGAACTCACATCATCAACGTCCTCACTAACCACCAGCTCAAACCTCTGCTAAGAAAGGCCGACTTCTCTGGAAGAATCACAAAATGGACCGTGGAATTAGGGGAGTTTGACATCAAGTTTCAACCTAGATCGGCAGTGAAGGGGCAGGTTCTTGTAGACTTTGTTGCCGAGTTCTCCGTCGAGATACCAATAGAAGTAGAACAAACTCTAGTAATTGGTCAACTGCAACACGAATTCCCCCTGGACCTTTGAGAACAAACTGATCATTGGCAACTCTACCTGGACGGAGCTTCCAATGACCGGGGGGCAAGATCGAGCATTGTACTCATCACACCAGACAGTCTAACCATGGAACAAGCCATCAAGCTCGAGTTCACTGCCTCCAACAATGAATCTGAATACGAGGCCTTGCTCGCTGGAATACGTCAAGCCATTGAACTTCGAATTCCTGAAATCATCATCTATTCGGACTCCCTACTTGTTGTAAACCAAATTACAGGAGAATACGTAGCAAAGAATGACAGAATGACGCAGTACCTAGCAAAAGCCAAGGAACTACTCGGCCAATTCAAAACTACAAGTTTCGATAGATCAGCCGAGACAATAACTCACATGCAGATGCCTTGGCAACTTTGGCCACAGCTCTGGAATCGGGATCGAAAAGGACGATCAATGTGGAAACCCTTGCCAAACCCAGCATCTTTCGAGAGGAGGAGGAGGAAGCTCTAACAGCTGAAAAGCTGAGACCATCATGGATGGACCCAATCATCTCTTACCTTGAGAAAGACGAACTACCGAAAGATAAGACTGAAGCTCGGCGAATCAAACATACATCTCTCAGGTATTAGCTGTCACCAAGTAAGGAGCTTTACAGACGTTCCTTTACAGGTCCATATTTACACTGCGTCCATCCAGACCAAGTACAGGGCATCTTGTTCAAAATCCACGAGGGGATATGTGGAAGTCATGTCGGCGGAAGATCGATAGCACACCGAGCCATCTCGCAAGGATACTGGTGGCCTTACATGCAGAAAGATGTAGCCCAGTACGTCCTGAAGTGTGACAAGTGTCAGAGGTTTTCCCTCATCATCCACCAGCCAGCCGAAGATCTCGCCACCATCACCAGTCCATGGCCTTTCACTCAGTGGGGACTGGACATTGTCGGACCTCTGCCCCGAGCTCCGGGCAACAAAAGGTTTCTCATCGTAGCGACTGACTACTTTACCAAATGGGTAGAAGCGGAGCCATTGTCAAACATCAGGAAAATCGATGCCAAAAGGTTCGTATGTAAAAGCATTGTCACGAGATTCAGGTTGCCCCGTGCTATTGTTTCAGATAACGACACCTAGTTCGATGGTAATATTTTTAGATCATTTTGCGAAGGATTGGGTATCAGAAACTATTACTCAACGCCAGTCTACCCCCAATGTAACGGGCAAGCCGAGATTTCAAACAAAACCATGCTTAACGGAGTCAAAAAATGACTGGAAAAAGTCAAAGGGAAGTGGACGGAAGAGCTACCTAACGTTCTGTGGTCTTATAGAACAACCCTAAGAAGGTCTACCGGAGAAACCCCGTTCTCCTTGGCATACGGGGTGGAAGCAGTCATCCCTTTGGAGGTCGGACTACCAACTATCAGATCGGCAGCTTTTAACACGGGTCTCAACGACCAGACGGTTGCAAAAGACCTGGATCTCGTCGAAGAAAGAAGGGAAACCGCCTTGATCAGGCTCACAGAGTATCAGCGACAGCTAAAACGCTCTTACAACAAACGGGTCTGCTCGAGAAACTTTGCTCCAAGGGATTTAGTTTTACGAAAAGTATTGGGGGCAACCAAGAAGGCGGCAGATGGAAAGCTCGGCCCAAACTGGGAAGGCCCCTATAGAGTGACATCCCAGGTCGGCATTGGCGCATACAGACTAAAGACTGTTGAAGAAGGGAGACAATTTTCCGCGACCATGGAATGCAAGCAACTTGAGAAAATTCTACCAGTAATACAAAGCTCTATGCGATGTAACAGTCCATAAAATGTGTAAAGCTCTACTGAAGAATCAATGAAATTGAAGCCGTTCAAACAAATCTACTCTGAGCACTCTGTGAAACCCACAAAAACCAAGTGTAAAAACTTGGTCCTGTCCAAGTTGGACAGGTCGGCCAAAGAAGGCCAAAACAAAAACCAAGTGTAAGAACTTGGTCATGTCCAAGTTGGACAAGTCGGCCAAAGAAGGCCAAAACAAAAACCAAGTGTAAAAAACTTGGTCCTTTCCAAGTTGGGCAGGTCGGCCAAAGAAGGCTAAAACAAAAACCAAGTGTAAAAAACTTGGTCCTGTCCAAGTTGGGCAGGTCAGCCAAAGAAGGCCAAAACAAAAATCAAGTGTAAAAAACTTGGTCCTGTCCAAGTTGGGCAAGTCGGCCAAAGAAGGCCAAAACAAAAACCAAGTGTAAAAAACTTGGTCCTGTCCAAGTTGGGCAGGTCGGCCAAAGAAGGCCAAAACAAAAACCAAGTGTAAGAACTTGGTCCTGTCCAAGTTGGACAGGTCGGCCAAAGAAGGCCAAAACAAAAACCAAGTGTAAAAACTTGATCCTGTCCAAGTCGGGCAGGTCGACCAAAGAAGGCCACAGCAAAAACCAAGGCAGATTCAGTCCACAACAAAATTAGACAAGGCAGATTCAGTCCACAACAAAATCAGACAAGGCATATTCAGTCCACAACAAGATCAGACAAGACATATTCAGTAATAAACGACAAAACGAGCTTTTTTCATTAAAAGGCATGGATGGTTACAAAAACATCAAAGAAAATAAAAAGAACAGTTATGCCGACTTCTCCCCCGGCTGTGAAATTGCCCCTAGCAAACCACCGACAATCTCTTCCGCATCCTTAGGGGATTCGACAACGGCCTTTAATTTTTCAGCTCTCTTCTTTTCCGCAGGAGCTTCTTCAGCCGTGGCTTTTAAGATAAGCTCTCGTTTGTACAGAGCATTTGCAAGCACTTTTTTCGGACAAACGACGCCATCCTCGATAGTATCGAAGAAGTCCGGGCAAAGACCCCAAACGTCAGAGGCCTTATCTAGTTCTGCAACGACAAGGGCACCGTTCCAACCCTGTCGGAATATGGAGCGACTAAGGTCCATCATCTCTTCGGCCAAACGCTTGGCCCCCCTTTCTTCACCCCTCTTTAGTATGGCCTCTTCTTCCACCTTCAGCTTAGCCACTTCAGATTTAAGGGCCTCGACCTCTGCATTTGCGTTGTGCAAATCTACGGACTGCACATCGAACTTCTTTTCGAGGTCGGCCAGATCCTTATCTCTCTTCTCAAAATTGGCTTTCATCAACAAAAGCTCGGCAGAAGCCTGTACACCCTGTTTCCTAAAAGTGATCCGCTCCTTATTTGCCTCGATCTACTCGAGCTTTAAGCGGCTGTGCTCTTCAATGAGTTCCTGGTGAGCCTCGGCAAGCTTCTGGAAGTGCGTCATCGCCTCCAAGGAATTCAAACAACCCTACACAGATAAGAGAAGGTCATTTCGAGAGCGAGTGTCCAAAGAATCTCTAATCAGTTAAAAAGTCAGTGCCGACTTACCAGCACCGAGTCATGAAAAGCACCCATAAAGACGGCTGAGTCACTTGCTTCGCCCAGCTTCGCCACGTCTTTTTGCTGAAGGACGCTCTTAATAACACCAAATGCCACCTCGGGCTGGTCAATCATAGAATTTGCTGTCGTCATAGGACGGCCTAGAATGTCCGGAGTGATGGTCACAGTTCACCGACCTCGTCCACCGCGCCTTTTCCTTTTTGCTTTTTGGGCGTTGGAGTTGGAGGAGTGACATCGGGCCTCCTTTTCCTCTGTTGCCGAGTCTCTGGCCTCTGTTGCACGGGAGGGGCTTCCTCCATGGGAGTTATCACCAGCTCGGCTAGAGGAGTTTCGGCGGAAGAGGGGGCGGCCGACCTTAGCAGCTGGCCCGCGAGAGCAAACGTTCTCTCCCTCAGACTCATGCTGTCCTCTTCATCGGGGGATGGGCTGGAATCCCTTGTTCTTGCAGGAATCTTAACTCGGCGGTCGGGCACAGTATACGGTGACGAAGTGGATGTCGAGCTGTGTGATTTCGATCGTGCTTCGTGCCGTTCTTCACCAGCTGGCTCCGATGGAGGAGCAACCGCGATTGTCACGCCTGTAGGACTGCGCGCCCTTTCGATCGCTATTCCAGTGGGGATCTCCTCGAAGTCTCTTTCGGCACCTTCCTTCGCTAATCTTGCAAGTGTACTCTGGGGAACACTCGTCTCGGCAGTGAAAGTTGAGTATCGCAGCGGGTAGGAAAGCAAAATGTGTGCAGCCTGAGCAACGTATCTTAATCGACCTTCGCCGACGTAGTTCAAAACCTTATTGAGGTCATCAAAGTTGACTAACCAGTCACGAGCTTTCGACCGCTTCCCCGTATCTGCAGAAATTCGAGAGTCAATTTTGCTGCACATTGAAATTTAAAATGATGCACAGTATGAGAGATCGGCATCAAACCTAGTTCGACGGGCACTCTAAGGCATTGAATCGCCGATCTATCCTTCTCAGGAACATTGCCGAACTCCCATGGACCGGTTACCCAGACCCTAACGTCGTCGACGCCCTTCCCTGAGGAAGGCAGACACTTTACTAACTCTAAGGACTTCTTTACTGCCCGGAGGTAGACTTTGTAACTACCTCCGACTTTACAAAGAGTGTAGCAGTAGTCCAGTTCGGCAAGGCCCAGGTTCACACCCAGGCGCCGATTTATTTCAAGTATGCCAAAAAAGATCCTGTACACGTTCGATGCTAACTGGGATGGCGACACCTTATTTTTTACTATGAACTTATGAAGAAGAGGGTGAAGGGGAAACCTGAGTCCCCCTTCTACGAGGGGGATGACTGGGAATGGCACTCCCTTCTCAGTCTCGCCCATACGGTAGTCATTGGGGTCGACCAGCTCTAAGCCGATCTCATCTGGGATGTCAAACCTGGCCCTGAATGAAGCAAGGGCTGACGGACCATCTAGCATTTTACGAAGACGGGACGCCATCAGGGGGCAACCGTTAAAACACAGAATACAGTGAAGAGCAAAAGAGTTGCAGACTCAAAGGACACTTACAGTGGTGGGTGCCGAAACAGCTGACGCACACGCTATTCAAGAGGCAAAGGAAAAAGAGCAAATGTCTTCCAATTGATTAGGGCGTCGCTCTTTTATACACACCAGAGCCGTCGGTTCGTATACGGTAAAACGGCGTTAATCATGATGCTCTGCCGAAGCGTCACATCGACCGTCGATTCAATAACGCCCCACCAATGAATCTTTTAAAATCCCCGCCATTTATGTGGCCGGGTGACCGTTACAGTCCTTGGCCGTTTCAGAAGCCAAAACGACACAAAGGCTGGGGGGCAATTGTGGGGGAATAACCCCCGGCCCAACCCAATGGGTGAGGCCCAATCTGCGCAAATTGAAGTTAGGGCTGCTTGGCAGGCCCAGATCAGAATTAGAGGGAAGGCTAGCTTTGACTGCCGACCTCCTTCACAGCATAGCCCAAACTGTAAAAAGCGGGCCCAAACCGCTAACGGTCTTTGCGCATTAAATGCAGAATTGACTCGCATTAAATGCACAAGCTGCTGCCCACGCGACGTCGACGTGCACGTTCGGTCAGCCGGAATCCTCCACAACGGTGCGCCAGACCTTGTAAATAATCAGGCGGCGTCAATGATGATGCCTACCCAGCAGGCCATGAGAGCCTGCTAGTAAGCCAAGGCAAAACACACTCCCTCAAAGATTCTATAAATACCCAAGGTATCGAGAGTCAGGTATGGACAGTTAACTCCAAGTATTCACAACTTTCATTCACCTTTATCGATTAAGCTTGCTAACTTAATCTTCGGAGTGTGATCGGCCCACTAAGGGTCAACCCATTCTAACCTCCTTGTCTTGCAGGAGATATTTGGACTCATCCATTTGGAACTTGAGAGTTCGGCCCAGCCTTCTCGAAAAATACTACTTACAAGTATTGAAAAAATGAATTCAGAAACATTAATTATGTACAAAATTTCCCTTGTTTTAATAATATATTACTGCAGCTTGTTTTTTTTTACTACCTACGGGAAGGAGGAATGGGAAATCCTCGTTCAAGACTTGCGGATAGGGGAAATGGAGAGAGGGCGCCCGGGGCTTCAACTGAGCAGGGGTATCGAAATTATCTACTAACTGGGATACCCCTACACTCTAGGGACAGTTTTATGAAAAGTTAATTAGTATTTTGAACTACTAAATCGTCTTACTCTTACATAAATCATAAATGCTTTGGTGGAATGAAGCATTCTACCTAATTAATCACCGTTTTTGTGAGTGGTTGAGAAGGAGCACGTGGTGCCCATGAAACTAACATCTCCAGCTCTATTCATTGGGAACACAGTGGCCGTTGATAAAACAAAGTAGAATTATTGAGCATCAAATAGTTTTATGGCAACAGCAATATTTGCTCTGCCAATAAATCTGCCTTTCTTTTATAGGACAAAGTCAGCGTGGTCACGTGCCTGGTTAAAAACTGGAAGTGTTCATCAATGAGGCTCACCAAACCATTACCCCCAAATCAAAGCAATTGTATGACATCCTGACACGGCACACTGTCCTCAAGCTACTCACTCCCCGTTTAAGGATCCCAATTTACTAGAAAGCCCTTCCTTTCACTACTCTAAAATGATAAAATCAATATAAACCTCACAAACCAAGGCCATGAAAGTAAAAACAAACCAATCTGAAGATATATATAACTAATGCAAGCTTAACCTATAGCCCACTTGTGGAAGAGATGGCCGAAGTCTTACTAGCTCTAGGGGTAGCTCTAGCCATATGCCAAACCGCAGCACATGTTGCAGCGCAGCCGGCGGGCACCACCCCTCCGGCGGTGCCACCCAATGCCACCCAAGAGTTCCTAGACCCGCACAATCAAGCCAGAGCCCAAGTGGGTGTTGGCCCTCTCACGTGGAGCGACAAGCTAGCCAATGCCACGAGCCTGCTGGTCCGATACCAAAGAAACAAGATGGGTTGCAAGTTTGCGACTCTGACCGGCGGTAAGTACGGCGGGAACCAATTATGGGCGAGTGGAAAAACCGTGACGCCGCGCGAGGCGGTGGACTCGTGGGTGGCGGAGAAGGAGTACTACAACTACGCCAACAACTCGTGCTTGCCGGACCACCAGTGCGGCGTCTATACGCAGGTGGTGTGGAGGAAGTCCTTGGAGTTGGGTTGCGCTCAAGCTACGTGTGCCAAGGAGAATGCTGCTTTGACCATATGTTTCTACTATCCTCCTGGGAATGTCATAGGAGAGAGTCCCTATTAGACGAGTGAATGTAATTGTGTCTAACATTGTGTGCTTAATTTCAGATTTTAAACTCTTCTGTATGCTTTCAAGTTTCATCTACTAAAATGACTTCTTCTTCTTCTTCTTCTTCTTCTTCTTCTTCTTCTTCTTCTAACCTTATCTGGAATTCAAACTGCACACCATATATAGAAGAGTTCCACCAAAACCATCTACAGTTCATATACAAAATTGAATTCTACAAGACAATACAGAAAACAAACATACTTCCCATTTCATGATGGAGCAAAATGGAGATTACCCAAGCACAAAACACAAAGTGTAGGCCAAGCCATACTATCTATACTCCTATTTCAGGCTCCGTAATCCAATTCATTTGTACAAGAGGAAAATAAATACTCAAACCAGTTCTAGTTAGCCTACAGATCAATGCAATGGAGAGCTCTACAATATGGGAGATATCACTTCACCAGCTCTTTCGATATGAGATATCGAAAGGCAAAGCTATAAGGAACCCATTCGATGCTCTTGCGGGACTTCCCAGCCTGAGATTTCTTAGTACGCTTCGTTACAGACTCAGGCAAAAACTGTTGGATCGTCTCTATCACACCAGCCGGACACAAACCTGAATCCTTTGCAAAGGACTCCACAAGCTTTGGTAAAAGAATTTTCTGGTTTTTTCTTACACCAAAAGTAGCCCGAATGTACTCTTCTTTTGCAACTTCCAGCTCTTGAAATACTCTCTTGGGTGTGTAAACACGAACCTGAAAATGAACGAAAGATCACCCTTTGGAAATGTCAATGGGAATATAGTATAACTAGATGTTGAAAACACATCATGCATCTAATTTCCTGGTTGGTTTGCTTCACAACTTCTATTTTTACTTTTCTTGTTTCATATTTATTTTTCATGTGTATGGAACAGAAGGAAAAATGCACTTGCCATAAACCCCTCACCTCCTGAACAGTAACATCTCCATACTACAGGACCAATAATTGACCTGTAATATAATGGGCATTTTCCCCTTGATATGTGTCTGTCCTGAATTTAATTTGTCTTTAGAAATTATTAATCACCATAGACCATTGTCAAGCAGTCAAGAGAGAAATCATTCTGTATGTGAATATAAACCTCAGTGATTTTCACCAACTGCAAAGGAGCTTTGGTAAGGTGGCTCGTGATTCATCAAATTTGCAGATTCAAAAGCATTCTTAAAGTGATACAAAATAACAATCCAACAACCTATTTGCATCGCATATAAAAGGAATGCTACTAAAAGATTATAGAGAGGGAATTACCGCAGGATCAGAATGACTTCCTGAACATAGTGCAAAGTGTAAAAGGGGTTCAGGATGTTCAATGGCATATGCTTGCCGTTCATCTCCTGCTTTAAACTTCGTTCTTGAAGAAAATAACAAGCGAAGCCACTACAAGCCGAAGTAATATTTATCAGACCCACTACATATGACAATAATTACTTCAAACACATGATTAATTGTGTGATAATAACTACTTCAAACAATTCAAGTGATTCTTTTTTCTTTAAAAGGCAAGGAGGTGGCTGTTTCAAAATGATGTCTATTTGATAAAGAAAGGAAAAAAAGAAAAGGGAAAAAGTACGTGTTTAATGCAACAAAAAGATCCTTACATGTACCCACTGAAAAGGTTTTTAATTCTCATGACAAATATTCAGTTTGGCCTGCAATTACATCAAAGAAACCTACAACATACACAAAAATTACCTACTAGGAATATATGCCTATATGAAAGATACGAAAACTAAAATCTTAGCTCCAAGGACTATAACAAATGAATTCCGAGGACTCCAACAAATGTTATAAAAAAAAAAAAAAAAAAAAAAAAAAAAAAAAAAAAAAAACCCATGGCAAGGGGTCTACCTGTCCAGGACGAGACATGCGGCATCCAAGGATGGAATTCTGTATTGTATCAGCACTTACTATGTGACCTCCAACATTATAGGCAGCCTGCATTAAATAAAGTTGTAAGAAAATATTCGAACTAAATTTTCCTTCAAGAGGAACCCACGAGGCACTTCTTACTTTCAAGAGTTGAAGGACTCTCTTAACATTGTTTTGTGGAATCCCATAAGCCAAAAATGCCTGTTCAGAAAAAAAAGAGAGAAAAAAGAAAAAAAGAACTCATTATAGTGTGGTAAAAGCAGAGATAGAACTGCACAAACGAGATCATGTTACAAAGTTTGCATTTTGTTGGTGAGATCCAATACATGCATCACCAACGCATTGTGTATGTTGATCCAGAATGCTAGCTTCTCCTCATGTTTCATCTTCCTTGGATTAACTTCTTCTAATTGACACATAAGAGACCTATCATATGACAACTTAATGAGCTTAAAGAAAACTGAAACAAAACTGTCGATTCCAAATTATGTTCACTGCTAAAAGATACCAGTGTCACGACTTTCTTCAACAACAACACGTCACAAAGGCTCACCTGAAATTTTGTAACATTTCCTTGATGTCACCCAATTTCTGATTATCTCTACTTATACATGGTACTTCAACCATTGTGCTGTAAGGTCCACTGAACTCCTTTAGTCCTTCCACATGGAAAGGATTATCTAACCGTACATCAAAAGATGAATCTTTCCTGAACCCTGGACTCCACATATCACCTTGATCTTTTGGAGAAAATGCACTCATTGATGACAAAGAGGAATTGGGAGATGAGAGACCATGACAGGTCAAAGGTGGGTCTCCAAGCTTGCAGTATATAGCTGACATGCATTTGATCATATCTTCAGAAAGCTTGTTAGGCGTCACCGGAATATGATCAGAAATACGGGTACCAAGATGCTCTGCAAGACTGATTACATTTGGAGAAGCATTCTGAGCATACTGTGGAGAAGCAACGAAAGTCATAACCGGCAGAATTGCCATATATATCATTTAAAGGGATTAGTCTCATCTACAATCAGTTTTACTATTAGGATCATGTACAAAAGCAAAAGGAACACTAATAAGAGAGCTCCACATCACAGCATATCAATGTTGTGCCATCAATGTATCAACCCCCGCCTTAAATAAATTTAAAATAGATCCCCTTCTCTAAACAATAGATTATATAAACAAGTTAACAGGCTCACATGCTCTGATGGGGCAAGAGCCGTTGACAACTATAGTCAAACTCATATAGTGACATTATAAAACTACAGGATTAAATTTAAGTTACCTCCATCATGGACAAAGGTTGAGAATGACAGCCGCGAAGAGCTTTACCCAGAGACTCTGCTGGAGGAGAAACTCTAGTTGATAGAACTGAACGTTGTAATAGTGATGAGTGACAGCGGTGAACACCAGAATCTACTTGTGTCTCTTCTCCTATATTACTGGATTCAGTCCATGGGGTGGCAAGCGACTGACATCTAGCTTGAACAGTTGAAATTTCCCTCTTTGTTGCAAGGTCAGATCTGGAAACTTGTAGACTCCTTCCTCTCGGATTAGTCTCTGTAGATGGAGATAAGGAGGAAACTTGTTGATCAAAGGCTTTCCGGTATAATGAGAGAAGATACTGCTCCAAATGCACAACTTCAAGCTCCAATACTGCAATTTCTTTAATTAGTTCCGTCGCCGGCTGGAATCAAATGAAAGAGTTCTTTCAATTCAACCAGAAAGAAATAGTGGTATAAAGCAAAAAATAAGTCCACATCAATGTCTAAGATTAATTGAGTAAGCTTCTTACTAGGATGCTGATATGGTTAAAGAAAAATAGGCTATCAAGCACAATAATTGACATTCACCAACAGTTCAGAAAATTTTAAAAAATGGTTCAAAAAGTTAAAGAATTCTTATTATGTATATTAGTTTTTAAAAAATTTTTAGGGAAGATACATACCAACATTGACATTTATGTGGTTAAGCTACCTTATACTTTGTAAACATATACAGGCAGAAAGATAATCTCAAAAGGTGGGGGAAGGGGATTGGGATGGGGAAAAAAAACAATTGGTTTCCATTAGGTGAAGACAATAAGAAGCTACCTTAGGCATTGAACTTTCATTTGTGATATCATGAGAGGAAGACCTATAACCGATTGCATTTTCCAAAGCATGGCGGACGGCAACTTGATCTTGTAATGTTTTCTCAAGCTGTAGAATCTACACAGAATATGAAATGAATTATTAAATAAGATAACCTAAGATTGGATCCCTGTCACAAGACAGGACCTACTCAGGCCATGGCCAAGAACATGTTTTAGTTTGAGCATTTTAGTTTGAGGTTCTGCATCTTTCAAAACCATAGGCCTTCATATCCACATGTTCTAATCCCATACTTCCAATTTAAAAGATTTGGATTTCAGTGTAAGGAAATCTATGGAGTATACTACAAAGGTTGATGTATTAGTTCTATACCTCTTGCCTCAAAGAATTTTGGACTTCAGAGTTAGGCGGGTGACAGTCCTTCAAGTGCCTCATTCCCTGATAACAAATTAATTCCAAAAAAAAAATAGGAACTGATTGTTGCCTCGAATTGGGTAATCAAGGGGAAAATAAGAAAAAGAAAAGATAGTCATAGCAATGATCTGGCTGGTACCAAGGGTTTGATAAAATGTACACAAAAGCAGGTAGCCAACGAAGTAATAAGATAATCAAGTCATGAAATGAGAATGCTGTAAGTTCCATTCTACTTCAGTAACAGTACTTTGAATTACAAAGCCAAAAGGGCATAAGAGAGTGAATCTTACCAACTTTAGGTGGTGCGAAGCTTCGAGGAAATTATCCAGGTTATCTTCTTCAAGTCCTCTATTGTCAGGGAAGCTTCCATTGAGAAACAACAACTTGTTTTGAAGTAATGAGAAACAACAACTTGAATGTCAAGAAAAAATGAGAAATAGATGGGAGAAGAAAGCATTTAAAGTTTGCAAGTGCATCATTGGCCATATTCAAATCTATATGTTCTTGTTGACAAGCTCAAGCTACAGCCCAATTTCTGCAACATAGTTTATGTTAAACTAATAAAGAAGAAGTCCCATCTTAATTGGATCCTCACACTGATCACTTCTACCGTAACCTATATAAATTGATTTGTAATTAAGTTATTTACTTAATACCGTTATCAGAACATATGGAACTTTATGAAAGCAAAAAGTCTACTACGGTACTATTAGGAAGAGAAGAAAGTTAGACAAGGTGCCTGAAACCCATATTCAAGAGTTAACATATTTCCAAGGACTCCCAAAAATTCCGCTAAGTAATCAATGATTCAACCAGAATAGGGGAAATAGAACCTAAAAAAACTAAACAAAGGTCAAGGAATAATGTGCTATGTAAGTTGTTGCTTCTAAAACAATGTTAGCCGTGAAAGCTCTAGTTTACAATTACCCTCATAAACCATTACAGACGTCTTTCCAGTTCCAGAAACTCATAGACGTCAGATAATTAAACTGAATAAAGAAATATTAGCAAGAAACAATATATCTAATGGCTACCTCTTAGAACGCTTGTGTCCAGAAGTCACTTGGAGTTTGCCACTGCCACGCTCTTCAAACCCCATCTCTGAAATCCAAACCCAAAAAACTACTGTTTCTCAACAAGATTTACCATCGAATAATGGAGAGAGAAAAATATGGGAGGCCAAAAACAGAGAAAACAGAGTCAAAAGAGAATTTAGCATTTCAGTCTCTGAGCAAACAAAAGAGCAACCAGATGGGATGTTTGGGAGACGAACCAGACCCACCAGTCCAAATGACCAAATGGGTCCTCAGAAACCTCTGCTCGCACTCAAAAACCCCACTATTTCTTCTTGCATTGCAACACAACACACCAGGTCTTCAGAAACCTCTGCTCGCACGCAACTCGTTTGTTGTGAAGCGTAAACAGAGGTCTGAAGTATGAAAGTCACAGACGTAAAAAAAACTTGCAATCAGCTAACAAATGCGGCTAAGAAAAGATGACCATTTGGACTGGAATGTCTTTTTGATACCAGAGTGTCTTTTGGATATTTGAAGAAGAAAACTAGCGTAGTTGGGAGAGAGTCTACTACTAGACCCTAAAATGTCAGTGTCCAAAAGAATATAAATTTACTCAACCACTGGAGATCTAAATGGACAAATCAGAGGAAGATAAATAGTGGCCGAGAGGATTAATATTGGGATTAAGATGTATACAAATAACAACCCACCTTTGTCTGTTGGGTTTAAGATAATGGGTAAGATTCATTCTCTTCTCTTGTTAGGAAGCAAGTGGGAGATGGTGACCGTCCCTCCACCTTGATCCTATATGCACGTACATAAACATATATATGTGTGTGTATTACTCCCTGTGTCTAGTGTGCACTCAGCTAACACGCCATCCAAGATATAAACCATGTGTTCTTTTCTACGCTCTAAGTATATATAAGGTGTTTTAGTCCAGTTCTATGCGGTAGACCTCAAAATGTAGCATGCATAATTTTATGTAGTTCAACCTATCAACGAAATGATCACAATACCATCAATATTTGTAGCATCCCCTTCTTTAATTATAGGAGTTGCTGATTAAGTTTATTGTGAATAGCTTAAATTCCTGAAAAAATGTTTAGAACCCTGGTTGACCCATATTGGCAGAAGAAAACAAAATTATAGTACGACATGCCTGTGAAGGTCCCCAAGTGTGATCATCTAAGTGCAACAAATGCACTAATCGAAATGGGTTGTGTCAATGACTCAGGATGTGAATCTGAGCAGTAAATAGGCTAATTGAAAAGCAGGGTCGCCTCAAAAGGGTTGAAAAGGTGAGGGATACAGGAAATATAGGATGTTGGAAAGCAAAAGAGGTTTTGTGGGGGTTTTTTTTCTCTCGTCTAATCTTTTCTTTGGGAGATTAGGAATTTAGGCCATGTTTGTTTGGAGATATGGGGTGAGGGATTAGAAATATTATTTATGAAACTCATCTAATTCGTTGTTTGAAAAAAAAAATGAGGGAGAATTACATCTCCCATGAGAAATGTAATCCCTTAATATAAAAGATAAGTCATGAAGGGTGAGATGTTATATCTACATGTGTGGATAAGACACCAAAATCAATACAAAATACTTATCACTTATCATTAATTTTTTAATTCCATAATATTACTTATTGTCTATTTTTTCCTCCTGCAAACACACTGTGGTCTTATTAGGGGATACCCACCCACAGTCCCCCATTGTCCTTCAGTAACGCAGTGACTAACGTTTGTCACAGAATCCACAACATAAAATATGGACCTATATATGAACATTGACCTTTTCCAAGATCGATACAAAATACAAAAGATGGTAGTCTGGTAAGGTCGTCAGGCCCTCTTTTTGTCGTGATGTTGACCTACTGAGAAAAAAGGCTGCTTCTTTTACAGCTACAAAATGAGAGAGAGAGAGAGAGAGAGAGAGAGAGAGTAATTCTTTATGAAAACCTTTTCCCCATTAGAGACTGCAGAAAACACTAAAAGTTTACTGTAAGAATCTAGGAATGGTTTAGATTGAAGTAAAAATATGGCCATTTTGTTGAACCATTGGCCAATGCTGCTCTTTACCATCATAGATGGTAATATAATAGCTTCAAAATTAATGAAAATAGACCAACACTGCCAGAGCATTTTATTATTTACCTGGCTTTACTAGCATATGAATTACAGTTTCATCTTTGCGGGGTGATTATCAATCTGGAGTTTTAAGGACATTGGGGCTAGAATGGATTCCTTTGGATCCATTGGATACTTTAAGCCCCCTCAGGAGACGAAAGTTGGTGTCCAAATAAATAAACAATTGAAACTTCTATTTTATCTTGTTACTAATTTTTTTAATGAAAAAGTCAGATTGGTAGTTTTCAATGTCAGATTGGAAAGACATAAGACAAAATTATGTAAGCAATTTTATTTTGGAGCAAGTGAAGCATCGGTTTTCAAAGGAATCTGACAGACATGCTTCGTGGTTTCATGAACAATTGAGTTGTATTAATGATATTCTATAATTGTGGATTATAAAATATAACATCAACTTAACATAACACAGTTCTATGCTTTTCTGATTTTTCTTCAAGCATAGCTTGTTTTTAAACACCTTTATTAGATTAGATGCCCATGTGCATCCGATTTTAAATCTTTTAAGACATGAAATTTTTTATGGTACAAGGATTAAATATAAACTTAATGTGTTTCTAAATTGTTCTGTAAACTATAATGTAGTTGCTGCATCAACAGTTATGGAGAAATCATATATTCACAAGACAACTTGAAATAGTAGGAGAAGACAAAAACAAGTAAATACAAAAGTGGGGAATGAAATTCAAAGGAAGCTTATCAACTCCCTCCTAAAATGCACAACCAAAATGAAATACACATGATCATCGAACTTATTTTCCATGCAAGATTTAAAATGGAAGATGATTTCTCCCTTAATTGATTTAGTCACACTGCATGATTTATCATATTGATCCTGAATTTTGATTTCAAATGCGCACGCGAATTCGTATGGGATGTTAACAAGACTACAACATTTTGTCAGCAATATTTGTGTGTGTGGTTTTTCATCTTAAAAAGGTCAGGTACCCAGATCATAATTTAAATTTTCTGTAACATGAGTCAGAATCTTTGTTTTCTTCTTGATCTCTGACTGCTGATTCATATCTCTCACGAGTGAGGTCTGACGAGTCTGCCTCGAGTTGGCAAAACCCCTTGTCCGGGAAAAAATAGTCCTGTTGGCGCAGAGAGAGGAGGGGGTGCTGTTGAGAGTTTCAGAAAGGCGTAGAATCCCCACAATTAGATAGAAAAGCGAACTTTCCAAAGGCATTTGGACAAGTGAGTTAATTCCAATGATATATGGATGCAAAAAGGCATCTCTCCATCTCATGGCTGTCCCCACATACTCTCTCTGTCTCTCACACTGTGCAAACGGCAATAGATCCATCTGTTATGTACCATGGCTACTGCCACTTCCACTAGGCATCACTAACCACCCCACCTCCATGGCTTATCCTTAGCAACTAGACCGCCACTTGAAAGAGGAAGAGCCCTGGCGTATTCTGACGTTGCGGCTATTACTTCATACTAATGTAGCATGTGTTATTATAATGGTTGCCCTTCTAAGATTGCTTTTTCCTTTTTTTTTTATTTTATATAAAGAGATTGAATAATATGAATCTTAGACCAAACTACTCCGTGATTAAGTGCAAACTAAACTCTGAACCCACAGAGTGATCATGTCCTTTTAATGGCTTAACACCAAATCAAGCAAAGGATTATGCTGGGGTTTGAGTCATGAGTCTCATTACTCATACCTACACACCCCAAAACCAACTTCACATAGTTAGATACTCAAAGGTGTCAAATGTGGTGTTGTTATAAATTGCACAAAAACTAAATAGAGAGAGAGAGAGAGAGAGAGAGAGAGCCCTTTTCATAATTTGGTATAGATAAATAGGGATTCTCCAATAAGAAATTTATTGAAAATGGAAAAGCTGTATATCACTTTTCTTCTTCCACTACAACCAAGAAAGAAAAAAAACCGGTTGAAAAGTGTACATCGTATCTGCAATCTTTACTTCATTTATGGTTTGATATCCGCCAGAATTACATTAATTTATGACATTGCAACACGCAACTCCACACTTTCGCTTCATTTATTTTTAGCATCTCTCTCTCTCTCTCTCTCAGAGAACTACATCAGGAAGTGTATTTGCCTCAACAATCTTCGAGCTAACCCGAGCGGTACCCTATATTGGATCTTGAAGATATCTTTGTAGGTGAATTCATCAATCACACTAAATGTGACACTGACCCACAATCTTCCAATTCATTTTCAACCACAAAACTCATCTTATTCCAGTGATTACAAGTTTGGCTTGTTTCTTAATCAAATAATCTCAGGAGTTGTCCCGGCCAGGACTTTAATTGATTAAAATGGCTAATTTGGGAGTCTAATGAGACTACATGAGCCTATGCGAGACATGCTTCATCTACTAATTAGTTGGCGTGACCCCATCCGGGAAAGATTAGGGACAGATATATATATATATATATATAACTGAAATAGATGTTAGTGGCTTTAAGTCTTCAATTCCCAACCCCACGGGATTGACTATTTCGAACCCCAGGCACCCTTTATTTCTTTTCCCAACTAATTTCCCTGTTCCAAGAATTGAACTGAAATCAAACAAAAGTAGACGACAGGACACTGTCTAGCTTGATACAATCAGTTAATGTATTCAATGGAAATGATTATGCTGCTGTAGTGCTATTCCATACTGTTAGTGAATTGCTACTACTAAAAGACTAAAGTTGAACACAACTCGCTTTATCAATTAAAGCTAATGACGTTGGGTAAAGCAACATAGGTGTGCATGGGTTAGATTGATTAGGGTTTGGGTAATTCACAACGGATACGCTGGCATTTGCCGACCCAACTGAACGAGAGCCATGAGACCGACCCTGTCCAATCGAAGTTGATTCAGGGGCGGTTGCCTCGGGTTAGCTCAGACCCTGCTAGAATCGGGTCCTCTATTTTATGTAAAATCTAATTTATTTATTTAAAAAATTAGACTCACTTTTATATTCTTAATTAATTAAAAAAATTAAAAAATAACGTACAAGCAAATCAATACTGTTCTAGTACAACAAATAATGATTTAAAGTTATGTATATAATATGTACACAGAATATTGTAGGTACAGGTTTTGGGTCGATTGTTGAGATGAATTTGGTTGGGTCTCCATAATGATATTAAGAGAACTTAAATTGAATAAGAGGAGAAACAAAGATGACGTGGTACTTTAAGAGTACTGAAAATTTATTTTCATTTTTAAGACTCAAATAAAACGACCCTCTAAATCCGAACTAAACTGATCCGTTAAAATTGGATTGATTCAAGGTCCATTTGGTACAATTTTTTTAGCCTTACAAGCAAAAAAGCCAAATATTTCTAACTTTTTAATTTTTTTATTTTACTTTAGCTAAAGATAAACAAAAAAAAAACAAAAACAGAAAAGTCAAAAAGTCAAAAAAATATAAATTTTTTGCTTATAAACTTAAAAAAAAACTAGGCAAAAAGTCAGTACCAAACGACTTCAATTGTTGAGTTTTTGTTGTTTCTTTTTTGTTTCCCTAGAAATGACGCACCGCTTCAAAACTACATAAATTTTCAGTTTCGAAGAAAATATAATAACATCTTATAACTTTCAATTCTTCAGATCCCATCTTTCCGTCCCATTCACATCTCGTTCCATCATGAATGGAGCAACTAATATGGTAGAGAAAAATATATAGCATGTAAATTAAAGTGTCAGATCGGTTTTGAACACACTGCATATACGTCAGAGTTCAACAGCTGAGCATGGCATTCCGTCCAAACAATTAAGAGCAGTACATTTTCTGTTTCTTTAATTTTCCTGTCTGGCTTGCCAAACAGCACTGTACGTGGTAATCGGACGGGCAAAAGCTTAGCCTGGGCTGTTGACATATTGGGGGATCGATACTTCCTCCATGCCTAATTACTTGAAATTTTTGCAAGGGCATAAATTGAGAGGAATGAAAGAGAATTTTCATTTGTTTGGTTTCTAGTTTAGGAAGGAAGAAAAGAGTAAAATAAGAGAAAGTGTTTTTTTTTTTTCTCACTTTTTTGTTATTTTTTCTTCTTATTTATTTTTTAATAGATATTATATTATTTTTCTTTTTCTTTCCTTTTAATTTCAAACAGGAAAAAATAATTTCCTATTCCCTTTCATTTTCTTTGCATATCAAATAAAAAAAATTACTTTCACTTCATTTTTTCTCTTATTTTTTTTTTCCATTTCACAAATATTAAACAAACCCTAAAGCCAACTGACAGTATGCCAGAGATTGTTAAAACAAATTTATTTATTTTTATGTACCGTAGGCCATGTGCAGAGACATAGTTTCGAGGTGAAAGGGGAAGGATTTAAGGCCAGCAATCTGCTTCTCATAAGTATATTTTAATGTATTAAGATAAAAAAAAATTATTTAATTATGTCATTGCTAAGTTTCTAACAATTTTAATTTTTAAATGAGTTGGTTATTAATATGGTACTTAGAGCATGCGTCATAACTGTAATTCTTACACATGTTTGGACTATTCATGAGGCTGAGCAAAGGGCACAGGGAAAAGAGCATGGCATGTTAAAAATAGGTTTTTTTTTTTTTTATTACACTTAGGGTCTTCGGCCAGTTATGTACATTTTATCTAACATTCTTTTCGATTTGATCAAAGTCAAATAATCTATGTTACATATAAAAAATTCATGAGAGATAAATTCCTCCCCGCTTAATCCTAAAGAGTTTTCAGGTTTCGATCTTAGGACATCTTGACGTTAAAAATAGTTTTGTTTAGGTATACTTATGCCATCTCCAAAAAAACAGTAATGTATGATTCCTTCTTTTTTCATAATTCTATGGGTCGAAGACACTTACCAACATGGGGGGATTTAAGATTTTTCATAAGTGAGGGTAAGATTTACACAGGCTCATACCCAATTTTTTTTTAATTGACAATATTTTTCTTTTGATAACTAAAGAGACAATTATATTAAAGCCACCAAAAAAGGGACACCACCTCTGTACAAAAATTGTACACAAAACCTTATAAAAAAATCTTAATCCAAATTTGGTTAGGTAATATTCAAAATTTTGAAAAGAAATTTTGAGATTTAGGTAACTAAGAGTCTATAAATACATATAATTAAGAATTAATTGGGATTGTTTTGTTTATTTGACAAAATAATGAAAGGTTAATGTGATACATCTATAGGTATAGTGATATTAGTGGGGCCAAATATTCGTGTTAATAAATAAGAAGAAATCAAATATAAGTGGTTACAAATTTAGTAGAGGCAAAACATACATTTGTAACCTAGAATCAAATAAATAGACACACACACACACACACACACACACACATATATATATATTAAATAGTGGAAGTAGCTAATCAAGTGGGGCAATTGCTCCCACCGAACCCTTCTTCCATCCATCCTTGCTTATCAAGGCGTCTCACATTGGGACGTTAAGATTTGTGTGTCAAAATTTACCTGTCCTGAGATGCTCATAAAAGATAAATCACTTTGTAAGTTATTCCTAGATTATTGTAAAAAAATGAAAAATGAAAAATAAATCGTGTCCTAGTGTCCTAGTGTGGGGCAAAGTCTATACTGGCTTAATCAAAGTCTTTGTGGCAGCCCATAGGATAGTTGGGACTTCTGAGGGCTAAGTTTGTACATTGAGTTGGCGTTCCTAACGTTAGGGTGTGTCTGAGAGAGTATTAAACATTTTAACCGTTCTAGTATTTCTATAAAAATTAAACACAATATTATAAGAGAACAGAATAATTTTTCATGATTCATTTGGTGCTGTTTTTTTTAAACTTATAAGTAAAAAAAGCTAAGTTTTTTTGATTTTTTGATTTTCTTTAGTTAATGCAAAAATAGAAAAATAAAAAATTAAAAAACTTAATTTTTTTACTTATAAATTTAAAAAAAATTGGACAAAAAAATTATACTGAAGGAACTCTCATCGTACAACCCTTTAAGCACTGCGACTGCCGTTACCTAACCCTCCCTGCTTTCGGTGGGCTTTACACGCGCCCAGACCCAGAGAAGGAAAAACGTAGCGGATCTCTAAGCCTACATATTCGAATTTCCTGAAAAATTCACAAATTTTAACATTATCCTAAATTTGACCCACTACACGATACGGAACTAATAAACCCCCCTACACAATCGTGCATCATCCCCTTCCCATGGCCTCATCACATTAGGATTACGACCAGTCCTTTCATTAGGTTTTGTTTTCCTAGTTTTAACCCTAGACCCCCACTTCCTTTGTACCCCCATCCCCCCTCTTCTCTCTCTATAGAGTTTTGATTTTCTATTTTCATTTTGGACCGTGGCCACGCCCACTCCTCCTTCAGGCTAAAGATCTGGTTAGTCACAACACAACATTCATACATCACTCACTAGGGCTATATAGTGAGAGAAAAAAAAGGACACCCACAACCCACAATTTCACCTCCATGCCAACAACAATGGGAAAATGGTGATCTTCAGTAGCAAAAGGTACATTACCGGTTATCCCCATTCCTCCATATCTCCTAGTCTCATCTGTAATTTTTGGCTAAGGGCATGCCTTTGTTATATATATATATATACACACGTATCTGTAACATTTTATAGACGTGTTCTGTGACCTAGACCTTCTCAAAATTATTATACCCAAAAAAGGACAAACATACAATTAATCAGAACAGATGGATAATACCCTTCATTCATTCAATGTTTTAATTAATTCAAACGTTTCTTAGGATAATTGATTGCGATTTTGGTACATGGGTCAATGATTGGGAAAATTATTGATTGGGACTCTTATTTTTGTTCTTGGATCATAACATCTTGAATTTAGGTCGAGGCCTGTTTTACAGGTTGATGATCTGTGCATTCAAGTTGGGTTTTCCTAATATTTCCGACCGATTAAGATAATGTAGGGCTTTACTGTTCTTCTTTAGGCGGTTCTTGTAATTTCGTCCGTGGATTAGGGTTTTGTGTTTGCGATCTTTGTAATTTAAAGGTCCTGAATTGGATAACTGAAATTTTGACGTACGAAATGGTGGTTTTACTGCTATTCGTTGACGGTTCTAGTAATTTCGTCCGGTGGATTAGGGTTTTGTGTTTGTAATCTTTGCAATTTAAAGGTCCTGAATTGGGTAACTGAAATTTTGGCATACGAGATGATTAATGATACAGCTAACTAGTTTACGTTGTAGAGCATGGTAGCATAGCAGATTCTAGAAAAGCTGCAATTTTGCATGTACTGGAAGGTCAGACTTTTTGAACAACAAATTTTCAAATGTATCTTGCTACATAAGACACCCACGTATATATATGTATTTCTTGCTCTTCTTTTCTTTTTTTGTTTCCCGTATATATTTGTCACAACTTACCCATTTTTTGAGATGTTGGGTGAATTTCAGATAGGTTTCATCCTATTGTTGCAGAGATAGGGTTGGCTCATCATTTTACAGTAACTTGGTGGGTTAACTCAGTTTTTTTAATGTGAAGAAATTGGTGGGTGTCCAAAATTAAATATTGGTTTTATGCAAAGCATTTGGCAACTTTAGATGAATTCTATACATATTTGTCATTTTCTTTTTCTTGTGGACAGAGTTGGCACCCCTTTTGGCATATTTTTTTGAGTAAAAATGCTTACTCGTCAAAATTTTTTATTTTTTATTTTTTAATTTTGATGTCTTTTTTTCCTTTTATATTGGTTTTTTTTTATTAAAATTTTTAATTTTGCATTACATAGTTTCCCTAGCAATAACTTTTCTTTGTATTCGTATTTTTTTTATGAAATTATCTGAAGAGGTGAGGATAGTCATTCTTTTACTTTTCTTTTTCTTATTTTCTAACATGAAGATTTTTCTTCTTTCTTTTTTTTTTGGTGGGGGGTGGGAGGGGGTCAAATTAAGATCACAATATTTCTTAGCTCCTTTTGTGTGTGTATGTGTGTTTTTTCCACCTGTGACTGGGCTTTGGCAATCAATCACATAACTCTAAAGAAACAGGTTTACTTAATTTCTCGATATTATTGATGGGTAAGTCCTTTATTTCTTGAAGTGAAACGCTTTTCAGAATTTAATCAAGGGCATGTGATTCTGGATTTTACATCTGATTTCCAATGAAGATATGGAGCTGGTAATTAATATGTTTGTTTTTCCTCTGTACAACTGTTTACTTAGGCTAGTGTCACAAGGAGCAGTCATTTGTCCACCAAAGACATTTTTAGTCCTATCATTTTAGTGGAAGGAGTGCATTTGAACTAATCCTTCAACTTTGTGGATCACTTTGTGATCGTAACTTATGCCACGCGACTCCCTATTTAAGCAACCATATACGTCCAAAATATGTTTTAGTCTCTTCTTCTCCCACATATTTCTTGCCCTATCAGGCATACAAAGCCGGTAACTATTGGTGTTTGGATCAATTCATCTTGTGTCTAGTGCCTTTTTCATGTTTTTAGAAATTGTGATGTTCGGTTGATCTGGATTTGGTGGGACCACAGTTCAGTCCATTCTTGTTGGACTAAATGCCACTATAGACTGTTGCCGCCATTGTAAATTCTGAAATTTGTAAGCCTGCATACTGATGCAGGGAAACGTGTAGAAATAGTGATAAAGAGGCTAGGGTTTGTTGATTTGTGCACGAATACTGAACACCAAGCTCTTCTTCAATCTGTTGATTTTGCAGAATACTAGAATAATGGCATTAACTATTGGTTGATTCACAAAGAATACCTAAAGCTGGAAAATAAGAGAAATCTCTCAATTCTTATTCATCAAAAGCTACCTTGGGACAAAGCCCATACATTTGTTTATGTAGAAAAAAACCCGAACCCCTAGCAAGACTTTGATTGTGCAAAAAATTAAGAAATTATAGAAATTACCAAAAATGAAAAAATAAACTAAAATTGAAAACCACTAACTCAGGACACCAGAATCATGCTAGAACTGACGAGGTCAAGTTTTGACGTGTATAGAAAAAGATACGAATGATCTAAAAATTATTATAAACGGAAAAATCCATTATTGGAGGTCCTAAACGATGGAATTTACCGAAATTCCACGTTTCTCCGTTGATGGGTTATTCCTAAAATTGCGTTTTCTATCAACCTGCCAAATTTTGCGCGATTCTAAGATACCTCCGTCGGTTACCTAATTTGCCACGCTTGTAGTCCAAGTGCTTCACGGGTCGCATTTTCTTTGGATTGGTCCAATTGCTCCATGTAGTCCAATGCCACGCATGCTACTGCATCACATACGCTTGGGTTTGGGAATCACTTGGTATTGAGTTTTTAGGATGTTGTTAATTAGTTGCAAAATATTCGTAAGAGGATGGGGATAATCAGAAAGGTCTACTATTTTTGTATATAATTTGGGAAGATAAAATAGAGGATGTTTTTTTTTCTTCTTTTTTTAGGGGTGGCGGTGTATGCAAACCTTTTACACCATCTAAGAAGTATAGGTTGTTGGAATGATTTGTTAAGAATAAATGCTTAAGGGAAGAAATGTTCTTGGTGGATGCAGGACTTGGGACCCACAGAAATTGTATGCAAATTGAGCCTACAGGAGTGCCAGTCTTTTCATTCGCATTATTTGAATTGTTCACAGTTTTCATGCTGCTTTTGATTTCTTCTCTAGTTTTTTTTTCTTTTTCTTTTTCTTATTTGGTTTGGTTTGGTTTTCTAGTTGTTGCATTACATGTAACGTGCAAGTGTATTGCGATGCATGCTTAATAGAAAGGCATGAATATTTTATGCCAGTTCACGGATTTTGAATAAATTTTTTACACAAGTTAGACAGTATAATCAAGAAGCTTTTGACTTTGATTTCGAGTTTGAACATGACGGATATCTAGTATGAGCACTTGCACTTCTGGAGGATTTGTTCTTCACAATTTTAATTGAAACTTCAGAGACTTTTTTCATTATTTCATAGTGTTTGAACCTAGAAGTTTATCAGGATAAGTTGTTACCAAGTTTTTCTGCCTGTTTGTTGATTAATGGTAAGAGTAAAAGCATAAAATTTGGTAGACTTGGAATTGATTAGTCACGAGACATACTTCTTTGATACATATTCAGGTTCATTCCAGGTTTGTCTAAAATTTTATTCACAAACCTTGAGTGGGACTATCAAATAGGAAGTGAGAACATTTTGCGTGCTCATGAAAGTTAATGTGTACTTAAGTTAGGAAGGGTGAGGAGAATATCCTCCCTCCATTTTCTGAAGCATGAAATCGGCCGTTTCAGTGTTCCTCGTTGGGAGGAGCCATATGGCCGCAGTTGTCCTGGTTCCTTAATCACATGTGCATTATGTCTCTGGTACTTTCCTTCTGATTGTTCAAATATTTACAAAGGCTAGGTGTAAGTTGTACTTTTCTTGGCCCTTTAATGTCTGTTGCCAATGGTTTGACAGTTTTTTAATCCAGGAACTTTCTTTTTGCACATTGGTTTGTAAAGATATCATCACTTGGACACCTACATGCATGCACAGATAGACGTATATACAAGATGATAATCACATTTGGCACAGATTATATATCTTCTGCTTTTGTATTGAGTTTCATAGTTAGTTATTGCATTATGGTTGATTTCAACTCATGCATGTCTGACTTTTCGATGTGGTTGAGCTTTGGCTTGAACAGTGGAGGTGACTGGGATGTAATTGGTGGTAATACAGACCGTATATGGCATTGCAAATTCTAGTTCACAATTATGGAAGTGCTTCCTTGTTCTGGCGTGCATTATGTTGGGGAAGCTGATTGCCCTCAACAGGGTTCAGGGACAGCTTTCGTGTGTGACGGAGAATCAAACTGCCTTGAACATGAGGAACAAGTTCAAGTGACAGATGTTGAAGTGAATGACTTGGTGCTAAATGTCAAAGGGCCTCAGGAAGAAAAACAAGGGGAAGCTCAATGGAGGGTTGATGAATTGCCTGATTCTGAAGGCCATTATGATGGAGCTTCACATTTTGAATTTGAGGTGGATGGTCAAAATTTTTCTTGTGATTCTCATGATTCCGAGGATGAGAACTTGAATGGACAGGATTTTTGCACAGAACCTTGCCTGGCTTCTGAGATCTCTCATTTAATTGTAGATACTATTGAAAGTGGACTGCTGAGTAGCAACAATGAGGGAGAATCTTCTCTTTCAGAACCCAAGTGGTTAGAACATGATGAGACTTTGGCTGTTTGGGTCAAGGTATATGTTAACATTGTTGCTTTGACTTCTAGCTTTTTCTTTTTTTATAGTGCCATTAACTTTTGTTTAGTGCACATATGTAAGTTAGATAGTTCTGGAATGCTGTTACTTGATGGGCTTACCTTGTTGATTTAAGGTTTGCTTGTAGAGATTTAATATGAGGGCTGGTGAGGTAGAATGAAAACTGCACCTGGCTTTGACATATGCTGTAATTTAAATGGCTGAAAATTGGCTAATTGCCAGAAAATCAGATCAACTCTCATGTCTATATTATTGTGTTCTTTAACACCAATTTTTTTTAGTTTGTTTATCTTTCTGGTGCTACTGCCTGGAAACAGTGTTGCTTTAAGCTTTGCATCTTATTTTTTCAGGCAATAACTTATGGATATAGTGCTGATTTTATTTCTGTGTTTATTTCTCTCTGTTTTTCCAAGTATAGTGGAGAGGGAAGTGGCAAGTAGGAATCAGATGTGCAAGGGCAGACTGGCCCTTGTCAACTGTGAAAGCAAAGCCAACTCATGACAGGAAAAAGTATCTCGTGATATTTTTTCCACGCACAAGAAATTACTCTTGGGCAGATGTGCTACTTGTCCGTCCAATTAATGATTTACCGGAGCCCATTGCATATAGGACACACAAAATTGGAGTGAAAATGGTGAAAGATTTGACTCTTGCCCGCCGGTTTATCATGCAAAAGCTGGCTGTTGGCATGATAAATATTATCGACCAATTACATACCAAGGTGTGATTGGTGCTCATAATTTCTTGTTCTTCTAATTTTGAATCTTCCTTTCATGTCCATTGTTAATTGAGTTCCTCTAAACTTATTTAGGCTCTGATAGAGACTGCTCGCAACGTGATGGTTTGGAAGGAATTTGCGATGGAGGCTTCCCGCTGCAAGGGTTATTCTGATCTTGGAAGGATGCTTCTGAAACTTCAGAATGTAACTCCCTTTCTGTTGCTAAATGATAGAAAGCAGAAATATGAATTTGTATTCTTTTCTGTCTTCCACATTCCCTTTGTTTTTCCAATTGATAAACTTGATTGGTTATCTTGGAGCGCATCATCTTCATTTGATTGATTTTCATTACTGGAGTATTACATGGGTGTTAAAAATTCATATATAGTGTGTGATATTCAGAAGGAACTTTTGTGAGAAGTAGTTTGTAAGTGGGGCCCAAAATTAAAATTCTTTTGGATTTTGTGTCTTATTCCAATAGAGCAACAGAAATTACAAATTTCAGTTGCTTGAGTGATAATACATGTGAACATTACGTACATCCAATTTTGTCTTGATTGCATGTTTCCTTATTTGATCATGTGTCTTAAATCTCATATAATTGTGACTTCTGAAGAGTTGATACTCCATTAATTTCTATTTAGCTTTGATCTGCCTTAAAAGGTACTTCAGAAAACCTGGCTGACAGTATCTGGTATTCAAAATACTAAATCAGATTGAACTGAACATTGGGGTGAGTCCGCATAATGAAGTATTTAGACGGCGGATAGTGATGGAGTACTGAAGTTGAAGGGGAGTGCATGTGCAACGGGAGGGGGGGAAAGTTTGATCTTTGGCTTTAGAATTTGTTCATTTTCATAATTTTTTTTTCCTAATTTTGCCATCTATCTCTTAGGATGGATTGCTGGCGAAGGATTGAAGCAAATGCTAGTCATTAAATGCTGAGTGGTAATGGTGGTGGCTAAGTGAGACAATAATTGGGCACTGTTATGATGAAAAATATAATTTCTCTACTTATTTTTCCATTCATCCAATTTGGCAGGATAATATCTCGGGGAATGATTAGATTTTGCATTATACTTGGGAGAGAACTGTGTAGATGCATATTGATGTGATTATGCCTATATGAATATGCCCTGAATATAACGTTAGTTTTTGAAATTTCTGTCTCATCATTGGTTTAAAGCTTCAAGTTTTCGTTCCAGCTGCTGCAAACTGAGCAGAGGAAACCTCTCCTTTTTGCTGATGACTAGCTGTGTCTTAGGTTATGTGATTGTTGGGTTTGGCATTCTCCTAAGTACATCTTTGCTATTTGTGCGTTTTGGGCATTTATTTTTATTTTTCTTTTTTGATTTGTGTTTTTGCAGATCATATGCATACATATAGCCCTATTTCCCTGTTTTACAACTCCATAGGCAAATTCATAGTGCACAGCCTGCATTCTTTGGAGGATATTGATGCTGTGAATCTGTATACATGATGCTGTTTTGCTTTTCTGGAATAGATGTCCATCACCTATTTTAGGTTCTGTTTTAACTTTTTTCACTCCCATGATTGACTAGTTTTCTTCTGGTGTTTTGTGGGTTTCACCGGGCATTAAAGCAACTAGGATAAATAAGGTAGAAAGAGAATCAGCACATTCTCTGAGTTCTGGTTCAACCATCCCGTTTGCCCTTAAAACATTGCTCTCTCCTTCTTCCAACTATACCGTGTAGTATCTTCTTGTTTGTTCTATGGGGCAATAAATCATTTTTTAGGTTGTCATTGGAAATAATTCTCGAAGTGTTTTAATGCCCGTGGATGTCTTTGGTTAAACTTGGACTTTTACCTCTTTAAGGCATACTGGTTTAACCTTTTCTCTATCTTATTGACTTAGCTTAATAGGGTACATGATGCAAAATATACTGGAATGTCAAAGCTTTGTAGATCAGTGTTAGTTTGCATTGTTAATGGTTAGACACTAATGGATGAGAGACCAAGCCTTCACACAATCTTGATGTATATGTAAATTAAACCTCTCCTACATGCAAAAGCTATTAGTGGCTAACTTAACTATGGCTTGACCATTGCAACTTCTGACATGATGTGAGGAGTGAAATTTGTCAAATCCCTGAAATCAGGTTTTGAGGTTTTTTAATTTCAGATACAAATTGTCTTTTATTATATATGGCTCTCATAAGAAATAGGGCTTTATAAAGGTTGACTGGGGAACCACGATATATATATATATTTTGATAAGTTCAAAAAAGAAAAGAAAAGATAATGACAACCACTTTTTGATGACGGACCTTCTAGAACATTGACTATGTACTTTTTGCAACTTCACACACAACATGGAGACAACAGGACAAAGGCACGCCAACGTGACCATTTTTAAAAAAAAAAAATGTAGGACACGACATGTGAGGACACGACAAGACTTTATATTTTATATTGTTTTTATATGTGACTTATATCATATTTTATTCAAAGATAATGAAAAAATTACAACAGAATACTAATTAAAATTTAAAACCATGTTGACCATAGCTTAAACATCAAGTTTGGTATAAATCTACCTTCTTATTTTGCAATTGGATTGCAACTGGTAATATGTTTCATGTGTAAAGCAATGGACATGTGTGTCCTCAAGTGTCCGAAATGTGTTCAATTTTAAAAAATTTAAAAATAATAGAACATGTTTGGAAGCATGACCAACACGTATATGACATCTTCTTAGAAGTGTTTGTGTTTCTTAGATGATGAATTTTGTTGACACTTAAAATAGTCGAGATGAAGACCTTGTTTAGTTGGTTTGCGTTAACCTAATTGTCCTAACAATAGTTATTGATTCTCTTTAATTTTGTTTCACTTAAAGTTGTGCATCATGATATTTTTTGATTTGTTGAGATCAACTTAGATTCTTATTGTAAATTATTTTCGTTTGTTAAATTAATTGTTGCAAATTACAGAATAGCAGATAGGTGGCCTTTGATACTAAGTTGCTATTTCAACTCTATTTCATTGTCTTTGTGATGAATATGGTGCTTCTACTTTTTTCATGTGTTAATTCCACTTCTTTTGCATAATTTTTTGAGCAATCTAGTGGAAAAGCAAATGTATTTAAGGAATCCTCAAGAAGGTGTTATCTCTGAGCAATGCAAGGGAATGATAGAAAAAAATAACACGATTAACGTAAAGATCATTAATTCTTAAGGAATGTCATATAAAAGTAAAAAATAGAAGTAAAATAAATTATCTTCCATCTTTTAATACTCTGAAGTTGATGGAAATAATCTTATGGCAAGAATGGAAAGGATACATGCACACTTTTGTATAGAAGTAAATAAGTAATGAAATTATTACAATTACAAGGAAAGGTAAAACTTGTGGCGTAGTTATTCTTATTATTAACTGATATTAAGGGCAAAAATTGGAACACATGTGAATATATAGTCATCGACACATTAACATAACACTAGTATACAGATATATTAATTGAGGCAAGGGGCCTTAATTGTTGCAACAACAAAAGCTTGGATTCCAAGCATGAGAACGTGTCTTTGAGTTTGAGAGTAGCTACTTTGTGTAAATAATTCTAAGGTTGCTTTATCGGTCTTTCTCCTTGCAACACCTTTGATTAATAGGAACCAACACTAGGTAATGTCCTTTATATATTTGAGGTAACCTCATGATCGTTATGGTTAATGCCTGTGATTCTATATATATGTAAGCAAATTTTCATACATAGAGTGGTGCCATATCCGTAAAGGAAAAGGGGGAACCAATTCATTCAGGACTGGGGTCTTTCCACGGCAAATCCTTTTTTTTTAATATCATCTTGATTAATAAGTAACATTGAAAACCTTTCGCGGTTAGACCACATTTTTTGTATATACTTATAGTGACATGAAAAACTTTCCTTTTGCGGCCATTCGTAGAACAGAAATTTAGGAACCCTCATGGGCGGACGGACCGTTTGCTATCGAAATCATGTCACCAAGAGCTAAAAAAAAAGCATCTGTAGGAAAACTTCTACTCCCTTGGGGCTAGACTCCTTTCGTAAACTTTTGGGTGGCAACATTAGCACTACTAACGGTTATGCAGCGATGTTTGAGAATTAGAAATGGTATTATTGTTTTAAAACTTTCAACTTAAGGGATAATGAGAAAAGGAATGAAATTAAATGAACAAATAAGTAATAGCAATATCCTTATCAGCATTGAAAACTAAAGCAAAATCAGACAAAGAAGTGGCCTTTACATTTTAATTCATTAAAATAAGAAGTGAAGTAAGAAGCACAAACATTCCATTTAGGGTGTTGTTTTCATATCGGACGCGTGTCAGGCGCACATACTCCTTGGACATGCCGAGACACGTGTTAGACATGCCAATTGATGTGTCTAATATTTATATTGATATTTTTTTGGTGGATACCCAAACACATTGGAGACATGTGAGTCCTTTAATTGGACACAATTTGGTACACAACGAAGTTGAAATGTTATTGTTAAAACTATTAGATGGAGTCTAATTTATAAATTTCACAACATTAAAACATCAAAATATAAAATAAACAAATTCAATTTCACAAATCCTTAATTGGTTAGTCATTGCATTATGATTGTGAATTTGTTTAGTTGTTTTCGTCTTGCCTTTGGTGATTTATGGATGTTACATTCATGTATATAGCGAATAATATATAACAATATATTTTTTTGTCATATCCCTGCCATATATGTATCCTCATTTTTTGAAAAGGCCGTCTCTCGTGTCCTCATCCCTACAAGTGTCCATACCTGTGCTTCTTAGGAAGTGACAATAGCATTATCATTAGCAACTTCCAACTTAGGGTTGGTAGTGGAATTAAATTTCATATGAGATATAACTAAATTATGAAACACATAATAAATAAAATGACAAATTTGAAGGATGGAAAATGTGTAATATAAAGTATACATGGATAGTAGCATTATCTCCACTGTAAATCAATTCTTGGGTACAAATATTGTAGAAGGTTGTAACCCTGTGCAGAAGAGTTTGCTCTACAAGCATATACAAGAGATCCAAAAATTCAACGCAAGAAGAAAAACAAAAATGGGTAGTCTCACTCATCCAAAAAGATAACAAAACGAGAATTATTCCTTTAAGACAATGAATTGGAGACTCAACACCATCAAAAGCCTTGCAATTGCATTCACTACAGACCCCACAACACACAAAGGAGCTGCTGCCCACATCCACCTGTGTCTATGCCTCGGATAGCTACGACTCCAGCAAGTTGTAAGATCTTCAGTGAAGAAGGCATTACCCACTCTATGCCAAAAATAGAGAACAAAGGACTCCAAACATCTCCGGCCACACAGGACAATGAAGGAAATGATTCACTGTCTCTCCACTAGCCTTACACATAGAATACTCATTCATGATACTTTTCTGCCTCCTAACAAGGATCAAAATTTTGTTTTGGTGCAGCTCTCCAGTCAGCTTGGAAACAAAAACACTTCTGAAAATATTCTGGAAACATGTTAAAAACAGAGAAAAGAAAATTGGAAATATAAGGAAACATTTGGAAACGAATTGATGTCCATCCATGTGTATTTTTCAATCTAATAATAATTCAACATGTTTGAGAGCTATAAAGTCATTTACATTATATGATAGGATGGGACAGTGAATGCTAATATGTATAAAAAAAAATAGTTAAAAATTTAATTTTAGTAATTTTATTAATTACTAAGTAAGTTTGAGGGTTGAGTATTACTTTTATAAAATGAGAAGTTGATAACTGGATGTGAATGCTACTTCACTGTAAGATAATTTGAGAGTTTATAAGCTTCTTTAATGCATTAGTTACCAGATACGTTTTTAAAAATTTTGGTCTAAATTAATTATAGTGATAATAAACAAAATCCCCCATCAAATAATAAGGTTAACATTAATTATAATAATCTTATAGTACTAATAAAAAAAGAATTGAGCTACAACCAATGATTAAAATTGTCTAATACGTGTTAAAGCAACTCATTGTTTCAATTTGCTTCAGTGCATTTCACTGTTCTAGTATGTTTCATGGAAACATTGGAAAATTTAGTATCCCACTAATGTGTTTCGTTAGAAATGAATGGGAATTTTGTTCCTTGAGCGAGAACTTCTTCAAGGGCTGCTATCTAAATAAAAAATGCAATCTTAGGTGGTGCTTTGGTCTTTCAAACCCTTTCCAAGGAGAGGAGGCCTTCCCTTGCCACACACAGATTGATAAAAGGAATGGATAGAGAAAGAACTATTCCTAGCTACCTTTCAGATTCAATTATCCTCCTCCCCTTCCCTTCTGACCAAATTATTGTGCAATATTCCAGAAAACGTTGTCAGCTTATCAAATCCTGCAGGTTCCTTTTGAATTGTGAAGTCTGTATAACCTTCCCTCAAGACAAAGAAAGACAACTCCCCACCGCTATAATTTTGTTGCTGCCTAACACAAGCAATCCAGAAAACCTCCCTCAAAGGGTTCCACACCAGCTATCCAACCAACATTTCACCCAGCTACCATCACCCACCTTAAAAGAGATCAGCTCGAAGAAATCCTCCCACATCCACATGATACATGTCCATACCCACACCCTAGGGAGCTCTAACTACCTCAATTGACCGGCCACCCAATCACATCCGTACTTCCCCGAGATCACCCTCTCCATGAATCATATATTTACATCCCAAAAGTCCAAAACCACTTCCCAAGCAAGGCTTTAAGAGCACAAGTTTTCTAACCCCAATCTACCCCCACGAACCCCCCGCGCTGCGTACAACAGACACCCACACCAAAACAAGATCTCTTTTAAGTTTCTCCAACCTTATAGTAACTAAACAAGGAATAGTGAAAAGGGACATAGCATAGGTAGGAAGACTACTGGAGAAAGTACTCTCAGTGAGCGTTAGATGCCCCTATTCATTTATGTATATTTTTCCCTATCCATTTTTGGTCAATGTTGAGGTAACACTATGTTCTTATTTTGCAGATGATACTACAGTGCTGTTTTAATTTTGATTGGCTACAGCATTCTTTCCAGTCTTGGGTACAGCAATGTCAGAATGCACATAGTGCCGAATCTGTCGAAATGCTCAGGGAGGTACATACCCAGCTCTGGCTGATTATTGATTTATCATTCTATGAAAACCCTGCTTTGATTTGCTATTCCAAACAACCAAGCAGTAGTTATTTGTAAGATTCCATTTTCTTGCAATTATGCTCACATTTGGACATTGTGGTGAACCCATGTGAGCAGAGCAGGTGCAGCCCCCTCGTGTTAGGCAACCGTAGAGTATGCATAAGAGTGCACTTTGATAGTAATCACCATCATTGAAGCGTCACCACTTATTAAGTAATCTCCAAGGCTGAAGCCACTTTACTAGAGAAATAATCCCCATTGTAAATGTTACCACATAACCTTATCACCAATTTCACTGTGGTGACCATTGGTGCCACTACCCCATGCTTTATAAACGCCACTGAATGATTGTCATCACTATTCTGCAGCTTGAGTGAGTGAATTTGATCCACTCATGCCTAACTTTGGTTTATTTTTTTAAAAGAGACCTTTTATTTTGGTTTTCTTTTTTGGCCCCCGGGGGGGGGGGGGGGGGTGGGGGTGGGGGGGGGAGTGGGTAATATGCATTCTTGGGAAGTTATCAATGGTACCAATAGAAGACAAAATGAGAGAAGGTTAGGCCATAGACACTTCAGTCAGAAGATGCGTACGCATGGGGGGGTGGGAGTGGGTAATATGCATTCTTGGGAAGTCATCAATGGTACCAATTGAAGACAAAATGAGAGAAGGTTAGGCCATAGACAGTTCAGTCAGAAGACATGTATGCATTGCCTTTGGTGGTGGGGGGAGGGGGTACATGGCATATAAATGACAGTAAGATTCTTTCCACATTGTAATTTAATTAATTTTGTAAGTAACTTGATTTTTCATTTCCTTTACTTCTTTTTGTACCCAAGGTGTGGTATTTTGAACATGGTCAAGGAAGCGTAAGCATATGGTACCTACGTTAATTTTAAGGTTAAATGGAGTGTGCATCCCTGTTCAAGTTGCTGATGGAAGAGCACAAACTTCATCTGCCTCCTGAAAAGGAATAGACCTTAAATGGTTAATGTGGTAATTGTGTCTGATGTGTTCCTGATACTTTGGGTCTATATTGTGATTGTTCAGTCGAGTTGAGGATAAAATGTTATGAAGCCTGTTCTAGTGAAGTAGAAAAGGTGGTACCTGTCTGGTATTTACGTCACTGATCGTTTCTTTTCGAGTTTAACATTTTACGGATTAAGATTTGATGAACCCAAGCATATGCACTGAGTGTGAATTATGGTGGCAGGCAAGATAGTAATATGCCAATCTTTATGCAAAGTTGAGTTGAGAATGGATGGATTGATTAGAATATGGAAGCATGATCGTTTCTATTTCTTTTATGTTTTGATAATTTGAAAGCACCTGTTTACTTATCAAAACATAAAAATAAAAATTAGGAGCACCTTTGACAGGACTAATCCCCTGGGACACCTGAGTATGCCCACCAAATCCAGGTGCCAGTAATTCGAGAATAAACCCGATGGGCTGGCAAACCTCGGGAGGAATTGAAGTTCTGACTATTCACACTAAGCGAGAGTCCCAAGCCAACTGTTTTACCCCCTTTCCTTTTGAATTAACATGGGTGGTGTGTTGTGCATAATCTAGCTTATAGAAGCTCGTCTTGGAACATTATGACTTGTTTTTGGTAATTACAATACATTGACTTTATTAATGGCACAATTTTTGTTGGTTTTCTGAGTTAGAAATAGGATGAGATGCCACAACTAAGTTCTTACACCTGTAACAATAAATGGACCCTTTGTCATTTTAATACTGGACCTGTTTTCCTCAGTATTGGCTGATGCATATTCCTTTTGTACTCAGGAATTAGTTGATTCTGTTTTGTGGAATGAAGTCAACGGTCTCTCAGATGTAGAAGTGCAACCTGAGCTGGTTTCAGAGAGGAAGAATTGGAAGCATGAAGTTATGAAATGGTTTTCAACATCGCATCCCTTACCTAGTGGAGGAGACACAGAGCAGCAGACTAATGATAGTCCCTTGCCCATGGGCTTTCAGATTAGCAGGAAGAGACCCAAGCTTGAAGTTCGTCGTGCTGAGTCACATGCCTTCCAGGTTGATACCCAGGGTTCACATCAGGCTATAGCTGTTGAAATTGATGCTGGCTTTTTTGATGGTCTAGGTATTGGAAGTACCAGTGCACTAGAATCTGGGCCTCCTAGGAAGGAAATTCATCCAGTGGGTAATGCACTTAAAGACTCCCCTGGTAGTGCAGCTGATAGATGGGGTGAGATTGTAGTTGAAGCTGGAAATTCTGAAGTCATTCAAGCCAAAGATGTGGAAATGACACCTGTGAATGGAGGGGTACTTAGGAAATCCTTGGATACTGGAAATAAGAATCGCCAGTGCACAGCTTTTATTGAAGCTAAGGGAAGGCAGTGTGTGAGGTGGGCAAATGATGGTGATGTTTACTGTTGTGTGCATTTGGCCTCTCGTTTTGTTGGCAATGCTGCAAAAGCAGAGGCAACTCCGGTTGATGCCCCAATGTGCGAAGGTACGACCACTCTTGGTACTAAGTGCAAGCATCGGTCTCTATATGGTTCTTCTTTCTGTAAGAAACACAGACCCCATGATGATATGAACATGACCTTGTGTCTGTCTGATAATAAGGCTAAGAGAAAGCACGAGGAGATTGTAAACAGATTAGAGACCACAAATTACAAAGAAATTGTATTGGTGGGAGAAGTTGAAACACCCCTCCATGTGGATCCAATATCAGTTATGGGTAGGGAAGCCTCCAATGAAAGGAGCTTAATTGAGATGCCTTCCAGGAAGGAATATGACAGCTCTGAGGTGCTGCATTGCATAGGCTCATGTCCCCAGGATGGCAGTGATCCTTGTCTGGAAAGTCCAAAGAAGCATTCCTTATATTGTGAGAAACATCTACCAAGCTGGCTTAAACGTGCAAGGAATGGGAAGAGCAGGATAATTTCAAAGGAAGTATTTATAGAGCTTTTGAAGGATTGTTACTCTCGGGAGCAAAAATTGCATTTACATCAAGCATGTGAGCTGTTCTACAGGCTCTTTAAAAGTATTTTATCTCTGAGAAACCCAGTCCCTAAGGAAATTCAACTTCAGTGGGCCATCTCTGAAGCTTGTAAAGATGTTAATATTGGGGAATTCTTGATGAAGTTGGTTTGCAGTGAAATAGAGAGACTCAGGAGGCTGTGGGGCTTTAATGCTGACAAAGATACACAAGTTTCCTCCAATTTTGAAGAATCAGTTCTGATTCCGGTGACTACTGATAGTGAGCATGACATACAAAATACCATTAAGTGCAAAATTTGCTCAGATAAGTTTTTTGATGACCAAGCGCTTGGCACACACTGGATGGACAATCATAAAAAGGAAGCACAATGGCTGTTTAGAGGTTATGTTTGTGCCATCTGCCTGGATTCTTTTACTAACAGGAAAGTTCTGGAAACACATGTGCAGGAGAGACACCACGTGCAATTTGTTGAACAATGCATGCTTTTCCAGTGTATTCCTTGTGGTGGCCATTTTGGGAATCCTGAGCAGTTATGGTTGCATGTGCTCTCAGTTCATACTGCAAATTTCAGGCTGTCAGAAGTTGCTCAACATCATGATTTGTCGGTGGGTGAAGGTTCTATGCATAAACTTCAGCTGGGCAATTCAGCTTCTGTAGAAAATAAGAACTCTGAGAATCAAGGTGGTTTTCGAAAATTCGTCTGCAGGTTTTGTGGATTAAAGTTTGATTTACTACCTGATCTAGGGCGTCACCATCAAGCTGCTCATATGGGGCCAAATTCTGTAGGTCCTCGTGCCCCAAAGAGGGGTATCCGCCTTTATGCCTATAGATTAAAATCGGGGAGACTAAGCCGTCCTAGATTTAAAAAAGGCCTGGGATCAGCATCATATCGGATTCGGAACAGGGTCAGTGCGAGTATGAAGAAACACATCCAGGCATCAAATTTAGTTGGTGCTGGAGAAATGAAGGTGCAATCTCATATAACGGAGGCAGCAAGTCTTGGCAGATTGGCAGAATCTCAATGCTCAGCTGTTGCAAAATTATTGTTCTCTGAGATCCAGAAAACAAAACCACGTCCTAGTAACCTTGACATTTTATCTATTGCTCGCTCTGCGTGCTGCAAGGTAAGCCTCCAAGCCTTGTTGGAGGAGACATATGGACTATTGCCAGAACGTTTGTACCTGAAGGCTGCCAAACTTTGTAGTGAGCATAATATTCTGGTGGATTGGCATAAAGAGGGGTTTGTTTGTCCTAAAGGATGTAAACCAATGACAGACCCACATCTGGTGTCTTCCTTGATGCCCCTCTTGGAGGACGTAGGGGGAATGAGATTTGCACTTCCAGCAGATCCTGTGAACAATGAGTGGGAAAGGGATGAGTGCCACTATGTCATTGATTCCCAGCATTTAAAACATAATTCCACGCAGAGAACCTTTATCTTGTGTGACGACATAAGCTTTGGACAGGAAGCAGTTCCGATAATCTGTGTGGTGGATGAATATCTTTTGGATTCCCTACACATCGTTCAAGATAGTTCTGATGGCCAAATAACTGCATACTCTATGCCTTGGGAGAGCTTTACATATGTTAGGAAACCGTTGCTTGATCAATCCCTTTCTCTTGAAGCGGAGGTACTTCGTGGCAGCTGGTTTTAGGCTTTGTTTAAAATTTAAATCACCTCGATTTAGCTTATTTTAGTTTTGTGAATAATACCTTGATTGAGAATTGACCATTATATCAATGTAGAATGTACCATTGCATGTCCTTAGCACCCAACCATTGGAATTCGGGTTATGTTTGGTACAAGTGAATAGAATGAAAATGGAGGGGAATGGAATGTTCCACTCTCCCTTGTTTGTTTGCATAATGGGAATAGAATGATCATTCTCATTCTATTGTTTGGTAAACCCAATTAATAATGCTAGAATAGAATGAAATTTTAGTGTATAATATGTAAATTAGATATTGTATTATATATAGAATACTATAAGTATTATATGTTGTTTATTATATATTATCAGGTGCTGGGTAATGCTGTGGTGGTGTTGGCGGCGGCGGCGGCAGGTGGTGGTGGTGGTGGTGGGTGGTGGGTGTGTTGGGGTGGGAGGTGGTGGCGAGGGCAGTGGATAGTGGTGGTGGGTGGTGGGTGGTGGGCAGCAATGAATGGTGGTTGTGAGTGGTGGCACAGCAGTGGGTGGTAGTGGTGGCAATGGATGGGCTGACAGCAGTAGTGGCTGCGCCTAGGGCGCGTGGTGATAGTGGGTGGCAGGGGAGGAGAAGGACGAAGAGTTGTTAAAAACCAAACACAATAAAATGGAAGTATTTTTTTTTTTTTTCAATTCTTTTAAAACTGTTTTCAAGTTACCAAACATGTTTTTATTTTCTTCATGAATCAAAAAATAAAAATGTTAACAAAATTTTGTTTTATGTTCTCATTCCCCATGAGGGAATAGAATGGTCATTCTCCCTTTAAAAGAGAAAATGGTCATTCTAACAAAATGTGGGAATGATCATTCCAACTTTAAATAATGGTACCAAACAAAGGAATGGAAATGAAAGTGAGAATGACTATTTCATTCCATTCCCTTCTCTTGTACCACATATAGCCTTGGGTTGAGACTCTTGTTGTTCCATCTTTGAGTGGCATATTGTAAAAGATAAAGCATTGCATCTAACTTGAGTAAGAGTGGCCTCTCTCCATTTATTTGAAGAGTACAAAACTAGCAATACAAGATGATATTAATACATTTTTCTGGTCACTTTTTCCTGTCCAGAGTTTGCAGTTGGGGTGCGCTTGCACACATTCAACATGCTCCCCCGAAACCTGCGATCATGTATACCTTTTCGATAATGACTATGAAGATGCAAAGGATATATATGGCAAGCCGATGCATGGCAGATTCCCATATGATGAGAAAAGCCAAATCATTTTGGAGGTAAATTATTCCCATTGTGTACTACAAGTAATATCTTTCTATTATTTGATAATTTTGTCTTATACCATAACTACCTGTGCTTTTAGATACATACATGTGCATAAATGTTTTTTTTTTTTCTTATAAAGAAATCTGAAAAGATAATGTCCTGTGCCAGAAGTTTTTTTCTTCCCATTATGCACTACTAGAAAGAGCAGATGTTTGTCAGCCTGTCCTTGTTTAATGTAATTTTATGAGTTATGCTTGTAATTCTTTCATCATCATTGAATGTATCTCTGTTCAAAGCACATGATAGAATGATAAGATCTTGTTCACCCAGAAGATCAATAAGTTACGAACATCGATATCTTGTGTTTGGAGCTCCGTTTCTGCTACATAACAGGCAAATAGGGCTCTTAACCCTGGTTTTTCATGCATAGAGACTTCGTCTTGTTCTTTCCTGGGCGACTACCGTATCAGATACTTGAATTACATTACTGTTTGTACAGGAGGGTTATTTGGTCTATGAGTGCAATCACACATGCAGCTGCAGTGTATCCTGTCAGAATAGGGTATTGCAGAATGGTGTACAAGTTAAATTAGAAGTCTTCAAAACTGAGAAAAAGGTAACATACCTTAATGTATTAATGGCCTCTACGGGTCTTATATTAATGTCATGCCATGTTGATTTACAGGGTTGGGCAGTCAGGGCAGGAGAAGCAATCCTGCGTGGTACATTTGTTTGTGAGTACATCGGGGAGGTTATAGATGAGCAGGAAGCAAACAAGAGGCGCAATAGGTTTGGCACTGTCTGAAAGTTGTTTTCATCTGCAACTTATGTTAGAGTTTACTTATTTACTATTATTGTTTTGGGTTTTGATTGGTTGTTTTGGCATTTCAGGCACAGAGGAGAAGGTTGGGGATATTTCTATGACATTGATACACACGTTAATGACATGAGCAGATTGGTTGAAGGGCAGCTCCCGTATGTAATTGACACCATGAGTTATGGAAATGTGTCACGGTATATCAACCACAGGTGAGCGAATAGTTAGTGTTACTATTTAGTCTACACTGGTTTGGAGACTTGTTATAGTAACTTGTGACCTATCCATACACTTCGACTAATCATATTGGACGGCCTGCCACCTAGAAGTCAGAAATAGGAGAATTTAAGCACCATTTAGTTAGGCCTATTAAGCCTTTTCATAAGCTTGAAAAGCAATACTTTTAAAATCAGTTTCCCAAAAGATGTAGACATGCCCACATCTTCCCTCATGAGCTACCAATTATATTTTGGTTCTTTTATGAACAAATAGGGGGTACAACTTGGGCTATGATCACACACTTCCATGGGTGTGGTCATCTTTGTTTACTTGTGTGCTTGGTCGTGGCCCCAAACCGGGTGTAAATTGTTTAGTCACCACTTGACTCAAAAGCTTAAGTTTTTAGGTAAGGGCCCAAACAATGCATATCAAGCTTTTCAATACCCTCGCTCACGTGCAACCTCACCTTGCACGTGGAGATGCAACATGTAGAGATAGAGAGAAACAAATACAATTAGGGAACAAATGCAAACCGAGAGACTTGAACCCAATACCTCTTCCCAACCATAGCTCTGATACCATGTTAAGTCACCACTTGACCCAAAAGCTTAAGCTTTTATGTAAGGGCCCAAACAATGCATATCAAACTCTCTAACATAAATCTTAAGTCAGTCGTGTGCTTGCATATGCATCACTCTCTCTTATTACTGGGCCTTTTGCACTATGTAGTGGTGGCTTCAGACCAAGTCTATAATGTAAGGTGTCAAACCTTTTCATTGTTTTGTCATGGGTATTTACGTGAGATACTTAGCCTTACAAATGTCTCGAACACAGAAACATATTCAGTGTATACCTTGTTTGGAACTATCTTAAGGAAGAATGGCTTCTGGTGGTCCAATAGATTTCAGCATCTTGGAATCATGAGACTGTTACCAGCCAATTTGCTTAGAATATGTGGGCGTCTTTCATGTTTGCAAATAATTTGTAGAATTTAAATTCCAAACCTCTCCTTTTTACCCACTGCAATCGCCTTAGTATTTGTCCCTAGACACGGACAAATGACGAAATTGAGAAAATGAGAACTTCTATTATTAACATTGTGTTGGCACTATATTTTTAACAATGTTGATTCATGCACCTCATGGGCTCCTTTTAAAGATGGATTATAGAAATTTAGTCTTGCATCTAGGTGTTTATGAGGCTTCTGCCTCTGGTATCTGAGGAAGACTTGGCAGCTGTGAAAGAAATAAATATATTTGTACTCTTTCTGTGAATCTTCTTTTATTGGTTTTCCCATTGGAATCATCCGTTTTTTTTTTTTTTTTTTTTTTTTTTTTTTTTTTGGACTGCTGGGGCCAACAAACTATTTATTTTGATTAAAATATAAAACAAGTAAGAAATTGCTAAATCCACAACATTTCAGGCTATGGAAAGAAATCTGTAAATCCAGAGCCGTAAAGGCCATTTCCATACCCTTCACTCTCATATTTTGATTTCTATTATGGAGGGAGTGTGCACACAGCCATTACAGCTTTGGATTTTTGATCTCCTGAAAAAAATGTATATAAAGAATTCAAAATTCTAAAGGCTGTTCCTAATGGGCCCAATGAATTCCTTATCTGAAATAGGGGATATTTTTAATTATTCTTTTGCCAAATTGTGAGATGTTAGATAGTAGAATGGACCCATTCTAGGACATGATAAAAGAAGGATCAGAGATTGGCACTGTATTTTTATCCAACAACATAAGCTTAGTTCCTTGAGTTTAATGAATATATTGTTTTATTGTTTCCTTGAGATGGAGAAAAATGATCGTAAAAGATTCATGTTGGGTTTAACATTATGTTCAGGTAGATTTGTTCACCTATTTGATTGACTTTTGTTCTCTGTTAATGTAGCTGCTCACCAAATCTTGTGAATCACCAAGTTCTTGTGGAAAGCATGGATTGCCAGCTTGCGCACATTGGTTTCTATGCAAGTCGAGATGTGAGCACTATTCCCTTTTCCGCAAGTTAATTGACTGTCCTTATGTGTAGACCTAGGATGATGGAGGTGCAATTATGTGGTCCATTATACTTTCCCAGATGAATACTCCAATTGTGGTTGGAGTTCAAAAGGTTTCTTATTATTAACTGCTGGAGATCATCTGGGTAAGACCATATAATGGGTGGTCTGACACCTTTTGTGTCCGTGGGCTGGCGTGTCGTAGGAGCTCAACAATACCTGGTCTAATAGTAAAGTTTCTGCCATTTTATTTCTGCTGATAGTGACATGTCTGACATTGAAGCTGTTGTCACTTATTAGTTTGCTTCTAATTTTTACTGCTTTATGGGCAAAATAATTGTGAGCAGATAGCTGCGGGTGAAGAGTTGACATATGATTACCGATACAAGCTACTGCCTGGAGAAGGGTGCCCATGCCACTGTGGAGCCCCCAATTGCAGGGGCCGCCTTTACTGAATCTTTAATGAATTTTATGTCCTAGCAGTCCGCAATTTGTTCCAAGCCAGTGATGCACCAGCAGAGTTTTATTTAAGGTACCACAGCTCTTTAGGGTCCAGACCATTTGCCTGTACTCCAAGTGAGTGGCTTTGATTTTCTGTAGATTGTATCAATGCTCTTCAATTTATACATCATACTTCAAGAGAATGAGGATTAAGCCTTCTGCTGTTTTTTGTTTTGTTAACTTATTATTTGTTTACTTGTTGGAGTCGAAGCTGCTCGAGTTTAGCAAATCGCAGTTTGGGTTTATGCTGCATATGTTTCTTAGGTAGTGCTGTGATGGTAGGTCTAATTAAATGGAAATGTTCCAGATAATCTTATTTCATAATGCCAGTAGCTTTGCCCATTATTTTTGTCATGACTACTATCAGCAGCCCATTGTAATGCCTGAATCATTCGTTGTTTTTAGGGTACTAATGTCTACTGGTTACTAAATTTATCCTTCATTGTTTTTAGGGTACTTGTAAACATGACGTACTCTTAATATATGGTGATGTTCAGGTGATACTAACCAAATTTTCCTTGTTAGGGTTATCTCACGTGATTCACTTTAATACTCTAATCATGCATCCAAAATGTTTGGTTGACTTCCACATGGTTTAGAATCTTTAGATAGAGTCTCAAAAGCTCTATAGACAACGAGAAGTATAGATAGTCTTATGCTATGTTTGGATTGGGATTTATGAAGGGATAAGTAGCGGGAAAGGAAAAGAAAAAAGAAAGGGAAAAGGCAAGAACATGAGGGATTTTAAATTTTTACATATTTTCTTTTTATGTTTTTTTACTTTCCACTTTCTCACAATCAAATATAATATGTAATTTTATATTATTTTTTCTCAAACAAATCCGGAATGAAGACAACATTTGTTGTCTCACCATATTTGACATATTTTGGGACTTTCACTTTATTCGAGCCAACCCTGGGACTGATGATAACAAATCCACTTTCAAATTCCTGTGACAACTCTCTCACCCTCATATGACCAAAGAAACCCACCTATGCATTGCACAAAATCTTCAATTAGGACTTTGACAAGCAAGAAAGCAGTGGTTTTACTTCTAATCTTGACTCTCTTGATCTGTGAAAAACGAGTCAGATTCATGGGGTTAAACGTAGATATGATTAAACCAACATGCCGAAGAGTTAATAATGATCTTAACCAGCAGGGACGAGAGGGGTGGTCCAGCTATATTATTTGCAGAATCGATTGCATGCACGATTTTATGACCTAACACATGAGGAAGATGCAATGGTGGGCCAATATTACAGCAAAGCCATCATTTGGTGTGGTTTTCTTTTCTCTCTTTTTTGGGTACCCCATTGCCATTGATGATGAAACCGTGCTCTTTCTTTTTTCTTTTGAGTTTTCCCACTCAAAGCATCATTTGGGAGCTGTGCATTATTGCACTTCTACAGCAAGCCACGGGTCCCCAGAACTTTAAATAATGCACCAAGAAAAAGCAAAAGCCAAGTCAAAAGGGCATTCAACACTACTTACATTTTCTGCATATACTTCATGGTAAATTTGCTCCCTCCACAACACTTTTATCTCAAAAAGGAGCCCATCAGTTTTTTGTTGAATTAGATCCTTTGCTTGCTGATCATCACATTTAGGGATGGCTACAGAGAGTGTGTAAGTCATTGATTTGGTTTCTGGAGGGCAATTACCGCGTCTGTTAATTTGAAAACTAGGCCCCTTTAATCTCCCTTCTTTTGAGTATTTTGTAATTAATTACCCACCATTTTGTTGAAGGTTACTACACTGGTTTTAGCTACAAAAGTTGAAAATGTAACTGTTGGGTTGCATCTAGCTAGTTCTAGGCTTCTAGCAGCCTCCCCTTTTCTCTCTCTCTCTCAAGTTTAAGCCGACATTGTTGGCTGGCTCCATGATGACTGGTTGTGGAGGACTTGAAATAATTATCAGAACCATATAGGGTCGACTTAGGCTTCATCAAAGCATAAGGTTCCATTGTTTAAGCTATTCTAGGAATTCATTGATCTGAGATAACTTAATGTACACTCAATAAATCAATTTGGTGCATATGGTAGTTCAAGAAAATGTCTTAGGTAGGTTTGACTAGTTTACTTATAACAAAATTTCAAAGGCTGCACATGTAATTAAGATATAAGAAAATACTTGTCTATCACTTGTGCGGATGCTAGCACTGCCTTTACTATATTGTACAAGATTTTTGGGTGTGAGCACCATATCTATGTCATTTTCAAATTTATCCAACTTTATCTCAACGGTTATATTTCAAGCTAGTGTCATTTTCCTGATAATGCCTTACCTCCAACCCATCATCTCTCCCTTATCCAAGCTGAATTTGGCAATATCACGAGGGCATTCCGGTCATTTTAACCAGCACATAACACTAGTTTTTTTTTTTCGATTCATCCGAAAGAAACATACAAGTTACAACAATTGTTACTTCGAAAACGTTGTTTCATTAGCTAGCCCATGAGAATGACAGGCCAACAACGGTCCATAAAAGCAATAGAAACATTAAAAAGAAATCTAAAAAGCAAAAACAAAGATTGGAATGACAGGCCCGAGGCGTGCTTTGTCTCTCCTTGATCTTCGAGTTTTGAGAGAGAGAGAGAGAGAGAGAGAGAATTTGCAGTGCAGCGGCAACGACATGCAATTTCAGCGGACCCACACACAAATATCTGGAGACCGCTTAGAGACATATACAGTGGTAAAGTTGGAAACAAACCCATAAACCATCACACACTCCCTCTCTCTCTCTCTCTCGCTCTCTCTCTCTCTCTCCTTTTCTTTTAATTTTGCGTCATGTGGTTCGTTCTTTCTTTACGAACTATAGATATTGGCACTCATCATTCCACCCTGTAAAATCTCTGGTCACTGGTTCCCTTGATGCTTGACACCGGAGCTCATTCAATCATTTTCAACACTCGGTGGAGCCTTAGAACAAAGAAATAAAGAGATGGAGGTTTCATTTGAAACTCTTGGACTACCCAGTCGTTGGTGAGTCTTTGTAATTTTAGGGGTTTCGAGAAATTCTCAGAATTGCGTATTTAAAGACACCCATTTCGAGCTTGTTTGTTTGTGATTTGTGAAGTGATGATGTCTTTGATGGGTGTTGTCTAGGCTAGATTTGTAGTTAGATATAGGGAAGCAAGAAATCTATCGTTTACATTGCTTCTTTTTTTAGAGGTAACTTCAATTCTGGGGTATTTTGATTTTTAAGCTGACACTGGAGCAACTTCCATTTCTTCTAAGCTATACTTCATGAAATCCTGTGAATCTTCAGTTTAAGATTTTGGGTTTTAACTTTGAAACCTTTCCTTTTGTGAATTTCTAAGATTAATTAAATTTTGCTGGGAGGAAGAAGAGTTTTGGTTTCAAGTACCAGACTGTCATCTTCTTGAAATTTTACCATCTTCTGCCATTTTGGGAGAAATAGATTTGTTGTTATAAGGGAAGTTTGGGGGTTGTGTTCTCATAACGCCATATCTTGAGCAAATTGCGTTTTGAATTCTTGTTGATATGGCTGAAATCAGACTTCCAAGCTTAGAGCAGGGTCAAACCAAGATCAGAAATGTCCCCATTGCTGTGACCCCTGAAGGATTCTGGTGCTGCCCTTCTCCTGTTGTGTTTCAAAAGACCCTCAAGACACAAAATCCTTTGAGCAAACCCAAACCATCCCCTTCAACGCCGAAGACCTCTTTTCAGAAGAAACAAACCCCATTAACTGACAAAAAGCCGACTTCCAACCCATCACGACCAGGAACTGTTTCTGATGCACAAAGAAATCCCGGCTCTGATACACCTATTCATATTGCACCAGTAGTAACTGAGAGAACGCCGAGACCCAAGGTTGAAAATTTGCCGAGGAAGGTGTCAATTGAGTTTGGTGAACCTGGAACCAGTGATCTGAAGGTAGTTTTGCTTGGCAAGCAGGGTTTTGCAGTGAGGTTGAGTGTTCACAGGAGTGTGCTTGTAGAAAATAGCAGTTTTTTTGCAGACAGATTGTATGAACAGCAGCCTGGTTTACCATGTCTGGAAATTGATGATTGTGAGGATGTAGAAATATGTGTTGAAACTGTGGGACTGATGTATTGCAAAGAATTGAAGCAGCGGTTGATTAAGCAAAATGTTTCACGTGTACTGCGTATCCTCAAGGTAATTGGGAGAATCATGCAATGGATTTCTCTTTACTTTTGCCAACTATAGATTAACTGCAACTATACTAGAGAGGATTTATTTTCGTAGACTGTTTGTGTTGACCTTAAGGACCAATAATTGTAATTGGTTTTGGAATTTTCTTTTATTAATCTGAATATGCACGTTTCTTTTGCAAGTATAAGAGTAGTTCCGGTGAATACATTTCTTTGAATGAGTATATTAAGCATAAAGCTGACTAATATGCTAATAATTACCAATATTGAAGATAGTTTTCTAATGGACCAATTTGGTTAGTACCTACTAGTAAAATATTTTGGGAATATCCCAATGTATTGCTTACTTTTAGAAAATAGAAGGTTTTTCCATAAAAATCATTGCTTTTACCTCACAGAACGTTATTAAGGACCCATGCTATGTCCTTGACCAATTAAGTTCCTCATTATCCTAGACAAATATAGTTGAGATGAGGATTCATTATCTATAGCAATTTTTTAAGGATTTTTTTAATTAATTTTCAATAGATAGCCTGCAAGACCGGCCCTACAATTATGTTTTCTTCTTAGTCCTCACCCCTTTCCACTCCCCATTAATTATCAATTAATCCAATTTAGCATTTTCTAGTTTAGTAACTTTGGAGTCTGCTTGGAACACAAAGCCTAGTTCTGAGCAGTTATTGGGATTACCCGCAGTAAAACCTTTGAACTTCTTTTCCCCTTTCTTGGTTGCACATGGAAATGCAGTGCAAAACAAGGACTAGGTGCAAATAAGTGCATCAAACAGTACATTAGCTGGTTTGAAAGGACATCAATAGCTCTTAATCTCCTAAAATAGATATGCTGTGTGGTTATATGTTGGACAGGCATAAATTATAGTTGTAGTTGTTGTTGTGTGTGTTTGTGCAAGGGCCTGTGTGCGCGGATGCAAAATGTTTCGTACTAATGATGATTTCCTTTTTTTTTTGGTTGGATTCTTTTAGTAATGACCATTGAAGAGAAAAATTAGCAGTATAATCTTACCGTTAGTATATCTTGTTTTCATAATGATTATCAGTTTTATAAAGAAAAAGTGCGTTAGTCTTTGCTGGCTGTCCATTGAAGAATAAGTATTGGTTACTGGTTTTACAACTATACATGGTTACTAAGATTATTATGAATATCCAATTCTTTGGTTTATATTCATCTAATTTTTGTTTGCTTCCTGTCTAATATAGGGAGACAAATGGCCAAGGTAGAGCAGGAATTTTGAAGTTTTTTGTAGAAGATTTGTTTCTTTCCGAAGTAAAGCAAAGGGATATATATTTTATATTATTATTTCTCTCTTTCTTTGTCATCTGAATTCCTTATAGTTAATGAGGGATCAGTAATCTATCAACCTATTCTGAGGACTTAGTTGAAAACAACTATCCAGATGGTTCCTTAACTATGACCTTATGATGAATGTGTTTACAAAGGGATGAATCTTTTTCAGAAAGAATTTATAATGAAAGTGAAAGATTCTTGCATTAACATTTACGATCCTTCTACTGTAGTGGTATATTTTCCCTCAATTGTACATAATATGTTTAGTATTAAACTTGAGAGACTTTATCATGAGAAGACAACCTGTTATATTTTAACTTCTTGATGTTTCCTTCTTGTTCCATGAAGTGACTTACTGCTTTAGCGCTCTGCTTTTTTTGAACATTTTGATGGCCCTTCTAAAGTGTTTTGTTCTTGAATTTTACTTATGTGTTACATGGTTCGTTATATTTGAACTTTAGAGCACCTTTCTTCCCTAGGTGAAAGGCTATACTGCCATGAAAATTGTCAACAGTAGCATGAAGATTGGCTTGTACTGCAACTTGAGGTTCTTCTTGTTGCTAAAAGCTTAAGCTATTTTGGATTAAGTATTTGTTTCATCCACATATTCCACACGCCCTCTCACATGTGGCTAGACTCTCGCTCCTCATGTGAGCCAAACCTGTGCATGGTTCTATTAAGCCTATGCAAATCTTAATGTCTGGCAAGTGTTGGCAACTGGTGTTTGGCCAGGAGTCAAGCGAAATGGTTCTCTCACCCTCGCTAAACTCAAACCAACAAAAAGCTCCCTAGTTAGGCTTTACCTTCTGCTAAATATTCAGGATGTATTTAATTGTATGCTCATATCATCTTTACTGATATTTCAGTTAAGCACCAAGAAATGATAAAAATTTTATGCACTTTCTTTACATGTGTAGGATAGTGGATATCTTACATTCTCATCTCAATGGAACTGTTCTGTAGGTTGCAGAACAGCTTGGGTTCAACTTGTGCATACAGTCATGTTTGGAATACTTGGAAGCAGCCCCTTGGGTTGGTGATGAAGAAGAGGAGAAGGTGGTTTCTTCAGTCCTCCGCCTTCAGGGGGAGGGTATTGGGGTCACCCCAGTATTGAAACGAGTGTCTTCTGATACTTCAAACTCCTCTAAAGAGACAATTTCTTTCATATTGGAACTGGTGCTTAAGAGCAACGAGGAGAGAGGCCGACGTGAAATGAAATCGGTAGTTCTGAAGCTCCTTAGGGAGAATAACTGTCTTCCAAGCTCATCAGGCTTGGCTGACATTTGCAATGAAACGATTTACAGCTCATGCAGAAGCTGCTTGAATTCACTGTTGTCTCTATTCAGGCAAGCAGCTGAGCCTGAGTTTACAGATAAATCCATGGACAGCAAAGAACCCGTGGTGAAGCAGTTGGCTGTAGAGGCCGATAATCTGTCATGGTTGCTAGACATTTTAGCCGACAGGCAAGCAGCAGATGAGTTTGCAGTAACGTGGGCTAACCAGCAAGAGTTGGCGTCACTTCATACAAAACTTCCCATTGTGTCTCGCTACCATGTTAGCTGCATCACAGCAAGGCTGTTCGTTGGAATAGGTAGAGGGGAGCTGCTGCCATCCAAGGATACCCGCCATTTGTTACTACAAACCTGGTTACAGCCATTAATCAATGACTACAGCTGGTTGCAACATGGGTGCAGGTCATTCGACCGAAAGGTTGTGGACGAAGGAATTGGTAGGACAATCCTCACGCTGCCTCTGGAGGACCAGCAGAGTATCTTGCTTGGTTGGTTGGGCAGTTTTTTGAAAGCCGGTGATAATTGCCCAAATCTTCAGAGAGCCTTCGAGGTCTGGTGGCGGAGGACTTTCATTAGACCCTATGTTGACCAAGGGAATCTGCTCCAGCCAGATAGTTTAATGACATCGAGACAGTAGGCTAATAGAAGTACTAATGTCTTTGAGGGAAGTATGTGAAGTGCACTAGAACTTGAAAGGGAATTCGAAAGGAAATGAAGATCAAGCTAGCCAATCTGTCTGAAGTTAAAAGAGTGACATCCAAAATTTCTTATTGGAAATGTATCATGGGATGTATGGAACTTCTTTGGATTGCTGAATCAGGGTTTGAGTGCTTGGTGTGGTTGAAATTTGTAACGGAAATGTAATATCTAGATCTTTGCGTGAATTAAGTTCATTTTGGTTTGCAAATGTACCATTATAATTTAGAGATAGTGCTCGCTTGTCTCCTAACTGAAATTAGAAAATTATGTACTTTGTTACTGATGTCTGTCTTATACAGGGATGTGAATACTACATGAATTGCCTTAACAAGTTGTGTTTGCTTATGAAAGTAGTTGCTCTTACTGCTTGCTTGATTCTTGTGTTGCTACGGAGGACTAAAATGATCCAATGTCCTCAGGACCAAAATGATTGTTGTGTTGATTCTTGAGTTTCTCCAAGCCGAGGCTGGTATGGTGTTAGCTTTTGAACTTGGAACAACCAAAATGCACAATCCAGGGGCCCCGAATGACCCGGAATGATTCTTCTTGACTATTTAACTGTGCAGTATAGTAAGAAAAAAACATTGCGGCAAAGATTGATGTTTCTTTCTCTCCGATAAAAATCACATTAGACGAATCAATATAACCAATCCCAAGTTTCTTCATGTTTCGACTATTCTTTACCTTTCCCTTGCTCTAAAAAATTTGTATTGGTAAGCATCAAATAATGGGAATGACAATGAAACTCGTTAGAATATCATAATGCTTCTCAAAGTTGCTTCAATTCTTAAAATCAGCAGTCTGCATACTACTTGGGTATTGACACACTTAACCTCTTTTAGGTCGATGTGTATCTTTGCTTTGATCATCTTAGATAGAATATCCTTAAATCAAATTTTAGTTCAGCAAAATTCTAGCATGAGCGGGCTTGTAAAGCTTCCAGGCAATCGCCTGCGGATGCTGATCAGCCTCTTGAACGTAGGCTTATATATACATATATATATATATGAAAAATAACCTAAATTCCTAGAATTGTTAAACTAAAGGGTGAATAATCTAGTAATTGACTTAATAACCTCAAAAATCTCTTCGCTTAATTATGCATGCAATCCATTTATAAGTAATAAAATATAAAGCATAATAAACAAAGAGACACAAGATTTTTGCCGTGGAAACTTAATGTGGAAAAAAATCACGTGGACTAACTCTTTTTGGTCCGGACGAGCCAAACACTATATATAAACAATTTACACAAGTTATACTTACAACCAAACAACGAACTCCATAAATACAGTTCGAATCGCCACAAACTACAGTTTAAGTTAATTTGCTCGACTCCTCGGTTTTATATTTTTCCTCAGTTACTTGACTCTAACACCGATTCATCATGATACCTTTTGTCGCCTTCAGAATCCACCGAGACGATTTTTTAGTCAACTCTTCAATGCTGGAAGAGTATATTTTTTTTGTAAAATATTTGAAGAGTCTGTATTCACAAATATGTCTCTCTCTCATCTAGATAGCTCACAAAACCTATCTCTTTGATAGGTTTCTCTCATTTTATGGACTTTTTATTCTTCGGTTAATATGTCTAGATACATACCTAAGTTATATAGGAAAATTTTTCTTAAGAGTCATCTATATCTCAAACTTTTCAATCAACTCAGTTAAAACAGGTTTGCAGTTCTTCATGCATGGCTTGTGCCATATTGAAATTGGTTAGCGCCAACTTTTGCTAGTGCCATTGATCTTGCCATATGTCTTGCTAATTTTTGTAAACTCCCTAAAATCTGCTTATGAGTATGACGAATGCCAATCATCTTGTCATCTACCTTGCCATTATTTTTCAATTCATTGAAATCCATTTTATCCACCATAGTAAGTGTCATTTCAACATTAGCTATAGCCATCTGTGTTATTTTATTAGTAAATAATCTCTGAGCTCTGAAAACTATATGCAATGAGTTCGTCTTCATCATCAAACCTAATGTGACCTAACAATAAGTTTGAAATACAAATCACCATAAACAAAAACCTAACTATCTCCCCCTTGGTGATTTTGTGATAAAACTAAGAAAATTATCTACCCCTTGCACATTAAGCATTCAAACTCATAAGTAAAAACCTAACCCATTACATTTTAACTCATTGCTCTGAAATAACCTTATTGAGAAAGTTGTTCAACATGCATATTTTAAAAACACACAACCTTGTGAAAAACAAGTGTGGTATAATATTCATAACCAAAAAAAAAAAAAAAAGATAATTGAGACTCCCCATCAATTCAATAATCATATACTTTCCCTCAATTCAATAATCGCATGAGCAAATTTCTTCAGAGATGACAGAATATATTCATATTCATTAAAGTTCATGATAGAGCATCAAAAGATTCATTTATCATATTTTCACACTTCTTCTCCCTTTTGACACAAAATATTAAATACAGATTAATAAATAGTTTGAGGTCTGAACAAAATAGAGAACTATAAGAGCTACAAGCCTACACTGTCTATGAAGGAGGTGCCAGAGGACATTCCTCCAACAAAGCACGAATAACAATTTTTTTCTTTCAAAAAAAATTAGAACAAAGAACTCAAAACGAAGTACAAAATAATATGCTTTATACTATGTTTAATGACATCACTCTCAAGGGAAACATGTAAAGCCAATAATTTCACAAGAAATTCATAAATCAAGACTTGAAGTATGTAAAGTATGATAAAGCAATTCAATCTCAACACTTAAAACAAGATGAACAATTTTATAAAAGTATGAGAGTGAATATCAATTCACAGATAACATATTGTTCAAATCCTAGTAGTGATCTATGTTACTGCATCACATTTGAATTTTGAAGATTTTTACAAATTAGAAGTCAAACCTATTGTCAACCCAAATACAAAAATTGTTGTTAAAGAGCACTTGCCCCCCTCACTGATATAATACCATATGAAACTTTAAGAGTTTATTCCTTTTATCAAATTTTTTGTTGCAGCCATACGACGCTTTCACACTATTTGACTGTGGTAGCCTTTATTACAAACTGAATATTCCTTGACTATATATGATTTTTCTTTATGTCTGATAGCGACTTTCACACACAATCATAGGTAGCCCTTTCCTCATGCAAGAGTTTCACGTATAGATTTTTATTTGAAACGAGGGTTTAACAATTTTTAAGGCATTTGAATACTTGGTCAATCTAGAGTATGATCATCATCAAATTCAAGAAAGACACATGAATTTTTTTTATCATATCTACAGACAAACAACTTGTCAAATTCAAAGTGATATGTGTACAATTATTACACTTAGCATGCAATATAACACTCATTCATATATAAAGTTGAAAAACTTTATCATTATGCACATATTTAATCTTAACCTTTAAGACTCCGGTTAAAAAAAAATGTCTTTTAATTTTCGCATAAGTAATATGACGACACAAAAAAAAAAAAAATGCTAAAGCAAAAAAAACTCTTTTTTCATATTTTAAAATGTTTTTTTTTTAAGAATGCAAAATCTTTTTGGCATTTTTTTAAAAAAGAAATATTACAAAACTACATAGCTCTAGAGATGAGATAAATAAGAAGAGCATTCTAGGCTATGAAAAACTGAAGGCTACTCTCTGTAACAGACCCTTACTAATCTCTCAAAGACATCTAGGGTTTGGTGCACAAGTCTACTTTCCTCACCCAAGCAGCCCTTGGCTTATCAACAGTGATCATTGGCTGTTTTGGTGCTCTCTTCGATATGGCCTTGGCCTTGTGGTTCATTTGATACTGTCTTATAGTTGTTTGAACCCACCTAACCTGAGATAACACATCATACCTATTATGATAATATCTATTTTGTCTCTAAGTTTGGTATGGTTTCCTACCTCTAGTATGAACATAATCCATTGGAAGACCATATCACTTATGACATTGAGGTTGAATGTGACCTCTAATGCCACAATAATGACACACTGGTACAAATTTTTGAGTTGGTGTTTGTCTAATAGGTCTAGACCTGGACTTGGAAGGATTTACAAAGTTAAGAGGGCCAAACCTATAATATAATTTACTCGTTGCTTGTCTTGTGGGTCTAACCTTGGACTTGGGAGGATCAACAAAGTTAAGAGAGCCAAAACTGTCATATACTTTCCCTTCACTTTTATTATCCTCAAAATTTTGTCTCCAAATACTTTTTGCATTTGTAGACATTTGTGAAGACTTTCTGCACCTGCATTCATCTTCGTCACATATTTGTTAGTAGTAGCCAATTTAGATTCAAGAGACACATTTGTTGAGTCAAGGTTGATCCATGTTGGCTCAAGGTTAATTCCCATATTGATTTTAATGATAACTAAACCTTGTGTTATGTTTCTAATAAATCTACTTAGTGTGCAGATTAACAAAGTTCATAGTTTAGACTTAAAGTTGAATCTTAAGTCTAATACATATTAAGGAGAATGCACAACAAGTTCAAGAAACAAGCAATGTATTCAAAGAGCTATGCAATTAATTAAACTGAGAAATGATGCCTATCTCTACTTCAAACATGTGTTCTACATTTGGAGAGATTGAAGGTGTTCAATTGAAGCTTCCTTCAAGTATGCATAGTTTCAATGAAGATTGATTTGCACCAGGCTAAAGACTTCATCAGTTGAGGAAATGAAATGATCAGTTAAAGATGAAGAATGGAGATGATATTAATGCCTAAAGAAGATTTCATCAGAATACACAAAGATCAGTTGAAGAAGTGTAATGCTCAGTTGAAGAAGAATTGGTTGTTGAAGAGTTTGGAAAATGCTCAAGAGATGATCTCATCTGGTATGCTAAAGACCAATTCAAGACTTGTGATTGAAGTTGCCAAGAAGATGGCTCACAATGAATATCTGATCTCTACATGGAATCCAAGTGAAGAATTCTTCTATAGTATAAAGAGTCAATGAAGATTAGATATGTGAAGAGATTTCATCAAGTCTGCAAAAGTCTCATTGAAGTGATCTTTAAAGAAGAATGAAGAATTGCTAACAAAGAGAGGAAATAAGAAATGAAGCATTGTGAAGCTCTACAGGAAGATTGGCATTCAAGAAGATGTTCTACAATGATTGAAGAAGCTTTGTAAATAAAGAAGTAAAGTTCAGCTTTAATCAAATAAAGCTTTGAGATTCAAGAAGAAGATCAACATCCAATGATTGATTCAATCCAAATTTAAATAGAAGTTAACTCTGATGAGTTAAGAAGATTTAATTGATCATCATATCCCAAAGACTTACTCCTTGAAGTTCTTATACCAGTGCTTTGATAAAGCTTGATCAAAAGAAATCTGAAAGCTGAATTCTGGGCAATGAGGGGACTCATGGAAATGAGGAGCCGCCTCCTGATCATAGACGTAAAAGGTCTGAAGACAAATTAGGCAATGAGGGGACTCATGGAATGAGGAGTCGCCTCCTGGTCACAGATGCAAAAAGGCCTGGAGACAAATTGAACAAAGAGGGGACTCATGGAAATGAGGTGTTGCCTCTTGCACACAAAAGCTAAATGGCTTGAAGACAAATTGGACAATGAGTGGACACATTGAAACAAAGTGTCGCCTCTTGAACACAGAAACAAAAAGCCTGGAGACCAAGTAAGCAATGAGCGAACACATTGTTATGAAGTGTCGCCTCATGGTGCCAGACGCAAAGGCTTGAAGATAATATGATCAATGAGCGGACACATGAAGATGAAGTGTCGCTTCCTGGTAGCAGAAGCAAAAGGCTTGAAATTCAAATGATCAATGAGTGGACACCTGAAGCAGAAGTATCGCCTTGTGACAGCAGAAGCCTAATATGAAGAAGACAGATGAACAAGGAGTCGCCTCATCAACATGAAGAGGGGACTCATGAACTCAGTGAACATCGTCTGGTAAATGCAGAAGCAGGAAGTGTCGACACCACAAAAAGTGGAGCCGACTCCCTCTGTTATAACGGCTATTTTTCTTAATGTTATAACGGATTGGACGCACATTAATGATACCCAACCACTTCCAACGGATGGAATGAATGCAAGGGTATATATACTAGCCTCCAACTGCATTTATATACAAGAATCAAGAGGAAGAAACAAGAAGAGACGAAAATCTACTGAATCACTGATATTCCTGAAACATTCTTCCTATTTTATTCTTGTGAGCTTTGATTGTAAATCTACTCTTGTTAGAGAGTTTGTTTGTGAGTTGTATACTCCTATACACTTGTAATTGAGAGTTTGGAGAGTTCTCTTGTGTGAAGCAAAACTCTTGTAAAGTTTGAGTGAAGCTTGGACAAAACCACTTGGGAATTGAAGAGCTCGGTGAAGGAGTTCTTTGTAAAGTGAGCTGAGCATTTTGTCAATCAGCAGCCCATCTTGTAATAGGTGATTATATAGTGGAAGAAGGCTTCAAGGAGGTCTTGGGGTGAGGACGTAAACCACAGTTTGTGGTTGAACCTCGGTAAATCTGTGTCTCCTTCTTATTGCTCTGTTTTCTTTGTTTCCATTGATAACATTGTTTTGTACATAGATTAGCCATTGCTATTTTGTTTAGATTAATTTTAATTAATCTTAACTTGTATTAATCTTTGAAAAACCCAATTCACCCCCCCTCTTGGGTTGCCTATTGGACCAACAACATTTTTCAATTCAAAATCCCTTTTCGCTTCTAAACGGGTATTTAAAGCAGTCTGAAGTTCAACATTCTTAGCATACAACTAAACTTTATGAGAGTTTAAATCATTTATCACATTCACTGACTCTAGAACCTTGTTTTTAAGAACATCCCTTTCTTTTTTTTAGAGTAAAGAGTTTGACAGTGATTTCAAATTTATACTTCTTCAATTTTAAACATTTATCATAAAGTTCAGAGTAAGTAAAGTTAATTTCATTATCTTCTCCTTTCGTGTCACTGTAACTCTCAGAGTTAGAGTCACTCAACTTTAGTTTTTCAGAACATCCAACCTTCTTGGTTAGTTCTTGTATTAAGGTATTCACATTATCAGTAAAAGTAATGTAATTACCTTGATCATCATCACCATCAGACTCCACAGAGTCATTAGAGTCACTGTTATAATTTCTAACAACAAGGACCACTTGTCCTTCTCTTTTCTTTTTATTTGAACAATCTAAGGCAATGTGACCATAATCGTGACATTCATAATATTGAATACCTTGAGTTGATTTTTATTACCTTTCTTTTCAAACTTATTTCCAATTCTCAATTTATCACCTCCATTTCTCTTGTTATTGAACAAGGTGTTTCCTTTTCCCTATTTATAGTTTAGAAATTTCTTAAATTTCTTCACCATATGGGCCAACTCTTCTAGATCAAAATCTGTTTCATAACCACTATCTTCGCTTAAGTCTTCCTGAGCAGATTTTAAAGCTATACATTTGCTCTTCTTAGGTTGACGAAGATTCATTTCAAAGGTCTGTATAAAGCTGACAAGCTCTTCAACTCGAATGTAGTCTATATTCTTACTTTCTTCTATGGCCGTGACCTTTGTTTGAAATCTCTCATGTAAAAATCTCAGAATTTTTCAAACAATTCTATTGTCAGGAATTCTCCCACCAAGATTAAAGCTAGTGTTGACTATAACACTCAGTTTGGCATAGAATTTATCAAAGGTTTTGTTGTCCTCCATTCTTAAGATTTCAAACGATGTGGTTAACCTTTATAGCTTTGAGAGCTTTACACTTGGGGTACCTTCATGGGTGAGTTGAAGTATGTCACATGCCTCTTTAGCATGCTCCCAGTTAGAGATTCTACAAAACTCATCTAGAGTAACAACACTGTGTATGGCATTTAGGGCCTTGCTATTCCAATTGGAACTAGCATAATCCGTAGCATCCCACGTTTTAATAGGTTTAAGTGTAGTGACAGTAGCTATTGTGACATTGGGTGCAATATATCCATGCACAACACATAACCAGGCTCTCTCATGAATAGACTTGATGAAAGCTCGCATTCGAGCCTTCCGATAAGGATAATTACCCCCTTCAAGTAACGGTGGTTTAACGGTAGATAACCCCACCTTAGGAAAATCCGTATGAAAGTAACCTATTTCCTAGAATTGTTAAACTAAAGGGTGAATAACCTAATGATCAGCTTAATAACCTCAAAAATCTCTCCGCCCAATTATGCATGCAATCCATTCATAAGTAGTAAAGCATAAAGCATAATAAATAAGGAAATACAAGATTTTCGCCGCAGAAACCCAATGTGGAAAAAAATCATGTGGACCAACTCCTTTTGGTCCGGGCGAGCCAAGCACTATATATGAATAGTTTACACAAGTTACACTTACAACCAAACATCGAACTCCACAGATTCCGTTTGAATCGCCACGAACTACAAAAGATCTTCTTAATAGTCATCTATATCCCAAAATTTTCAATTAGCTCGATTAAAACAGGTTCACAGTTCTTTACGCATGGCTAATGCCATGTTGAAATTGGTTATTGTCAACTTCTGCTAGTGCCATTGATCTTGCCATACGTCTTGCCAACTTTTGTAAATTTTCTGAAATTTGCTTGTGAGCATAACAAGTGTCATTCATCTTGCCATCTTTCTTGCCATTATTTTACAATTCACTGGAATTTATTTTATCTAACATGGCAAGTGTCATTTTAAAGTTAGTTAGAGCCATCAGTGTTGTTTTACCAAGAAACAATTTTTAAGCTCTGAAAATCATATGCAATGACTCTGTCTTCATCATCGAACCTAATGTGACCCTAACAACAAGTTTGAAACACAAATTACTATAAACAAAACCTAACAATATATATATAGATATATCTTAATCGTATGTGCAACCAATACGTTTCTTATGGGTTCAAGGCCTTTTGCTTTGCGGGCTGAAAATTTTAAGGCCCATATATCAAGTGAAGTTTTTGAAAGCAGATTGAGTTAGTTTAGCTCCACGAAGCCCCATAGAACTGCCTCGTCTCTGTTGAATACCAGTTGTAAATCCATAGCTCCATGAAGTCGGTTTCGACAATGTATCTGCCACTGCTTCTTACCTTGTCGAACGACTGCAGTCCTTGAAAGACCACCGAACAAACCCAAACCCAAACCCACGAGCTTCATTTGTGAGCCGCACTTTTTGTTGGCATTAAGGTGCTTACTTGACAGAGTTAAGAGTAATATTTGTTACTAATAACATTGTGTCGGAGGGATATGAAAAAATCACCTGACCTCTCATAGTTTAAAAGTGAATAAATATTCTCTTGGGATTTGAACTGTAGTTACTAAAAACTCTCTTTGAGCGAGAAAACTTGTTCCAGAATAGAGACAAAACTCTTGTAAAATTTTAAAGAAAGATTTTAGGAAATTATTATGAGTATTAGTATCGTCGAAAACTTTTAGATATATTGTCAGAATTCCCTAGAAACTCATTTATTATAATATTTAATATTTTTCACTCTCCCAAATTTTATTATTTAACAATAACATATTATTTTCTTAATAAAGATCTATAGATATGTAGTATTAGTGTTTTACTTATTATAATAATATTCTAAATACTCTATATGGCTTTAATTGGGGTTTTTTATTTTTATTTTTATAAATGTTCCAATTTATTTTATATATGCCTAGCGTTTCCCTTTACTCATCATATTTTTAAATCACGTTTTACACTTCCGTTTTTCATATTGTTTCTTGCTTCCGCTTCTCTTTCTGGCAACTGTGGTTTGAACTTATCGGTAGAATGGATAAAATCGTAACAGATTAAGTAAAATGACAAAAATGTACTTGTGAATAGCGACCATTTATTTTGATATAAATTGACAAAATTGCCTTTCTAATGATCATTTTAGTGGAATGAAACACCAAAAATGTCCATTGGACTCAATTGCAGTTTATTTTAACAATTTCGATTTGTTTTTCTGTTAAGTCCAAGCTACGATAAGTTTCGTATTTACTTTTTAATTGCAACAAAGTAAAGTAAAATTACCCGTAATTATGATCTTGCAAAAAATTTTAGGTCAATGTTTTGTCTTCTATTATTATCGCTGTTTTGTACTCACTACAATTAGACTATGAAGTTCTAGGCTTCTAGCATTGAAGCCTTGCAAGCAAGCTATTCCAGTAAAACCATTGTTGGGGACATGAAAAAAGCCTTTAAGAAGTTAAAAAAAAAAATTACAGAAATTGAGCCTGTCACTGCATAATGAGGCGAATGTCAAGATCATTTATCTACCACGGAATTTTGAGCAGAGACATCTATGCCGTTGGTCCCGCCATGCCAACGGCTTGACCTGTAATGATATTGCATTTACTATGATCGTAAAAACTTGATCAAAGTCAGATTTGAAGGGTCCCACTTCAGACCACCCATGATGAGCTGTAGGTGTGTTCAAAAACCGCCCGGTCCGATCTAACCTGACCTCAAACTGATTCAACTTGAGCACTCTATGGGTGAATGACAGGTACATTTCAACAAACTCGATCATTTTTAGTTGGGGTGACAGGCCTTTAATTTTTCAATCTGAACCAACCAACCCGACTCGAATAGACTCTTTTTTTACACTAAAATATGACATTTTCACTCAACCCAATCGCAATCCAAATCGAACCAACCTGATCACCCATTGAGTTAAAATTGATTCTAAAATTTTTAATTAGCTATGATTGGTTTGGATGACGGGTGATTCCAAACCCGACCTGAACAGTGAATACTCCTAATGAGCTGAGAATAATTCACCAGAGGGAAGTCAATGTTTAACCGAGAGTTTTGCAATTTGACCAACTCAAGATGGGCCCAAGCCCAAAACACAGTATCATGTGATCTATCTCAATCTTCTCTCGCGGGGGCCCACGTAGGCAGTCAGGTCGGGGTCTACAAACATTGTAATGTCCTAAAACACGGGTATTTTATTTTTGAAACCTAATTGTATTAAAAAGATGTGAGGATGGTATTTTTTTATTTTAACGGCCAAAACTTTTGTATATATGATAACCTACTTTGAATCATCAGACTTACTGAGAATCGACAGAAACTTTTCAATTTTCGTCTCCTTCTTGCCATAGATTATATATGTTGTTTATCATCATGTGGCCTAGCAAGACAAAAAGGCCATTCTGCAGCCTATATGTTAACCCACTTATGAATAAAGATAAACCAGGGTCAGAAAAGGCCACCCACCAGCAAATAACATTTATAACCCATTGAATGCTAGGCAATGAACTCATTTAATGCCATACTCTCTCTCTCTCTCTCTCTCTCTCTCTCTCTCTCTCTCTCTCTCTCTCTCTCTCTCAAATGAGCTCTCGGCCAAATTCCTTCAAAGGGTGTTCATGCCACATTATACATGCATTTCCTGCAAAAATCTAGAGAGTTCGAATGGTGACATCTTGTCGGGGTAAAGGACCCTACAAGAGGACTTGCAGAACAATTCAAGAATCTAACATGCCTTAATTACATGGAGGAGATCATCCATTAAATTAGATTCCCTAACCTAGAAATTAACAGTTGACTTATGTCTCGCTAACAAGCCTATCTAGCCGCATCAATAAAAAAAAGGGATGCTTTTGAAAGTGACATTTGCCCAGTAGTTGATACCAAATACGTGAAAGATAATGGCAATAGGAACAATAAAAACTAGGAAAGGAATAGTAGACTCATCATCAGCTTCATAGGTACCATTCTTTTAATCCCAATAACAATTTGACAGATAATTTCAAAAGATGTCCGTAGTCGACTTGTCTTTATGCTAAATAAGAAGTCTTAAATTCGATCCTTTCTCACATTAAATTTATGTGATTCATGTGTATGGTAACTTTTTGTGTTTTTTAGGAAGTAGTAAATCGAAAACCTGAATAAATGCTACTGTCAAATGTCATATTCAGAAGGGACATGAATACCTGATTGTAGCAGCACAACAACTTAGTAAACCAACTCGCCGAGCATTCTGTTTTCGGTTGATTATATGTTATTTCTCAACTAGAGAAAGCAACGTAGTCGGTAAAAGGTAATCGTTGCTTTGGATACAATTGTTTTGGGTTTCAAGTAATTGTCATGGCATCGGTTATCATGTAACATAAATAACCTACCCCCGCTATATAAGCAATAGGGTAGGTTTATAAAAAAATTTCTTTGTTTTTTTATTTATTTATAATTTCAATGGGAAAATAATTCATATGATTTTTGTTGAAGATGAGTAGCAGTATTGTTGAATATCGATTATTGTAGTACGTTTGAACATCAAGTTAGTTATGGAATTCTATCGAGTTTAAATTATAATAAATTGAGATTAGTTGTTCGCTCAACTAACTTTTTCCGAAGACAAAAACCACTGTAGTAAGCTTGTTACTTCTGCACCTAGAAGCACATTTCATCATCCAAATCGAAGTCCAACGACATCTTGTTTTTTTCAAACTCTTTCGTCATCAATATTGATTTTTTTTTTTAAGGTTCAGTCATCCAGGCATTTCTAGTTGCTAATTATCTGTTTGAGGAATTGAAATCCTTGTCATTTGGAAAAAGGAAATCAGTTTTTCTTCTGTTTTCAAAGCAACTGACGAAGTGAAGAAAAATAATAGACATTTCATCTTCCAAGAGCATGGGGTCAGGTGTTGCATAGTGAATCCCAATCCCACCATTTCCTTTCAGATACTATAACAAAAGGAAAATTATTTGGATACTCTCCTTCTATATACATATATATAGTATGACAATATTTTGTCATTTACCACGAAAAGAATAGGCAAACCAAAGCTTCATAAGGCCAGTAAATATGGATTTCTATATGAACAATGTTAGGTGGGATGTAGAATGTCATGCTAAATAGAATAAGCCACTAACTAATATATATGTCTCATTTATAATGACAGTTATCTGTATGTTCAACTAATATTTATTCAGAGTATTGATTTTTGCAAGTCCTAAGCTTGACCCACAAATAGAGTTCTCTGGCTCTTTGTGGTTTCCTCCATGACGAATATCACTTTCACCCAACTTTCACTGCTCAAACATGACAACAAAATTAGACAAACAGTCCCCACACTAGGGATTTGTAACTATGAAAGTAATCAAATACAATATCCACCTAATGTGGAATTTAGAAAAAGGGGAGGGAGAGGTGTTTTAGGAGAGAATGGGTATTTAAGAAATAAATACGAAAAAATTCTAATATTAAATAATGACAATTACCTTCATATATAACTTGTTCTTCTCCACACAATATTCTCAAATATAAAAACACTACAAAAATCCCAAAACTAGATGCATATAAATATATTTTGTTTTTATTACTTTCACACACATCGCGTGCGAGATCCATACGGAGATTGCAAAGGGAATTCACCAACCTCCACCCCCTCTTGCCCCAATTTTTATAAATTATTTCAAAGATAATTTAGTACAAGAACCTTAAGTACGTAGGAAAGCAAAATATGACAAGACAAAACAGTATACTATACAATTATAACAGATCTCATACTGCTAGCTAAAGTAATGCTAATATTTTCTTTATGTAAATATTTTCTTCTTCTAAATGGAATGAGACAAAGAAAAAGGACTAATAAGTGAATCATGAGAGGGACCAAATTATGTTTCTTAAGATACTTTGTATTAATTTAACAGGCCCCAAAATCTCTAACGGAGAAAGGACTTTTCTCTGGCAGGTTCCCGGCATGGCGAAGCCCTAGAGTGAGCGACACATCACCGCCGGTGGTACCGAACCTAATTAGTGTTGATCCAATGTCAGCATTCCCAGTGGAGGAGGTGGCCGTGGTGGTCCCGTAACCAGTGCCGTGGCGACAGGTGTCTGCTTCGTGGATGGTCGGAAATGATTGGGTTACTGGTGGTGCCATGGTGGTCGTGGTGGTCGTGGTGGCGGCAGGAGCTCTGGTAGGCATGATGGTGGTGGAGGAGGTGTTGGTTTGGTTTGCTTGGTTTTCCGAGAAGCATTGTCTATTGATTGCGATGAGTGAAGGGTCGCTGTCAAGTGCATTGATTTGGGATCTTTTGCCTGTTGCTGCTGTAATTGGTGTTGCTGTCGTGGATGCTGTTCCTGTTCCTGCAGTAACAGCAGCTACTGTTGCTGTAGTAGTGGTAGTATTTGAAGTGGGCGTTGGTGTTTGTGCAAGAAGGCCACTGTTTTGGTTCCATTCTCTCTCTACTTCTTCCTCTTCTTTGCTCTCTTGTTGGTACATGTCTTCTACCATGGGTTTCCACAACCGGACCCTAGCATTAATGAACCAGTTTGAGACCTGAAACACACAATTTTAAAAGCCCAAAAGTTAGAACAATAAGATGATGAGATTGGTCTTTCAAGGAAAAGAGAGGGACCAACATTTAATTTACCAGTCAGATTAATATATGTAGAGATGTAAATGACTTTCATGTAAAAAAAAAAAAGAAAGTACTGATTGAACCATATTTACTCCATGCAAGCAAACAAATGGGGGCATGTTTTTGTTTTGTTTACAGTACCTGCTGCTCTAAAAAAAATTTTTATCATTGAGTCCATTTTGTAAAAAGACAATCCTGTCCCGGGCCAAACAATATTTCACTACTTGCAAACATATTCGATAGGTGTATAACAGTCCTTTCATGATGGAGGAAATTCAACTATAAGCCCAGAAGTCATTATTTTGATTATTCTATTGTTATGTTGACAACGAAACATAGCAGAAACAAAACTACTGCTAAATATGCAGACGATGATGACATATCATTAATGATATTAAAGATGATTATGATGGTGACATTGCCTCTCATTTTCTTGTTATAATTTTCAGAACGATAGGTTCTGTAAAACCAGAGTTCAAGAAAAGACAAAAAGAAAAAGAAGAAACCTACTGCTTTGTGACCTAATGAAGCAGTAAATGACGTTCCTTGAGAACGCAAAAACAAAAGATTTGTTTTGCAATGAGTGTACTCCAAAAAAGTGCTTGATTCCGGATTAAAAGAAAAAAAAAAGTTCTAATAATTTATAACTTTTACTAAAAACTTTGCATTGCAACGGGTTATTTTTCAGGTATATGTATTTAAGCTTAATCAAAGAAAGAAAAAAAAAACAGAAAGAAAACTGCACATTGCACGTGTTGTATTTAATGGTGGTCAGCGTGTGGTTGGAGATGACAGAGAGAGAGATAGAGAGATTCTCATGTCTCATCTCTTCTGTACTTGTCTCTGGTCTTACTATCCGCAGAGTCTCCTCACTGTTTTTCGGACTATGCTTAGCTTGAATGTATCCAAAGAAACAAGAAAGCTAAGAGAAAAAATAGCTCTTCTCTAACAGAAAGAAGAGGAACCCCAGAAGAAATATAACCCAAAACCACGCAAGTCCAACTGTACTTACTGATGGTCACTTTAAGGGTTTCTCTTTTATCACTTTCTCTCTGCTTCGTCACTGTTCGTTTTCTTAATGAATAAGCTCAGTACCCGGAACAGATGAATTCTCTCTCTCTCTCACTCTCTCTAACTGTAATAACTCTTTTGTTGTACCATATATACGGTATGCAAGCATGTATTGTATGAGAAGGATGTAAGAGGTGGAAGATAGGGAGGACGAACCTGGTTTCTCGATAGACCAGTCTGTCGAGCTAGGAGATGCTTATCTGCATCGCTCGGGTACCTGAGAAAAGAAACCAGAAAAAAAATGACATCAAGGTCCTTACATAAATCATATAAAGAGACACCTAGCTTTATGTTTCCGCAGATGGGATTCAACTTCTCTCTCTTTCCCTTCATTGGCGTGATAATCTAAGAGAGAGAGAGAGAGAGAGCAGCTGCAACAGCAGCTGAAGTGAAGTGGACAACTGCTATCACTGATCTCCCTTAGATTCTATTATATATACTATTGTATATAATATTATCTAGAGAGAGAGAGCATAGTTTAATGGCTTTCTTTTTATGTACTAATAAAAGGGTCAGGGAGGGACTAATGGCTTTTACGGAACAGGAGAAAAAGTAGTGAACAAATGGGGAAGCTTTTTCCAGCTTTTTTTTTACCAGACGAGACAACTTCAAGGACCCTGCATTACTGTTCCTTCAACCACTAGAATTCGTAGAGAAAAACAAAAGCAAAAGCAAAAGCAAAGGATACTAGTTTTGCATTTAACTAATGAAGTCTCATTATTATATGTGATTTTGAAATAATTGCTTTTAGGATATACTAACTTTCTTCCAATTTGTCATGATCAAGATTCAGATTCCAGAGTAATAGAGGGGAAAAGCTTAAAAAAAAAACACGTACGGATGGAGAAAATGCTCAAAAAGCCAAGCTCTCAAAATGTTGACAGAACGTTCTGGCAAGCCTCTCTGGGGTCTCCAAGCTTCTTGTTCCATCATACCCATTTGGTTGAAGGCTCTTTGCTGTCTGAGGCTTTGCTCAAGCAGTTTTAGCCTTGGAGTCTCTCCTTTAGTCACGCCAGAAGTGCCTGCGTCCTTCTCTCCCAACAGCTCACAACTGTGCTTCAATTGTGCGGCTATGGAGTCTTTCAGACACCGGAAGTGCCTCGACATCGCCTTCTGTGCGAGGGCAGTGTACGGAACTGCTGCTCCAAACCCCATCACCAAATCAAATGAGTTCACAACCATTTGCATTTGTTCACAGTAATGGTTATATCTTCTGTCCACCTGCATGCCACTCATATAAAATTACAAAAAAGTTATTCAAAAACAAAAATAAACTATGCATCAACAGAATAGAGAGGTTTTTACCAAATTTCACCTAGTAAAATAGATGAATAGACAAACAAACACGCGTATAAGTACGAAAAACTTCAAAAAGAAGAAACCCAAAACACTAAATTAACCTCGATCTAGAGAAGGGGTTAAACCATGTTTATATGTAGGAGTAGAAGAAAGAACACCAAATGTGATTTTAGTATTAACAAAACAAGCGGAGAAGACGATTGAATCCCCTTTCAGAATTTCAATAACCCTAAAAAGTTCCGTTGCTCTTAAAAGGAAAAAAAAAACCCAAAGTGGACAAATGACTACGTGAATCAAACCAGTGTTAGGGTGAATGATTTAACATGGGAACAAAGAAAATCATCGTGTTTCTTTGCTGCTTTTTCCCAATACAGCCAACATATATCAACACAAAAACATATGAGAAAAAAGGAAAAGAAAAAAAAAAAAATCTACCTACAGGTCAAGTGAGATAGTGTAAATCAGATGACTTTCCATGATGGGATTGGAAGTCTTGGAGCACCAGAATTCCTAACAACTACCTAGCTATATGTATATATGGCCATTTGTATTGTTGTGGTTTACTGGTCATCTTTCCAATCACACTTCTTACTTGATACATACCCCAAATAGTAACCGACTCTCATGTTTTCAGCAAACGAAGATCCAATGTATACGCAAGTACCCCACCAAGCGAATCAGCGATATAAAATATAGATATATAAACTTGTATGTTGTCAGAATCAACCAACACAATCTACAGAACCCTATTCCACCAGCCGGCTTTTCTCTATACGTGAATATAAAAGTATTCCCGAGACTTGCCGGAATTTTCTGTTGTCCCCGGTAGATTTCTCCAAAAAAATGGACTAGGTAAACCAAACTGATTGGACCTTGATTCTAGAGAGAGAGAGAGAGAATACATGCCTCGTCAAACATGGACAGTAGTTTGACCTTTCTTCTCTGGTGCTCCATCCTATCTGCGGCTGACAAAGGAGGGAGATCCTTTGAGGAAGATGAAGAACCACCACCGCCGCCGCCGCCAGCACTGCTACTTGGATTAGGATTAGGGTTGGTGTTATGTTTTCCAAACTTGTTCTTCTTCAACTGACCCCTCCCAACACTACAAAATTCCTCCAACAATTCTTGGGCAGCCTTGACATACTTGGAATTTCTCAACACATTAACCACCCCTAGGGAAGACCCAAACCCAACATGAACCTGGTGGTTCTGACCAACTCCGCCTTGCAAATGCAATGGCTGGTGGTGACCACCCAAATTCTTGTACGGATACTGCCCAGAAGTTGACCCTCCTCCTTGATTGAAGAACAACATCCCACCATCTCCCATCCTCAATTCCTCGGCTTTTGCCGCTTCCAAGTGCTGCAACGACGAGGATAGCGATAACGACAGGCCTTGGCCCTCCACCACGCCTCCGATTTCACTAGGGTGGTTGAGTTGGGCGGCGGTGACCCCTCCTCCATGGCCACTGTCAGGAACCCATGTGAACTGGGAAGATGGATTACCAATTGGGTTGTGAAACCCTTGTAGAGTAGAAGCGGATGATGGGTTTGGAAGCAACATGTGAAGTGTGGAGGATGCTGCAGGAGGAGGATGAGAGGGAGACGCTGAAGGAGACCTCGGTTGTGGATTCATCAGAAAAAGCTGCATGGCAGCCGCTGAATCTGCATTAATGCTTGAAATCTGATGGTGATGATGATGCTGATGAGCTACGGCACTGTCACGGTTATTATTCACAATGTTTTGATTCTTTGAATCACCCAGCGGTCCCAAACCACTCGCCCCCATCCCTTGTCTGTTTCCGTACCATTCGCTGCTCACCCCGGCCGCCGCCGCTACCGACGGTGGTGGCGGCCGAGTGTTCCGATAATTCTGCGATATCTGGCTCTCTAACAACTCGGTAGCCGTTGCCGCCCTGGGCGGAAAATTGAACATCTCCGACAGCATCCCAGCAGTCTCGTACGCCGGAAGCCCGCCGGATTCCTCTTCTTCTATCGCCACCAATGGCGGCGTTGGCTCGAATCCTTGCGCCACCCTCAGTTTATCCCTCCGGATCTGCTGTGCGATGTGGTGCTGCTGTTCTTGTTGTGCTCTCTCGAACCCATTCGAGAAACTGAAGATGCCTTGGTGGTAGTCTTGGGACATAGAATTCGCAGTATTGGGTTTCTCTGAGATTTGAATTGGATTTGGAGGGTGACCCTTTGAATGAGATATGAGATATGGAAGTCGTGGTGTTGCTATAACCATATCAGTGTCTTCTTCTTCATTATCATCATCGTCTCTCTCTTCAGTCTCACAATACCCATTTCCTTCTCTCTTAGCTGCTCAAATTAATTGTGGATCGGTCGCATACACAAGCAAAACAAAGAATACCCATTATAGAATCCATAAAAAAATACAACAACAGACAGATCATAGTAATATAGAAACAAAGACATAAAATAAATATAAAAAAAAAAACGATAAAAGAAGGCATCAAATGGCTTGAGCTTTCTTTCTGCTTTTGAATTTATTCATTTTTAAAATTTTTTTTCCCAGCTTTATTCATGTGTACATATATACCTCTTAGAGTTGCAGGGTGAAAAGGGGTGCAAAGCTCTCAGACATCGTTTTCTCTTCTGTGGGATTGAAAGCCTCTTTAGTTCTTCTCTCTCTAATTTCTCTCTGTTGTCTCCGTGTCGTTTCTCTCTCTCTCTCTCTCTCTCGCTCTCTCTTTGTTGTTGCCCTTAATTTGCAGTGAGTGGTCTCTGCAATCGCCTTCTGCAAATAAAGATGAACACACCACAAAATATATAAAATATATATATCACTGTCTCACTCGCTCTCAAAGAACACAGCACCAAAGAGAGAGGAGGGAAGAGAAGAGGTCGCTATTCTTCCTCTACACCTCCTCTTCTACTCAACATTATTTTATTTTTATCTAATTTCTTCTCCAATTTGAAAAAGAAATTTGTAGAGATTTTTTAATGTGAGGACCATGATAGAAGACTTGAGTTGTTAAAAAGACTTGTCAAAAGACAAAAATAACCTCGTTCCGTAAAGATTGAACCTCTAATAATATTTAAAAATATTTACAAATAATTTGTGGGTGGAGTGGTATGAGATTAATAACGACAATTGGGTTGACGCAGGTTAATTGAAAATATAAAAAAAAAATGTTAAGAAAGAAAAATTTTGAATAAAATCATAAAAATTAAGAGTTCTAATAATTAGTGTTTAGAAACTAAATAGATGTATATTATGCACAGAGAAAAATACATTGCAAACGAAATTAATAAAGCCAAAAATCTATTCCAAATTAAATTTTAACTTTGTTTTGGTGGAAAGACAAAAAGGCCACCTACAAATGTCAGCAATAATTGTCATTTTCTATTCGCCCTTAGAAACCAACGCAAACTAAGGAATTTTAAAAGGATAAGGTCAGTACAACGTCATCTCAATGATCTAAACTACCACCATCCTAGTTTTTATTTTTGTAATTGTAAGGCCACAATGCCCTTGGCAATTATATGGTCGGACAACACAACAACTATAGTTGAGTAGGGCATTTGAGACATTTTCACGTACTCTATTGCATTACAGGACCAGCCAAACAACGACAGACAAAGCAAATAGGAAAGAAAATAAATAAAAGGTACAAAGAGATTGGTATTATTAATAAATTAAGGAGCCTACAAGCAAAAGAAAGGTTGGCACGTGCGAAGAAGTTGGGCTTCTATGCAAGTTAGGTTTGTTTGGGGAGGGAGGCTGTAAGGTCTGAAAGGCACCCGTAACAGATTGACGGCTTAATTAGCAATGTCAAGATGGGTAAGTTGGATTAGCCTTTCTCGTGGCCTTGATTTCAACCGGTGTTTCATTGTGTGTTTCTTATTTTTTGTTTTTATATGATCAGAGTGTCAACTAATTTCAAGATATGTGTAGTTATCATTTTACATAAATTAGATAATTATCGAATCACAAATTTTAAAGATGACTCCAAACAGTTAATAATACCTAAAAAACTTCGAAATTTGAGATCTTGATTATAGTTTTTCCACCATGGTATATATAGGAGATAATGCAAATATTACAGGTGTGCCTAGTCTTTCCCCCACATAAAAAAATAAAAAAATCTCTCTCTCTCTCTCTCTCTCTCTCTCTCTCTATATATATATATATATGTATATATTATTTTTATCTTATACATTCTTTACATAGTAGCACTGAGTTGGATAGACATGCTTCACAGTTAGATACGTGTGTGTGAACTGAATACTACACTCCCTTCTTAGAAAATAAATTATTTAAGTTATACAACGATAAGAAATTTTTTTTACCTATAATCAGTATTTTATCCTTTAAGGGCTAAACAATGTTAACATAGGTAAGGGGTAAAAGGGTCTCTTGATGTCAGATTAATTTTTGGCCTTTGAGTGTCTACATGGGGGGTGTTTGTACAAAGGTAATATAAACTGTAAATAAAAGGATAACTTAGTTCTCCTTACTTTTCTTTTTTCAACTCTTTAATTAGCCAAATTTGTTTTTGGCAAGAAAAAGTTTCACTAGAAATTCACTAAGTTATTTCCATTAAGTTCCTGTTTCAATGCGCTTTTCTTGTTGGGGACGAAAGTGACAATCAATTGTACTTTTGTTGTTTTTAAATAGGAAAATATGGTAGGCAACGATGAATTTAACCATGTGATGGATAGATGCATGCTTATGCATGAATGGGGATGCATGTGATGGGATGGATGCTCGGATAGACTCAGGAATTTTATTGAAGGAGGGCTAAGTGAAAATTTTAAATTTGGAAGGCTAAAGTATTTTTTTTTTTTAAATTTTAGAGGGAGCCAATACACTATATAATGTTATAAATACACAAAAATACATAGAGACTAATAACGTTGTGTTTGAATTCCGAATTTATAAAAAAAAATGTGAGAAAAAAAAGAACAAAATGAAAATTTTCAAATTCTTGCTTTTTATTTTATTTTATGTTCTTTTATCCTTTACTTTCTTTAACCACTAAACATACGATGTTATATCATATACTTTTCTATTTTAGTTCTTTCTCCCAATTTGAAATCCAAACACAGCATGAAGGAAATTTTGAAAACTCAAGCCCCTTGGCGCTATTGTAGTTCTGCCCATGGATGGATGGATTCATGAATGGTTGTCATTTGAGTAAGTTGCTGCACATACGGGACAAGCATTTGGGCAAGTTATTTGGTGAGCAAATCCTCCTAAGTTTTGTCACTTCCATTCTCAATCCTCAAATTAATTATCTCATGGCAAACCCATGGTCTCTTATTCAATCCTAGGCCCTACAAACTTTGGATTCAAATTCCGAATGATCCCACATTTGGCAGATAATGCTGGAAAGGCTTATACCACAGTCATCATTTACCACAGTATATATGTATGTAGCATCTATCTCATAATTTATTTACCACAGGTGCACTCTATATGCAGAACGAAAGATCCACAGGTGTATTCTTAGAGACATGACTGAACCTACCTGCGCAATGCTGATACGAGTATGTGAATGCTTCTTCCTTTTTTCTTTTTTTTTGGGATAATGGAGGCATGTGGATTATTTGGAAAAGCTACAAACGACAGTGACTAAGTCATGTGAGGCTACTTCTCAATTGAAGGACTGCCAATATACACATATCACTGGCAGCTTTGTGGTACCGTGAGTTAACGTTTCATTATTTTCATTGGTTTTTTGTACTCAGAAGAAAATGGACAGGAAACGAAAGCAAAAATAAAAATCATTCTTTTACAGGTCAATAAAATGATGAGCTTAGAAAAAGTAAAAAATAAAAACAAGAGAAGGCTCTAGCAGAGAAGTCAAATTCCAATTTTCTTTTCTTTTCTTTTCTTTTTCTTGTTGCACATTGTCGTTTTCTTCTGTTTAATTGAGCCACAGTGATGTGATTTGATGTTCTTCTTGTATTCATATGCATCCTATATATATATATATATATCACTGCAATTTCCAAGCCAATATGAAAGCCCAAATAGAAGAAAAACTGTGATTTGAAAGTTGAAAGTGAATGAACTTGTTAGTGTAGTCATTTGTTGAAGTTAAAGCAACCTAAAATGTGAAAGTTGAGCTCTTCAAATATTCTATCTTACCTAGCCAAACACAAAAAAAAAGAAAAAGAAAGTGAAAGCTAAGCAACCTTGGGCATTTTACTTCTCCATACCCTTAGACAAGGGGAAGTAGGTTCACTTTCCTACAACACTTCGACTGGCTTTGCTACTCAACATTCAATCGAGATTTTGAGAGGGCAAGATAAAAACTTTTCAACTGTAAACCGGATGGATTGTTGACAGGCCAACCTTCTCCCACCTGTACCCTTTTGGGTGATGTCACGTGAATCCCACCCCCCCCCCCCCCCCCCCCCCCCCCCCCCCCCCCCCCCCCCCCCCCCCCCCCCTTCACACGCTTGATCGCAGGACCCACTTCCATCATTGAATGCCTAATATCTCATCTGCCCCTCACGTGCCAAAGTTTCGTACACACGTGCCTCATTATTATTGTTATTACTACTATTATATATATCTCACATTTCTCTCTGCTTGTATGATTTGGTGCAATTACATGCTTTGCAATATTAGCCTCTCACGTTCAAATTTTGCATGAAAATGGGTCGGAGGAACAGGAACTGCCCCTTATCATGTAGCTTCTTTCTGGTAAAAGGGCAAGTGTAGCTTTGGCTTTGATTTCAAGGCAAAGAATCTGCAAACCCTAATTCAACTACTAAGGCTGTTTTGAGATAGAGAAAGCCATTGTGAACTTTAAAATCTTCATCACAGACAATGATCACAACCGTACATGTGTTTCCGAATAAAAACTTGATCTATTTATGTGAGACCACGATTGTAAGTGCAATATTTTAACACACGCAGGGTGATTATCAACCAAGTTCGTAACGATCTAATTTTGCATCAACATTAACTGGTTGTGGGCTAGCTTGATGCTGATTCCATCGCTATCATCAACTTAATCTTGATCTTTATCAATGGCGGCTGCCATTTTTGCCCCATTGTTTGGACACAGAATTGAAAATTTACTTTGATAACTCTTTTTTTTGTTTTTTTGTTTTTTTGTGGGTAATCTCTTGGGAGATGCCATTTGTTTAAAGATGTAATACACCATTCATTAAATCGGATAGCTTTGAACATTTTTTCTTGGCATAACTTTACTAGAAGTTTGTGATTTGTGCAAAATGGAGCACGCCCCATATAATTGCATCATTGAGATCATTATTTAGTTAATTGTGGCATATATCCACAAAAAGCTTATCAACATATTGAGTTGAGAAATATAAGAATTGAGTTGTAAATTAATTGCAAACTTTGAAATGAAATTTGTTTGTTCTAATTGTCTTGAGGGAACTTAGCGCTACTTCAAAAAACTGCAAAGCCCTAGTTGACAAGGGTGGTCCTCTTAGAGGTGATAACTCAAGTGATGTTGAGTAGGTGATGGCATTGTTCCAGGGAAAATCCAAAATTGAAAGCATTTTGATACGCTGATTAGCTTCCATATGCACTTTCTAATTCATATTAGCCAAACATTTTTGGGGCTTTTTGAACGGTGCCTTTCCTTTTCAAGCTTTTGGTGTAATAGAAACCATGCCGACTATAAAATACCCTCACAATCATAATAGTGATACTTGTATCCTGATTTCCATGCACCTGTAATAGCTGAAGTTCACAACATTATTGTCAAACAAACTTATGAAGCTTCTAGACTAATCAAGGGTTATTATTTCTGCATGTCTCAAGGGAATTCAGTTTTACTTCAAAGACAATGAAGCCTTTGGTATCTTGGGTGGTCCTCGAAGAGGTGACAACTCGAGTAATATTGAGTAGGTGATAGCATCGTTCAAGATGGTCCAAAAATATTTTTGTAATGTGACTTACAAAATACATTATGAAAGCAATTGTTGGTAAAATGTTTAGTTGATTGAGTGACTTGAGTTCGAAAATATCCGTTCTTTTCAAGCATTTGTTTAAATAGAAACTTGCAGATTATGAAGACCTCATAATCACAATAGTGATATTGTATCCTAATGTCCATGCATCTTTAATAGTTGAAGTTCACAAGTTTGATTATTTTACATGTTTCAAGGGAACCCTTGTCGACAAGGATGGTCCTCTTAAAGGTGATAACTAAGTGATATTGAGTAGGTGATAGTAATTTCCAAGGAAAATCAAGAATTAGTAATATTTTCATACAAGTCACATTAGAAAAACAATTTTGGACCTTTTTGAACGTGCCCTTTCTTTTCAAGCTTTTGATTTAATAGCAACCTTGCCGATTATGAAATACCCTCACAACCATAATACTGATATCTTATCCTAATTAATGTCCATGCATGCGGCTTTAATGGCTGAATTTTTTTTGAACAGATTAATAGCTGAAGTTCGAATTGAAAATATACCGTGTCATTACTAATCCACAAGAACCAAAGTTAATTCCCTTTTTTTTTTTTTTTTTTTTACCGATTGCAAATCTACGATGGTCCATTGCTATTCACAAGCTGCCTCAGGTTAAGTGTTTAACGAGATTTGACATATATACATATTATATATATATATGTAACAAGGGGTCGTTAAATAGTTAAGTCATGAGTGATACATATACATCATTCACATAACACAGTATAGTATAATCATAAGTTCATAATCCAACTTCTTAAAATAAACTGTTAGAATCACTCTTAGCCCTCTGTTCTTTAATATTTCAAAGTCTGGAACATAACAAAACAGAAGAACAAGTCTGATGATTTTGAACTACTCATTTAAATATAACAAAAAAGACAGATAAGAATTATGCACGTGGGAAAGAATTCTATTAAGTCAAAAGCACTATGTTCACACTTGATTTATCTTCCCAAATGGAATTGCACCGCAAATAAGCCTCAATTCTTTTTCTTTTATTTTTATTTTTTAACCATACTGACAAGCAATTCATATATATATATATATATATATTAACTAAGCAACATATTCAAATCTTTGTCTGCGGTAACTGGCCTGTTCTTTGAAGTTTGAAATTGTCCAGAACCCCATCTAGGCTTTACATTCAATGCCAGTCAACAGCTCTACTTCATATACAAATGTGTCATACATTCAGCTCAAATGTGCCTCACAATAGTTTCTTTTTCTCAAATTCTGTCTTCGTCTAAACTTACTGTCGACCCACCATTTAAGAGGGATCCAGTCCCTCTCTAGTTTAATCCATAAGCATACAATAAATCGTAAACATTTAAAATTGCCTACAAATTGCTACGTCATTATGAGTTTGAATATTTTAATAAATTATATCAAAATATATTTTAAATAATTTTTTATTTAACCTAAAACTATAGTCATGACGTTGACTCTTTCAAAACCACGACACTTATTTTTATTGAGTAGAAGATCTCGAGTTGGAGAGGTACCCTGTCGCTCTAAGAGCATAGTGAAAAAGGAAGGGAGCTAGGTTAAAAGAAGATGGTACAAGGGGAAGCTATATAGCCTATATGTAATTTGTACGACGAAGCGTCAACGCCAATTTGTACCAGTCTCTTTTGCCCGAATGAAGAAATGGAAAAGGAAAAGTGATGCAAAGCAAAAGCTAAATTCTCACCTCAAACACACATAATATATGAACACACCCACTGACAAAGTCACCATGCCACCGCATACACAAGCTTCTCTCTCTCTCTCTCTCTCTCTCTCTCTCTCTCTAGAAATTAACTGGCAGCATGAAAAAATAGATGATGATAGTGGATTGAAGTTGGATGGTTCTTTGCTTTCGTTTGTCCTTTTGGTACCAATCAAGTTATTCCTTTCCTTTTCCGGATGCTTTCCCCCTTTTTCTTCTCACCTTTGAAACACACACTTCACATATTTTTACAAAAGCTTGTTTTGCAGTGACCACAAACCCACTTGGGGTCCTTGAAATGGGGATTAGTTCCTTCCAATATTATAAAATACATAGACACACATACATGTGTTTGTGTGTACATAAAGGAAAAAGAAAAATCTAATTGTCTTTCAAAGGAACGTACATCTGAGATTTTTATTATAACACTCGGGGCCTGGCGTACTGTGGGGATCAAATACGATCTAAGTCGATGAGATTATTATTAATTTTTCTTTTTCGTAATTGAAAGTTGCTGAGGTACAATAATTTCATTTTGTTATGGCTTGCCGTCCACATTAATTAGCCGGGACATAGCGTCATAATAAATATAAAAAAAAACACACAGAAAAATAGAAGAAGAAAAGAACAACTTTTATTGGATTAATGATAGGATGACGAATAGAATATTAAACAACTGCTTAACACCCTTGGATGGAGCTTGAATTTTCCAGTCGACACGTGAAGAAAATAATATTTAAGAACCAAACTGAAAAATGTCATTCTTATATGCTAATAAAATCTAAAAGAACATTGAAATAAAATTTCCTTCATTAGAGGAAGGTATGGACCTAGAAATTTTGTTAAACGAGTGTCAGCATAAAAAATTTTAAAATTGGGACAACCAAGGTAATTTTTTAAAAAAATTTCAAAGAACTAATACACTATTTAATATTATAAACACAAAAAAATACATAAAATCTAAAAAAAATTTGAAAAACTCAAGGGCGCTTCGCCCTAGTGTAGTTCTGCCCCTGATTAGAGGGTTTCTCATCAGCATCCCAAAACAAAAACAAAAAATTTGGGTGAGCTTGAGCTTCAAACATTTGAGTGTGATGATCAAAGCTGGTGGTTGTGATTTATAATACTAGGGATTAATTACTAATATGTCATGTCACTAGGAAAAATTTGTCCGCATTGTAGGTCTTATACATTATTGGCACAGAAAAGGGAACTAGTAGTCTCAAGTAATCTAACTTATCTAATTAAGACTCTTTCAACCAAAAAAAAAATAGTTGGTGGCATTCAGATGTCATCTGGAGTAGGCTTGCCCTGGTGGACCTTAATAAAAAAATATATAAAATGCTGTCTTAATCGGCCATCAAGTGCACGGAATTTTCATGTTACCAAGGTCAAATGACCTTGCATTGAAGCATGCCCTTCTGAGTTTTTGAGAATGGTTGCTAGTCTACTGAAACCATTTCAGTTCGCAACTTCAAAGCCTACATAAAAGATGACTAATCAAGTCGGAGCAACGTTAATTGGCATAGAATTTTTAAGTTTACTGAAGTGGTAAGTGCACTCGCTCTCCTTGCTCAAAACTTAGGTCTAGTCACCACACTTGCAACTTTCGAAAGCCACCACATAGGCTTCTGCTTAGGCTAACCCAATTCCCGTGTGTCCCTCAGGTTCCCCTATCAAAAAAGAAAAGAAAGGGAAAAAAAAAAAAAAAAAGAAGCCAATTGAACACACTAATTGCTTAGATCTCCACGCTACTTTCCCCAACTAATTGCTTAGATCTGCGTGCCTCCATTGGTTACGGTATTAACTATCCTCCCCTAATATAACTAAAACACTGACCTTTAAAATTTTAGGCTAAGATAATCAAGAGTGTAGACTCTTAAAATGGACAATCGCATGAATATTGATATCCTAATTGCTTGATTGTACATGAATTTAAGTGGAAAATAATTCAAAAGGGCTACCTTTTACCTAACGATGTTAAACAATAACCAACCAATTTCAAACAATTGAAGTGGGATCTCTAGCTAGATACCATGTTTAAGCAATATTTTACTTAGTATTTAAGCCTCATGACTTTACCCCACCAAACATTAGATAGATTTTTTTTTTATTTACTCAGTTTCCTCCTCCATTGGTAGAAAAAGTTGAAATCCATCCATGTTGAGACGTATAATATTAGGAAAAATCATTAGAATAATATCAAAGGTTGTCTATTTCAAAGGTGCCATTCACATCATTCGTGACTTGAGATTGTGTGTTTATTTTAAAGAAAGAAACAAAGTTAGTATTTAAAAGGGACAAGTTAACAACATAAGAAATGCATCCATGGGGCCGGGTGAGATATATATATCAATCACCTTTGGTAGCTCCAAAAGTTTTTTCTTACATTATATATAGATATATATATATGTATGTATTAGACTGAGCAAAGAATTGCTGTAGTGCCAATGGGGACACCCTCCAAAAATACATTAATATTACTCTTTCAAAAAATTTGTATATAAAATTTCACTTGAATGATGTGTCAAATAATATTTTTATAATTAAAAATTATCATGATAGATATTTTTATTTTAAAATGAATAATTGTGATTCAATCACATTATTATAGTAATAAACTATGAATATCTATCCTAGTTTTACGGCATTACCCTAACAGTATTTACTTTGCTCACTTTCTATTAGGAGTTGAGAAAGAGTGTGATGGAATTGGTGTAGCGTATCTATTAGGAGTTGAGAAAAAGTGCAATGGAATTGGTGTAGCATATAGAGGGATGTAACCTGGAACTAAGTCACCAATTAATTATGCATGGCCTGGTTCTCTCACCTCATCACTTCCATAATCTATAAAGCTAAAAGATTAATTAAGCCCTGTGCTGGTGTAAATAATTACTATCTCACAGGTTATAACTAGTTAATTAAACAAAGTAGCAGCCACCATGCCCCAAAAACTTTTAATTGTTGGGTGGCTGTTCTTGGGACTTGAGAACCAAACACAGCCATGTCTCTCTCTAACTGTGTCACTGTCCTCTCAGATGATTACATTTAAGTACGGGGACCAACATTCTCATGGTATGGTTCCACACTTTTCAAGATAATTTTTCTTCTCTTCCTCGTTATTTTTTAACTTTTTGTTCCTATTTAATTTAGCATTGCATAAAATAAAAAAAAAGAGGTAAAAAGAAAAAGCATTAAAAGAGGCAAAAACAAATTAATGGGTGTCGAGTCTTGAGAGTGGACACCTTTAAGAGATGGCCCCATGAAAGATAACGACATGAAATTATTGAACAGGGTTCAGCACTTGGGTCTGAAACAAAATGGGAGTGCTGATATATATATAGAGAGAGACAAATATGAGAATACATACATGAGGGTTACATAGCTATCTATCCATTTATAAGGTGGTCCTCTACTTGCATGGAGGTCTCCAAGGTGGTGCGGCCGGCAAAGGGTGGCCCTGGCCACGTGGGAATCGTGGTCCTAAGGGTCATTAGATACTCAAAATGGGACATGTGTCTCAAAAAGAGAAGGTGACAGGCTGTAGGGTAAGAAGCATGGGAGAGAGTATTTTTTAATCAGCAGAGAGAGAGAGAGAGAGAGAGTGAGTGGTCTTTGGCAGCCTTGTAACGTGGGACTTACATGGGATGTGATCGAGAGAAGTGACTACAAAAAAGGCTATATACAGTATTTTCGTGAGTTTTGGGTGCGCTCGAGAGTTTGAATTTTCTTGATTATGATGGATGATATTTTTTCCGTCTCCAAGCTCTTTCATACACTCTGCATTTTGCTTCAGTAATAGATGACTGATTTTTAATCGTAATTCAACATTATGGGCTAAGAGGGGTCAATAAACTACCTATCATTAAAATTCACAAAAATCTAAAGGGATCAAAACAAAATTTTGAAAACTCAAAGGAGTCCGCCCCTTGGTCTAAGTGTCGGTCCGCAACTGATTATGGGTAAGTTACAGCGCTGAATTGAAGTCTTTCTAGTGAGCATTTTTTTTCTAACCTCTATTCAAGGGAAAAGGAGTATAAAGGAGAATAGAAGAGATATTATCAACTCTATCAATGAGAAGTGATAGGGCACTAACCAACCCTATGTTTTAAATTTTGTTTAGGTCGAGCATGGTTCAAAACTAGTTACATGGTCTATTGAAAGATACATTAACCCACGTGCAGGTGTGTCCCTTGGCATAGGTACCAGTTGACTTCAGCATTTATCCCACCTTTTGATGCCCTGGACGCAATGGAAAGGAGGCCAAGCCTGGAGCAAGGGAAAATAAAGCCAGAGAGATAAAGAAATTGAGAGAGAGAGAGAGAGAGAGAGAGAGAGAGAGAGATGGAATCAGTAGCCAATCAGTGTCATGATCCTCCCTAATCATCAGTGGGAAAATGGGTTGGGCCTTAGCGACATAGAAAAGCTGATCAGCCTGATTGAATTCCAAGCCCAATTTTTTGCCTTCCCCTTGGGCTTGGAACATGGCAGATTTTTGAACTACCACTGGTCTGTCAGGGAAGGCTGTCTTGGGCAGAAGCCAGTTTGGACATGCGGACACTTTTCTTTTTTGATAGGTCGAAGTCCTAAACTTGGTCAGCCCATCCTTTGCTTGTCTAACAATCTTACCAGACAGACTATGTTGACATTTACAGGATGCTAGCCCATCTAATATTTTTAGCATTGGGCCCATACACCCAAACGTTAAGCCCAAAAAAGGCAATGCAGCACATAGTAGTATTTATTTCTGTTATATATCTCCTGCAAACTATTAACAAAAAAAAAATACAGGATAAAGACCAGAGATGTGAATACTAAATAACCCTAGCTTCAGGGACAGAACCAAGGTTAGACCGTCGGGGCCACGTTCCGCTAGAAATTTTATTTAGGTCCTTTAAATTTTGAATATTCATGATAAGAAATATATATTATATATTAGCCTATTCGAAATTTCAAAATATTTTCTCTAACCTTTCAAAATTCTAGAATTTTTATTTTAATCCCAAATAAAAATTTAAAAAAAATAACTTGACATTTCAAAATTCAAATTTTTTTCCCTTAAACCCCAACAAAATTCGAAAAAATTTAACTTGGCCTTTCTTCTCTCAACAAAATTTTTAATTTCGCCTGTCTAGCTTTTATATTTTGTCGTGTGACTTGTGCACCTGGTTTTGGCACAAAATTTGGAAGAAAGGAAGAACTTCCAAACATCAATTTTAGACACTCCACACTCTTCTCTTTTACTTCGTTTTTTTGTGGGGGCTCTGCACATATTAGATACACTACATAAGCCAACATGCATAAATAGGTCTGTGAGAGGAATTGTTGCACTTTTAACATGTCAATATGTTGAATCATTCCATTACAATAGCAGCCAAATATAAGTTTTAGCAACCCAATTAAACTAAGACAACAAATAAGAAAATTACGCTCCGTTTGGAATTCAAATTTTAAGTGAAAAACATAAAATATAAAGAAAAATTGAACAAAATAAAAGAGTAATTTTGTTTGATTTTCTATCATATTTTCTTTTCCTTTACTTTTCCAATCAAAAATTTGGGTTACAAACTAAGCATTACAGTTTTAAACGGAGAAAGATAGATATCCATGACTCAGAATTCATGCATTACAAGTCTACGTTCAACAATTAATTAAACCTAGCTAGCTAGGAGGCATCCTTCATAACTAGAAACAAGAACTCGAGAAAAGCGTAGACGTTTCTTTGAGAATATTATTGTTGCCCTTCAAGTTCTTCTTCTCATTAAGCCACTTCTTTGCCCTCTGTACCGCTGTTTGCTTCTTGTGAAAGGTGTAACTTCTCAGATAACGCTGTCTGCAAGCATAGCTGCAATGGAAATTTGTGGGAGCTCCTGCAGGGCTAAGAGTTGGAGAAGATGATGAAATCTCCCCATCCTTGTTTATGCTCAACGTTCGCAAGAATTCTTTGTCTGCCTGTGCCCATTGATACAGCCTAACATATCTTTTCTCCAATGGGGTTACTTGGGCATTGAAACTCTCATCAGTATAAGTAGTGTTCATCATCATTGTCTTCTTCTTCTTCCTTTGCTCTCTCCTTCTGCTGTTGTTGGCCCTGCTTTCACAGCATATTCCTTTCTCCAGACGGCCCTTTACAATATATATAATATGTGATCAATCCGAAATCAACAGGGAAAGGGATTCCTAATTGGGCTTTGATCAGAGTTTCCTGTTCTGATCAGCACTCTGCGCTAATTGACCGGACTGTCCCTCCCCGAAAAGGAAACTCACGGAAAAAGGAAGGTAATACATACATAAGCATAGTATGTATATACATATATATATATATATATATATGTAGTATACACTGTAAAATAGTCTTGACGCGACCCAAGAGATCACTTGACGCTCAAGTTTCTATGGGGGGAGGGGGTTGAGTTGAGTTACTATATATGTGTGGTATTCTTCCCTCTTTGTGCTTAATGTCCGCATAGTATTTGCAATTAGCAAGAAGGAAAAGCTAATAATTTTAGCATTTTCAGAAACAAAAATTAAGATTACATGTATTAAAATTTCATTTCACTACTAAATGTCCGAAACTAGTTTTTATTTCATCTATATTATTATAAAGCAAACCCTTTTGGTGAGTTTTTTTCTTTTTTTTTTTGGACAAAAATGACTTACAATAGAAAGTTTTTCCAATTTATATTTGACACATGCAAGAGTAATTATGTAATATTCGTAACTAAACTAGTTCTTCAGATTTTGAGATTACTGCTAAGTTAGTAGTAGAAAAAGTGATTTGGTATAGTGTAGCACATGCACATAGTGCGTGCCACCCTACTAGCAGTTATTAAGCGAACTCAAAAGGTTAATTAATTAGAATCAAATGGTTGCACCAAACCCATTAAATGTACTCATACGGTTGTTACTAAGTGCTTTAGCATAAACATGGAAAAGCGTATATAAAATGAAAGGGAAAAAAAATCTAGCTGTCTCCCTTTTATATACCTAAAAACAAAAGGAGGAGAAAATCTATTCTAATAAAATTTTAGGTAACGAAATAAGAGTCATCCACTTTAGTGGTCTTAATTATAAAAATACTATTGCTACATCGTTTTAGTAGAATTTTTTGTCCAAACTTTTTAAAAGAATAATATTTTTTATATTTTAACATCGAATCTCCTTCAAGAATGATAGGTTGGTCAAAAGTTTTATTTGTTGGCTTCTTTGTTTTAAAATGAAACGGCATAATTCACTCAATTTTGTATGTAATTTTTATATGTATATAATTTTCGTGCTTGTATAGCATTACTTTAATAATATTGGAATAAGAATGAACTGTAGTCAATTGTCTATGGCAGCTTTGTATTAAGGTTTTCATGTCCAAAATATCTCACCTAGGGATGGAGGGATCCACTCTTATGTGAGGAGAAGCAATGATAACATGATATTCTAAAAATACTAAATAATTTCTCCAGACACCTTTGTGATTAGAGGAATTGACATTAGACCGTGTGACAAAACATGGGCTAGGGGCGGCTCGCTTGTTTGGATAGACTTGAAGATCCTATTGGAGTCCATCTAAGTATTCTCAGGCTTGGGCTGATTCAATTTCTGACACGGACTTGCTTTCAAGGCCCACGATATTGTACCCCAATGGCCAACATATTATAGTGTCAACTGTTCTATAGGCTTGGCCTAATACAAATGCTAATGCTGAGCTGCCTAGTACGAGGCCAGGCCCGACTTGTAGTTTAGATGAGAAATGAAAACTACAAGCCCAAAACGGGACCATATACATCAATGAGTTGGTGTTTAGGACAAATATTCTGCAAATGGCATAATATAATTAGATAGGGTGAAACAGTAAAATTGTTCTATTGTAACTTGGACATCATAGGGCGCTTCAAACACAGAAATGGCCACTTCATACATTGGTTTGTAAGGCTTGGTGCGTCTAACTCTCCCCATGGTTAGAGTCTTGTGCATTGGGCATAATTAGATAGGACATTGTAGCATAGAGACATTGACGATCACTAGGTCAACCTCTATGTTTCCACCACCTAATGTAATCTATTTGACCCCAAGCCAACAAATTTCAAATGTTGGATTTGAGCTCTTTGGATCCGTTTGGTACATTTTTTTTTCTAATTATTTTATTTTATTTTTTTGGTTTATAAGTAAAAAAAATCAAAATTTTTCAATTTTTTTGCTTTTATAAGCTAAGACAAGTAGAAAAGCAAAAAAAAAAAAAATACTGAAAAATTTGGCCAAAAAAGTTTGAAAAAGCCAAAACGAATAGAGTCTTAGGGCCCGTTTGGTAGGACTTTTTAGGGTAGCTTTTTTTTAGCTTAAAAGTAAAAAAACTAATTTTTTTTTTGTCTTTTTTGCTTTTTGTTTTTTACTTTTTTGCTTATATTTAGCTTATAAAAGCAAAAAAGCAAAACTAAAAAAAGTTAAAAAAACTGCTGTACCAAACAGGTAAAGCATGGACTTGGCTTACTTTAGAGATCAGGTTTGTCCAGGCCATAGTTACAGGCAACTCTCTTCGAGATATGAAACTTGCTTCTCCATAAACTCGTTTTTAGAACAAAGATGAAACTCTTATGAAATTTTAAGAAAAACTTTTAGGAAACGATTCTGAAACTTTTCTGAAACTCTAACATAATTTAAAAAAACTTGTCAAAAACTCTTAAATAATATCATGAAACTGCCTAAGAACTCGTTTCTCAAAATTTCTACTATTTTCACGCTCTCAAATTATACTATTTAATAATAATATATAATTTTTTAATAAAACTCAAAGTTGTTGTGTAGCATTAGTATTTTACTTTTTCATACAAGTATTTTAAATATTTTATATCGCTTTTTTTTAAAAAAAATTAATATATATTTTTTATAAATGTCCTATTTAATTTATATTACCTAACATTTTTTATTTTCCATCATTTCTTTTTTACGTTTGACGCTTCCGTATTCTATATCGTTGTGCAGACTTCCCTCTTTGTGGTGAGCTTTGGTTTTCTTATATCTTTATTCATTTTCAACTTTATATGGAGGAAGTACACATTTTTTTTTTACTTCTATTGGCATATGGCATTTTAAAGGATAGTAGCAAAGAGCCATCAAAGGAAGAACAGAGTAGTGCCCAATGTTGGGCCAGCTGCTCACAGTAGTGGATCCAAAAAACTTTTTTAGTGCATATAAAAAATATTATTAAAGTAAAAATTTTAAATGATGCTTTTTATATTTTTAATATTAGGTATAAATTTTTTACTTAAAATTTTTTTAGATGAAAAATTATTAATTAATTAATTTTTTTCTCTTTTCATTGAAATATTCACTGAATCACAATAGATTTAACCATCCAATAAAAATTGATTTTCGGTGAAGTATTCACCAAATGATTAGACCAACATAATACAAAATTGATAATTTAACTAACAAAGTACATAATTTACTTTTCAGTTTTACCGTAACAGCTATTTGTAGAACCACAAATAATAAAAAAAATTTACACTTTGTTCAAAAGAAAATAAAGCAAGCATGGACCTATATAAGAATACAAAAGTACATTAACAAGCTGTTTGATGATGTTATTGGTAAAATTTACTAATTTATTTTGAAATTTTTGTCTTTGTAAGAGAGAGAGAGAGAGAGAGAGAGAGAGAGTGTGTGTGTCTGTTTGTTTTTTTCATTTGATGTAAGCTTTTTCTTCTTTTTTTATGAGTCTTTTCTCATTTAGACTAAAGTTTATTTTTCTTTTCTTATGTGTCTTTTTTATTTAGATTGAGGTTTTTTTTAAAAAAAATCAAAATTATACAGAATTTTAACTATAATAAATAAGATTTTTAAAACTCAGATGTTTTAAAAAATTGAGACCTAAAATAATTAATTTTATGACTTTACACTTAAAATGAGTACTAAATTTAGTCGAGCAAAATTTATTTTTAATTAAGTCAGATTAAAAAAAAATAATTTTTAAATTTTAATAGAGGCAACCGACACTCCCCTGCCAAAGGTGGATCCGTCTCTGTGAGCTCATATACATGGCATATGAGGGTTGAGGGTAAGGAATCTGGACAGCGGCACCAACAAAGTCCAAACCCAACGAAAGGACAAAATGGTAGGCAAAACGGTTGCATCACTATGGCCTTTTTGAGTCAGCACTCCTTTAAATTTTTCCAAGTTGGATATGATTGGATAATGAAAAGAGTTCAATCACAACCACTTAATTATCAAATTAAATTAAATAGAAAAAATAAAAAAGGAGAACAAGAACAAACAAAAGGTAAGTGATAACTAATGAACCAAAGGTAATGTAGCACACTGCTAGAGGTGTTGCACGCAATCTTTCTTGAGTTTTGAATAATCTTTTGATTGGACCTAAAGAAATTAAAAGAATTGGCCCTATTGCTGAGACAACCAAGCTTTTTTCTGAGAAGAAAAAAATGAATGGATAAAAGTGTCCCTCAAGAATCATTGGTTTTTTTTTATTTATTTATTGAAAATACGTTTTTTTGTCAATTTATAATTAATTGTCCCAACAAGAGGAGGACTATATACCATGACAATAAAATCAACCCAATATAAATAATAAATAAATAAATAAATAAAAACAAGCGTAGGTGGCAACCATTGATATAGCTGATAACTTTGGCGCATTGAAGTTCTCTTTGTGATCCAAGGTCCAAATTAAGAAAAGAAAGGAAGTTATTAAGAAATTCTTCTTTAGATCCTATTCTCTCATTCAGCATCATTGTAAATCATAGGTCACGGTACTTGCTAAAGAACTATACAAATTTAGGTTTGGATCTATAAGGAGTGCTTTAGGTGAGTGGTAGGAATTCATTTCCAAAAGGATTCGTGTGGTGGATTTGATGGCAGGTAAAGTATGTCATGTCATGGAGGGTAGGTTGTGACTGTGGGGCTCGACTGACTCGACTCTTGTTAATCACCTCTCAATAATAGCTTGTCTAATAATAATAATAATAATAATTTTGTGAACCAAACGCAATAATGATCAAATTGAATTTTTGGTACCTAACGATTTTTGTCAACCAAGAATTATATCATTGGCTCTTATTTTAATTGGAACTAAAGTTTTCAACTTATAATTTTCTTAAAATACAACTAATTCGAATTGCACAAACAATTCTTCTTACTAGAACTCTTCGGTGTGGGACAATAGGACCAAAGTTCTGAAGCCATGAGTGAAAAGATGCCGCACTAGAGCCATTAAATCTTTAGAAAATTTGATATGCTTTCATATTATCATGATTCATGATTCCCAAGATAATTGAGTCATCAAATTCGAAAATTTACCATCAGCATGGAGAAAAATCATTTGTTTTTGAGTCAGAAAAATATTGCTAACGTCAAAAGCCAACATGCCAATGTCGATCAAGACTGTATGAAGACGACATAATAATAATAATAATAATAATAATAATAACACAAAAGGCTTTCGCTCATGTCAAATAAATATGCAGTAATGTATTTATTTGATGGGCCCAACTAAGGCTCAATGTAATTTAACACGTTTGTTTAACTATATAGTTCCGTTTGATAGAATTTAAATTTAACTTTTTTATTTTTTTATTTTTATTTTTTGTAAATTAAGTAAAAGAGCAAAAAAACTGATAAATTTTAGCTTTTTTTGCTTATAAATAAAAAAAATCAGACCAAAAATACTTTAAAAAAAAATTGTATCAAACAAGCCGGTATTGGTTTATATATTTTTGACTGCCCTACAACAAGATGTCATTTAGGACAGAATGTGTAAATTTTTGGTTGTATATTATTACTCGAAACAAATAAAAAGATGTCAAACTTGCTTTGTAGTAACACTGTATATCAAGGGAGTTTTTGAAGGCCACTGCACCCTTGGTTGACACAAACGTGGCTCATCTCCTGAAATATTACTTGCTCCGGTAGAAAGAAAGAGGAGATTGGCTCAAGCCTGCAAAGGCTGAGAAACTTTAGTATTACTTCTTATTCGTCTTTGGGTTGTTGAATTATGAGAGCGTAGAGCAGCGTGACGACAAGAGGGGGTGGGTTCATTTTATGTAGAAGTGACAAAAATTAAAGGTGGCTGAGACCTGAGAAAGCCATATTTTCTTTTTCAGAAAAATAATTTCCGTCACTCGTGCTCGTGTGGCTCCACCTTAAGAGTCACTTGCCTAAACTAGCAGTGGCCAGCAATGAAATAGAAAACTTAATTGGATGGCAATTCTCTTCGCTTTTTACAGGGAATAGCCATAAAGCAAAAGCAAATTAAAATTTAGGCGGCTCATTTGCAGTGCGAGCTTTACCAACCACACGTGTTTTGAGAGTTGAATAGTCTCTATTGTTGGTCGACAAGCGAACGTCGAGTGCATGCATCGCTTCTAGCTCAGATTATGACTTAAATTATGACTTAAAGGTGTTCAGTCATAATTCAACGCATGGTAATTTCGCACCACTAACTTTTTAACCAAACGCGTTGATTAATTATGCGAATTAACAGTTAATCTCGTACTAAGTTAGATTGCTATTATAATACTGTCATCAGTATGATAAAACTAACCTGTCTCACAATGGTCTAAACTCAGTTCACGTGCTCTATTTGTGAGTGAAAAATACAACACTTGGTAAGTTCTGCTTCACAATGATAGGAAGACCCAATATTGAATCATCAAAAAGTAATGTCGCTATGAACGCTTGACTGCCACAAGCCAATTATCTCTGTAGTTACTTTTCTAACACCTTTATATTCAAATTCTGAAGGTCTAAAGGATCGTTAAGCCATGCTTTGACGGTTTGTATTTGTACTAAAAATTAGAATAAAACGAGCTTTTACTCTTCTGTTTCACATGAAATTTCTGTTCTCGTTGAACTCATTTTAAGACACATACGTTATTTTTTAATAGATGTGCCGCCCTAGCCAAGCTCCCTACCTGACAATATTTTTTGTCAGGATTGGCCCAACAAACTAGGCTTTCAGTCCAAAAAGAGTAGTGCTCCACCTTCGATTCACAAAATAAGTAAAATAATGTTAAAAATAGTGGTATTCTATTTTCACTGTTTTCGACTCCCACTTATCCTACACCTTTTAAGTCATTCTACAAAGTTAGACTAGAGTTAAGCTCAATAGGATTTTCTTTCCCCACTGATTCTATCAAGTCCGCTCTTTTGATTTTGCTTTTGCTAGATAGTGAATAGGGACAGTGAAAATCTCGTCAATTCATTAATGCGCGTCACTAATTAGATGACGAGGCATTTGGCTACCTTAAGGGAGTCGTAGTTACTCTCACCATTTACTTGTGCTTGATTGAATTTTTTCACTTTGACATTCAAAGCACTGGGCAGATATCATATTGTGTGAGCATCCACATAAACCGCCGCAATACTTTTTTATAGTTAAACAGTCGAATTCTCCGACTCACTGACCATACTTTAACAAGATATTTAAGACGGTGCAGCAAATCCTCAATTTCAACTACCTTCTGCTTCAAGACTTATGTTAGAGTGATTCGTTGACGATTTTCTTTGTTTGTTTTCATTTTTTTCTCTTGGAGTGATTTGATCTCATTCTGCGAAGCTAATGGTTATGCGGATGCTTTAGCCAAATAGGGTGGCTATCTATGAGATAGGAGGTGTTTGGATGCCCTATTTATAAACTATTAGCCATAAGTTATAAGCTGTTTTTAATAAATTATTTTTAAAAATAATTTTTTTTTAAAAATATAATTATTTATAAGCTATTTTTTTAAGTCATTTATCCAAAAATATTTTAAAAAAATTATAAATATAAGACATAAATTACTAAACAAGCCACCTCTAAATACTCCAATAATTTTGTTACATACACTCACCTCCTTCCTTTTTGTATTTCCGTTTACTTTGGGATTCACTCGGATGCTGCCCCTCGTTTTTTTACTGTGTAATGTTCTCCCTATGTAAATAAAATTTGCCCTGTTTATCCCATAAAAAGAAAAGGCGTCTAGACCTGTCCTGTAAGGTGGAACATAATTAAACAGTGGTTTAAGGCTTCAAGCAAACTTCAACCCAAAAAGAAAAAAAAAATGTGGTTCTTCTATTTATATTAATATAATGTTTTTATCTTTGCCAACTAAAATATAAATTAAACAGTGGTTGCATGATCTCAAATTCAATAAACTAGTTTATTGAGGGCCTATTTAGTATAGTTTTTTTTTTATTTTATCTTTTCTTGTTTTTTTTGTTTATTTTAATTTATAAAAGCAAAAAAATTAAAAAAAAACTCTAACAAACTTTAATGCTCTGTTTGTAAATCGAATTTTTGGTTCAAAAAGTAAAAAAAGTGATGAATTTATTTTATTTAATTTTTTATACATTTTTATTTTTTCACAAAAAATTTAAGTTCAAAACTGAGCCGACCTTATTCTGCCACTTGGCAGAATTTCAAAGCAGGAAATGTATTCAGTTGCCTGACACACATCTGAATCTCTAACATAGCTTTAGTTCCATCGGATGAAAGTCGTTTTTATCCGTCAGGATTAAAGTTTTTTCCCCAACAAGAATGGAAACAAAAGGCCAAAAAAAAAAAAAATATAAATAAATATTATAAACCCGCACCCTAGTAGTTCTTCTTTACAAGACAAAAGGAGGTTGTAAAGAGCATGCAAGACCCAACATCACCAGCAGCCTCTCTACCCTCCCAAGACGTGTGGTGGACTATGGTTGAAAATGGGGGCAAAGGTCCCACATGCGGAAAGGAAGAGAAGAGAAGGGTTGAAATTAAGCACCCAACCACTTCTGATACCCCCATCTTCAATCCTTTAAAGCAGGGTAGGATAGATAAATGGATGGTTGAGATGATCTTCTTACGATAAAAAGACTAAACTTTTAACCATTTTCATCCCCTGTTTTTGCCTGCGTGCGCTTATATTTCAAATTCTTTTCTCTTTCTTCTCTGGAATGTTCCGCTGAGTGTAGTTTTATAAAAAAAAGAAGGCCCCATCAGCGTTTTTGATTTCTCTCTCTTCTTCTTACGGACTGATAGCAATCGAGGGATATGCTTTCAAGTGATTTTGGTACTTCAACTGATCGGGGATTCGTCGGACTCGTTTGGCTCTGCAAAATCTGTGACTGTTTGTGGTGAGTTCTTAACAAATGATGTTGCCTATTTCTTCAGTTTATTGACAATTTTCTCCAGATCATGTCAGGAATTTGTCAAAACACATCAATCTGGAAAATTTTCATTTGAATTGTGTGGTGGGTTGGTGGAGGTTTTGTTTTTCTTTGATTGGATGGCGGAAGTTCTATATTATCATCGAGTGTGATATTGATTTTCAACCAAGAAATATTAAGCCCCTTATATATTCATATGTCACTGGGATAATGGGCAGTAGAAACAGCTTTGCCTACTCTCTATGTTGAATGGGTGATTCTGGGTTTGACTTAAGTTTCTTATGAGGAGGGCAGCGGATCGAATCAGAACCCTTTTACTGTAATGGAGGGATTGTAAAACAATTCTAAATCTCGAAGATTAATCACACATCCAATTCAATTATGGTTCTTTCCCCCAGGTTGTGATGACCTTGGCTGGACTAGGTATCTGCTATTTGTGTTTCTATTTCCGTTTCATTTCCATTTCTGTCTTTGTTGTTATTTCGCTTGGCATGTTCAATTAAGCTGGTGCCTTGGAATCGGAAGGCTTCCTCCTGATCAAAACATACTCATAAGAGTTTGTTTAGTGTCTGCAATTATATATAATTACATTTTGTGTCTTGTCATCTTACACTTATGACCTATTTGTCTGAAATAAATTTGAGATTTCCTCTAGATGAAGACTTATGTTCCAAGTTCCAGCAATTGATATTGGTGAAGATTTTCTGTAGTTGATTGTTTTGTTGTCTATTTTCCCCCGGAATTTAGATCTAAATGGAAGACCAAAAGTTGCACTGCTCTAAGTTCTGTTAACTAAAGATATTCTTTTCTTGTTTCGTTCTACATTTGAATTAGTTGGGATTTATTTTTTTCTCATTTCCTTTATGTGTTAATCTGAACAATATCAGTTGTATGGTGCAGGGAAACATTTGCCAGCCCACAAGCAGTTAACATAATAGCATTATGGGTTGGCTGACTAAGATTCTGAAAGGCTCCAGCCATAAAATCTCAGAAGGGCAATATCATGGGAAGTATGGGGATGACAGAATTTGGGATGGCCCTTCTACTGCGGTATTGTTTTATTTTTATTTTTTTGGTTCTTACATTTTCACTTGGTTGCTGTTTCTGTTTGTTAATATATCTCTCAATGATATGGAATATCTTTCATGTGGTTAGTCTGCTCTGATCTCCGATCGTGCTTGGTGGTAGGATAAAAATAAGCATGCTTTTAATTAATGATGTGGGTGAAATGCTCTAAAGCCCCAATTTGCTTTGTATATGATTTCCAAGGTTTATTCCCAATATTTCTCCTGTGCTAACTGTATATAGTTGGGGGACTTGGATGTAGGATGCATGGTCAGATTTTGCGACTGAAGATCTTGATCGTGCTATTGCAATGTCCCTTTTAGAAGAAGATCAGAAAGAGAAAAAAGTAATTGGTAAGTTGACATTGAAATAAGCACTGACCTTGAACATTCAAGCCAATTGTGACATGGAAAGTACTCATGACTCTTGTCTAACATGATTAAGTATCTAGGGAGTGTGAAATATATTTAAAAGGGATACAAAATGAGGATGAAGATTGTGCCTCTTATAAAGCTTTCTACATCTGTATAGTCCTTTATTGCTCTCTTGGTGGATCCATAGTCTCTATCATAGAGTTCCTAGTTCCTGTTTTCATCCTTGATGAGTTAGCTATTGCATTGCGAGTTATGAGTTGAATGCCAAACAGACTACTTTTTCTACAATGGTTTTAAATTACTTTGTTAATAATAGCAATAAGAAAAGCTAAAACCATTGAAGAACCTTTGATATATAAGATACTTTATTGATCTGATTTAGGATATATGCCTTGCAGCATACTACAGTTCTGAACCTCTTGGACAAAACAAGATATATGGAATCTTTTGGATGAAGAACAATCCACCAATTCAATATCGGGTTGTATTTGTGAATAGAATTTTCAACATTCAACAGACCCATCATAGTTTTAGGCACTTGGCCTCTGATGATGTGAAAAATAACCTTGACAAAGATCTTTGTCAGATTGAAGTTTGTTTGACTGATTATAACTTCTCGTTTACGTGTCTTACTTCTTTCTGCTGTGAATATGCACTGAAGTTAGAATGAAGGCAGAATCAAATATGGCAGCCGATTATTGGTTGCTTTTCCCTCTGTTTCTTAGCAAGCACGGAATCTTTTATATATCTGCCTTCAATCAGAGGAAAAGGCACCAAGAAATTTCTTTCATATATTGTTTATGTTGGTTCTAAATTTCTAATTTTCTTTTTTCTGTTGATTCACTAGATAATGAGTCTCATTTGGAGGAAGATGAGCAACTTGCCAAGGCCCTTCAAGAAAGTATGAATATGGGATTCTTCACAGCGATATGATTATGGATATTTGTGTAGATTTATTAATATGAATATGGCACCAAGTGCTTTCTTTCATATATTGTTTGGGCAGGTTCTAATTTTCTTATTGTGTTGATTCACTAGATAATGAGTCTTATTTGGAGGAAGATGAGCAACTTGCCAAGGCACTTCAAGAAAGTATGAATATGGGTTCTTCACTGCAATATGATTATGGAAATGTGTAGATTTATTAATATGAATATGGCACCAAGTGCTTTCTTTCATATATTGTGTGTAGATTCTAATTTTCTTTCTTCTATTGATTCATTAGATAATGAGTCTGTGTTGGAGGAAGACGAGCAACTTGCGAAGGCGCTTCAAGAAAGTATGAATACCGGTTCTCCAAAGCGATATGATAATGGAAATTTGTTTCCTCATGATCCACCTTATCCGTTCATCTATCCAGCTGGTTACAGGTAAATTGTTCATCTTGAAGCACTATCTGAAATTTCAAGAGGAAAGTTCTGCTTTGATTTCAAACCACTTTAGAAAGGGATATATATAGTGGTTGCTTGTCCCTCTGATGAGTCTGATGCCATATGCTAGCTAAGAATTTGAACTGACATAACAGGCAGCAGGCATATAAGAATGTCTTTATCTTTTTTATTTTCAGTTTTGTGTGTAATGTGTTCCTTCTCATATATCAATCTGTAATCACATTTGTCCATTTAATTGATTAGCTACCTGTGCACATGTAGGAAAGTCATTTTCCATTGAAAGTATTTTTTATACTAAGATATCTGCTAATTCCACCTTTAACGTCATGAAAGATAACAAACATTTAATTCTGATGAAAGTTTTATACCTTTTAACTCTATTTTAAAATTTCATTTTGAACATGGCTAGAAGTGAGGCCAAAACTGAACGTAGAACATTCTGTTTAGATTCATGTCTTCATGTTTCTCTTGATTGGTAGAGGAAAGATAGGAAATGATACTAAGACTTGAATGGTTCTAATTGTTTGAGGTTCCGGAAACAAAATTGGACCAATACAGAGAAAAGAGGCATAACTCTGTATGTTAGATTGGTTGTGTCAATTTACAAGACTTTCCATGCTGTTCACTGGTTGCGAAAGTATTATTGCACTGCTTATTCTAACATTTTTCACAGAGAATGATTGTTGGAAAATGTAAACAAAATTAATAATCTGATTCATAGAAAATTAAAACAAAGAAACCCCATGGCATTAAAATGTTAACATTCATTAATTTTAAACCAATTTATCAAATAATTTAATGTCTTTTGTTTGAGATATTACGGGAGCAAACATCCTTTAGAAGCATTTTGGAGCATTTCCTATGACTTGTACAAAATTGGACTTCGAAACTAGCCTTCCATAACATCAGGGAATTCATATGAATATTTTGCACATAACATTTCCTGTTTGGAAGTTAAAATTTTGCTTATTCAATTCATGGACTTCATCTGAAACCTGCCTTTGTTATTTGAGTATAGGATCTGTGCTGGTTGCAATGGTGAAATTGGTAATGGACGATATCTGAGTTGCATGGGAGCTTTCTGGCATCCAGAATGTTTCCGTTGTAATGCTTGCAATCTACCCATTTCCGATTATGAGGTGCAAATCTAGTTCTAGTCTATTTTTATTTTTGTTTGGAATTGTCTAACAGGGTACTTGAATCTTCAGCTGCTTTCTTTTTCTTGTTGGTGGTACGTGAATATCAACTGGATCATATAGACTGAAATTTTTTGCTTTTCCTTTCTTTTACAGTTTTCTATGTCTGAGAATCACCCTTTCCACAAATCCTGCTATAAGGAGAAGCATCATCCTAGGTGTGATGTTTGTAAGAACTTTGTAAGTGTCTATCTTAATTACTCTATATTGCATTAGTCACTTTTATTTATCTATGTTAATTTAATACCCAATACATTCACGCGCTCTTAATATACCATTTCCTATATTTTGTGGTTTCAATTTACTTTATAGTTCTAGATGGTTTAGTGAGCTGCAAAATTACTGGATTGGTTCCAAAGGAACTTTTTAAAATGCCTCCTTTACAGTGAATATTTTACATCAGTTAGAAATATATTACTTTTCCTCCTTTTCAATATTCTTGTCAGGCATGTTTAAGTACTAAGTATATAATTCATAGATGTCCTAGAATTCAGAAAAAGGGATGTATTTCCAAGCAACTTTGTGAAAGAATTACGTCTTCAGGCCACTAGAACGATGTCCAAAAGCCTATTCGGGGCGCTATCCTCCAAAGTTGAAGTTTTTGTATTTACTTCAATTTACTAATTCACAATACCACATGTGAATTTATATGTCGTGATAAAATACTAGAATGATATTTTCTCATATTTAGTATTTGATTCAGGATTCACAAAAAGAAAACAATGTAAAAAGACAAAATAGAGTACATCCATTTGATAGCTTCCATGATTTCAGTTATTATCATCAAACAGGGAATAACTAAGGTGGAAAAATAGTGCTTCAAAATATAATTTCTGATATGTATTTCTCTGCAACACTGGAGATAGAACAATTTATCTTCTTCAAAATGGAATATGGTACCTACTTCTCCGAGGAATCACTCAACATTCAACAGCAGTGTTCAAGAAAATTGTGTGACGCTGGACACTGAACTTGAATGGCCATTCTAGGCTTTATAATATTACTGAAGTATTTCAGAAACAAAGTTTTCCCTATATGTTCTTGTGTTTATGATGCTAACATATGGTGCCTTGCGTATCTGGCTTTACTTTCATCTTTCTTCAGATCCCAACGAATGCAGCTGGTCTCATCGAGTATAGAGCACATCCATTTTGGCTACAAAAATACTGCCCCTCGCACGAACATGACGGGACTCCTCGGTGTTGTAGCTGTGAAAGAATGGAGGTCAGATGGGGAAAATAAATTAAAATAATGAAAAGCAAAACAAGATCTTATCTCTCCTCTTGCCAAAGAACATCCCAGGTTTTGTATTTTCTGAGCGTTGTTAAATAAAAACTTTCCTTTATATGCAGCCAAGGGACAGTAGATATCTGTTGCTTGATGATGGTCGGAAACTGTGTTTGGAGTGCCTGGACTCTGCAATAATGGAGACACATGAATGCCAACCTCTTTACCTTGAAATACAGGAATTTTATGAAGGGTTAAATATGAAAGTGGAGCAGCAAGTTCCATTACTCTTGGTTGAGAGGCAGGCTCTAAATGAAGCTATGGAAGGAGAAAAAAATGTGAGGCTAACGCATTGAGATTATTGTATTTCCGAATATTTTTCTTGTGTGTAATCATGAGCTAATTTTCATTATTTGCTTATTGTGGGTAGGGTCATCATCACTTGCCTGAAACAAGAGGACTTTGCCTATCAGAAGAACAAACAGTCAGCACTGTATGGAATCCATTTCCTGACATCTCGTCTGTAAACTATGAGGATATAAAGTTATAATCATGTTTGTTCATTAAATTCAGAATTTATACTTATTTCACCTAAATTACCAGATTTCGAGGAGGCCAAGTATTGGGGGCTCTCGGATTATAGGCATGTTTACAGAGCCTTACAGTCTAATTCGTCAGTGTGAAGTGACAGCTATCCTCATTTTGTATGGTCTCCCTAGGTAATATTTTTTTGTTTATTTCTCTATTATCTATAGGCTAATTCATTCTTGAATTTCAATTTATGCTAATGAAAACCTCTACATAAATTCAGGTTGTTGACTGGGTCAATTCTAGCTCATGAGATGATGCATGCATGGCTGCGACTCAGGGGTGCTTTTCTGATCTGTGACAAATATTACCTCCACACTTGTTCTTTAATATCCTCAGCTGAAAAATAACTGTTGTGGGATGCTTTTCAGGATATTCCAATCTAAGTCCGGATGTTGAAGAAGGTATCTGCCAAGTGTTAGCTCATATGTGGTTGGATTCTGAGATTATTGGCGGTTCTGGTAGTAATGTTGCTTCAACTTCGTCATCATCTTCATCATCATCATCATCGTCATCATCATCCTCTGGTTCCTCCTCGTCTAAGAAGGGTAAACGTTCTGACTTTGAGAAGAAACTTGGTGAGTTTTTTAAACACCAGATAGAGTCGGATACTTCTGCAGCTTATGGAGAAGGGTTCAGAGCAGGTAATCAAGCAGTGCTCAAGTATGGTCTGAGGAGGACTCTTGACCATATTCGGCTGACAGGAAGCTTTCCTTGCTAATTCGAGTAACACTCTTCTTGGTCTTTTCCCTCCCATATAATAACCTTGGCCCTGTCATATTTGTTCTATAGGACCAAAACCTGCATGGAACAAAGCATCACAGTACTAAATAAGCGACAGATGCCTAGGTTATAAGTAGAAGTGATGTAATACATAGAACCATTGGGTACCATGTATTCTAATACTTGTTGATATATAGAAAAATGAAAGAATGAATACGGTCAATATATGGATATTTTTTTGGGCATATCACAAAGCTCTATTCAGTAAGGCACAAGCCTGCATTTCTTTTCTTGGAGAGAACAGAAAACTTAAGTGAGTGAGGAAGCCCGTTTTCTACCAGTTTTATTGTTTGTTTGAGCTCTAAACAAAGTTTTTATTTTTATTTTTTTTATTTGTATTGATAGATTACAGTGAAATGTACAGTCTCCTAATTAAGGATTGTACAGCTTGGTGACACTTGCTACAGCATGAGAATAGGGCTTTCGATCCTCATGTCAAGGAAAATCTTCCTTAAGCTAAGGTGGATTCCGCCTTATGGGGACTGGCGAGCCAAAGATTTCTGTGATGTGAGAATTGCTTTTTAGGAGATAAAAGAGAGCCTTTTCACTGTCGTCACGAATACTGAACTTGTTTCAAGGACATAAATTCTAGATGATAGAACGAGGGACACACATATAAATGGATAGTTCCATCCACCTCACAAATGGTTTTTCAAATTTTCAGTCCTTTCATGTCAAACATTTTTTTTTTTCCTTACAGCATTGTGATTAGCCTTTATGCATATGTTGATAAGAATTTTGAAGCAGTGAAGAGTTTCTGTAGGATTTCACGCCAGAAAATTGGATTCAGCAATGCAGATCTTTGGCATATTGCTTGTCAGAAATTCCAGTTCAGCCGAAATGGCATGTGGCAGTTTCTCTCTCGGATTGCTTATCAGCCAGGTTACACTCATGATATTTACACAGTATCAAGGATGATTGCCAAATTAGCATGCGGTGGGCGTGTTGATTTGGTTGATCAACTTATGTCTACGACAAAAAGGGAGCAGATTAGATTGTCATTTTAGCAGAGTCAGATTATTGACTCTTTATGGCAAAACATCTTTCGTGATGCTAAAATACTCGTCTCATATAGAGAAGTAGTCTTTCGTGTTCATGTCTTCATCTGATCGGTTTTTGTCATCTGAATTTTAAGTTCCAACCCTTCAATTTGGACTATCTGTCATGAACAACAGAAAGAAGCTGGAGCTTGGAATCTACAGTTGTCTGTTCCGGATAATACTGACGCAAAGGAGTAAAAACAATGCGCAAGCCAACCTTCAGCACATTACATATATATATATTCTTCTCCAGGACAACCATATATATATATGAGGTTCTGCTGTGAGAGACAACATGATCTGATGCTGCTATAAACAAGCAATCAGAACATTTTCTGGGTGGAGCCATTAGGCAAAATTTGCTTTCGTCTGTCAGCTTGCTGACTTCGTCTGTAGAATTTGCAGGCTCGACTACTTCTTGCCGTCCTAGCTGAGATTCTCGTATTAAACTAACCTGATCCTTGCACAATCTTCTACCGTACAAGAATTACAGATTAAAATTTAAGAATTTTGATTCTCATCATTCCATATTGGGCATTAGTGGAGTTATCTATATGATACATCTAAAAGATCCTATGGCATACTAGCAGGGAGAAGAAAACGAAGAGAATCAGACAAATGAAGGCTAGAGACAAGCGGTCTCAGATTTTCATTTGAACCAAACACATAATTTATTTAGATTGAAAGCGTCACACGACCAATTCTGTTCAGCTTTTCTATCAACCTTAACTAGGACTCTCAAAACAACCTTCTTCCATCTAGCACAAGTGACAATAGCTACCTAGAGCCCACCATCTAAGCTCACGGCAGCAATGGCAATCTCTCATCTCTCCTTGCAAACTGTCTTATTCATATTTCTCTTCCCTTCCCCTTCCCATATCGGTGCTCAATCACCCACCCATGGGAACACGAATTTCTTGTGTTTCCCAGACTCCCCTGTTTCCTGCGAAACATATGTCATATATCGTGCCTGGGCGCCTGATTACTTGGATCTCGGAAATATATCGGATTTGTTTGGTGTCAGCCGTTTGACAATTGCAAAAGCTAGCAATCTTGTCTCCAAGGATGCATTGCTAATTCCGGACCAGCTCTTAATTATACCCATCACCTGTTCCTGTAACGGGACACAATTTTTCTCCAATGTCACCTACCAGCTCAAGAAAGGTGATAGCTTTTATGCAACTTCAGTCACTGTTTTTGAAAATCTCACCAATTTTCATATAGTTGAAGAGCTGAATCCAACACTGAACCCAACCAACTTGATGATCGGAGAGGACGTGGTCTTTCCTTTGCTCTGTAAGTGCCCAAGAAAGTCCAATTTGGAGAAGGGAATTCAATACCTTGTGACTTACGTTTGGCAGCCTGGTGACGACGTCTTGCCTGTAAGTGGAATGTTTAATGCATCGCCGTTTGATGTTGCTGCTGAAAATAATTACAGAAACTTCACTGCAGCAGTTTCTCTTCCTGTTTTGATACCATTGTCCCAACTGCCTGTTCGTTCTCAACCTTATCCCGCTCCTGCTGGAAGCCATAAACCCAAGCATCGATGGAGATCGATCCTTGTTGTTCTATGTACCAGTGGAGTTCTCTTGCTTTTCCTTCTGGCAAGCTTGCTGGTCTATCTTCATCTTTCATTCAAGAAAAACAAGACTTCGAATCGCATCGGATCTTTCTTGGAGACTGCTGATCATTTCATCCACATGAAAAAAACATCGAAAAAGGATACTTCTGTGCCTAAGAACAACCAGAATAAGCTACTTTCTGGAGTTTCAGTTTATCTAGGCGAGCCAGTAATATATGACAGAAAGGTGATCATGGAGGCAACTATGAAGCTCAATGAAAGGTACAGAATCGGAGGGTCCGTTTACAGGGCCGTGATTGACGGTCATGTCTTTGCTGTAAAGAAAACGAAGGATTCCGCAGAAGAATTGAAGATATTGCAGAAAGTAAATCACGCGAATCTGGTCAATTTAATGGGCGTCTCGTCGGACAATGAAGGGAATTGTTTCCTGGTTTGTGAATATGCTGAAAATGGATCACTGGATAAGTGGTTATTCCCGAATTCTTCATCTTCTTCAAGCTCTGTGGCAATCCTCACTTGGACTCAGAGGTTGAATATAGCACTAGATGTAGCCAATGCCCTCCAATACCTGCATGAACATACTCAACCAAGCATCGTCCACAGGGATTTAAGAACAAGCAACATACTTCTCAACTCCAGGTTCAAGGCCAAGATCTCGAATTTCTCCATAGCTAGACCTACAACAAGCTGTGTAATGTCGAAGTTTGATGTTTTTAATTTCGGGGTCGTTCTGTTGGAGTTGCTTTCGGGAAAGAAAGCCATGGAAACGAAAGACAGCGGCGAGAGCGTGTTGTTGTGGAAGGAAATAACGGGGATTTTAGCAGAAGAAGAGAGAAGAGAGGAGAGGTTAAGGAGGTGGATGGATCCAAAATTGGAGAGCTTTTACCCCATTGATGGGGCTCTGAGCTTGTCAGCCCTGGCGAGGGCATGCACATCAGTGAAGTATTCAGCAAGACCAAGCATGGGAGAAATAGTGTTCAACCTCTCTGTTCTCAATCAATCATCTCCGGATCAGAAGTATGAAAGGTCTTGGACGCCAGGGTTGGAAGCAAAGGAACTCATTCAAATTACCAGTCCTGTCACAGCTCGTTGATCTAGCGATAGCACAACACAACACGAGTGCCTGTAGATTTCCTGTTGTTACTGTTTCATGTTAAAAAAAAAAAAAAAATGTCCACACAATTTGTTACAACGGATAAAAGATAAAGCCATAAGCAAACGATTCAAATTTTATGGTACAAGTTCTATTCAACCAAACTTATATGCATAACTTTCGTTCTTTCTGATGGTTATTAACAGAGGATTATTGCATTTGAATTGCAAATTAAAAATTCAAGATGCCGCTCTAATATTAACATCACACTACTTAGACAAGTATTCTGATTACTGTGAATCAATGATATGACCAAAAAAAATGGTACAATAGCTTATACCTAAAGCTCTAGCTGAAAATTTGGTACCCTGAGATGCTATTTGACAGTTCCCAATTCAGTGAAGTGATCAGAATTCTCAACGGAGACTGCACCATCTCGTCCATCCCTGGCTGGCCTGATGGGTCTTTCATGATGCAACTAACGACCAATGTGGCGACAAAAATAGCAAGTTCTGCAGTATAATTCCCTTGCAGAGAAGGATCCATGAAGTCGCTCAAGTTCTCCTTCCCATTTTCCTCATGAAGCACAGGAATTAAGATCTCTGACAAGTGCATGTTTGGCTCTTGGTATAACACATTAATTCTTTCCCCGTAAGCATCTCCAGCATGAGAACCCCAAATGCGTAGACATCCAGCCCTTTGTCCCAACTATATGCCTTGTGAAGGCAAATTCACCTTCCTGCCAATCTGCTGACCTTGCTAGCCCAAAGCCGGCAATCTTAGCCCTGAAATCACTGTCAAGAAGAACATTAATGCTCTATATTCTTTGTGTCCAATTCAGATTGAAATTTCCAATCTACTAGGAGATGCGCTTGATTAATATCAATTAATTAATCTAATCAATCATACTCTAATTAAATTACATGCATGTAAAGTAAAACAATTACATGAGAGACATGATTTTTGTCTTGAAAACCCAAATTGGAAAAAAAACCACAGGACCTATGTTGGCCCAAATGGCAATCCAAGAAGGGGGGGGGGAGATTGAATTGGGTTTTTCGAAAATTAATAGTAATGAAGATTAATTAAAATTAATCTAATTAATAGAACAGTGATCAAGATATATATAATGCAATGCAATAAAAAAAGAAATGAAAACAGAGCAATAGAAGTGTGGAGTAAATACACACGGCCCAATCCATCTGGTTAGGCCCAATTAACACAAAATTGAAGTTGGGCTACTGGGCAGCCCAAATCGAGCACTAAAGAGCGGTCTGGCCCTAGGTGCCGACCTGATGCTGACCTTGGCCTAAACCGCGAAAGGTGAGCCCAAACCGCTAGCGGTCACAGAGCATTAAATGTAGAGTTGACCCACATTAAATGCGCCAACGGCTTCCCACGCGACGTCGACCTGCACATCCGATCAGCCGGATTCTTTAACGATGGTAAGGCAGGCCCTGTATGCGGTCAGTCAGCGACAAATGATGATGCCTACCCAACAGGCCATGATGACCTGCTGGTAGGCCAGGAGCAAAACACTCCATCGATCATACTATAAATACCAAAGACCTCAAGAGTGAAGTATGGACAATTAACCCCAAGCATACACAATTTTTATCTATTTAACTCTTGATTAAGCTTGCTAACTTAATTATTGAAGTGTGATCGGCCCAACAAGGGTCGACCCATTCTAACTTCTCTTTCTTGCAGTGAATTTGGAGTCATCAACATTGGCTTGAGTGATCGGCCAGGCCTTCCCGAAAAATCCCATCTACAATTGGCGCCGTCTGTGGGAAGGCTGATAACTATGAGTTTGAACAATTGAAGGGGAAGAGGAGAGAACCACAATGAACGAGGTAACTAAGCCTCCTCTAGTAAAGATCAAACCAATTCAGCACACTGCCAATCTACCCCAGTAGATCGGCACAGAGGCAGACTATTGAGGTCGGAGATACAAACCCCTGTTGAAAGCCACCAGGAAGCACAAGACGGACTGCGGAGGAACCTGGACTATGTTAGGGAGTAAAATTTCAGCAAAAACCACCATCGAAACCTTACCCCCTCACCCTCCAGTGGACGCATCACAAGTGAAGATACGCTTTGTTCGGCTAAAAGGGAGATTCGGCGGCGCTGCGAAGAGATTGCCTATCTCACCTCTCAGGTTCGACACATGAGAGAGGCAATCTTTGGAAGAGACGGGCGTGGAGAAAAAGGCCCCTGAGCTATGAAAGAATTGCAAAAAGCAGGGACGTCCCAGCGTCGCGAGTGAGGGGAAGTTACACTTCTAGCATCGGGCACTGCGAGGACAGACGATCAGATCGGTGCCGAAGAAGGAGCAAGACTTTGCAGAAGGAAGTACGGGCGGGTGATGGTCAGCAGCAAAAAGACTGGGAGAAATAGTTTAATGAAAAGCTAGAGGACAATAAGCAACAAACTAAGGACTGCACAACCCATGAGCTGATCAAAAAGGCCTTGGACCATATCGCGTCCATACCATTCACAGAGGAAATTGAGTCCCATCAAATTCCTTGAAAATTCACCCTAATAAAGTTCACTCTTTACGACGAAAAGACTAACCCAGTTAACCATGTTCGGCATTACAAGTAGATGATGGTGTTATGGTGCGGTGACCAAACATGGATCTGCCAAATCTTTCCCTCTAGTTTGAGGGACGTGGCCTTACGATGGTTTTACAAGTTTCTGTCTAGATCAGTATTAAACTAGAGGCAACTTGCCGAGCTATTCACCGCTCGCTTCATAGCCAACAACATGTAGCCTAAGGAGGTCGATTTCTTACTAACCTTACAAAAAGACGAGGGGGAAGGATTGCGGGCATACGCACGACGATATTGGGAGGCTTACAAAGAGATTGATGAGTGCAGCGAGCAACTGGCTGTGACTCAATTCAAAATCGGCCTGCTTAGGGAGCATCGTTTGCGGCAGTCCTTGATGAAGAAGCCAGCCATCACTGTACAGGAATTGATGTTAAGAATCGAGCGCTACGCAAGATTAGATGAAGATGTGCATCAGCCAAGTTTAGCAAAGGTCTGCATTGTCGCCGAGAAAACAAACAAAAAGGAGGCCAAGAAACCCTGACAAGAAGACAACACATGGGGAAGAAAGGTGAATGATGGGGTCTACACAGTATTAAAGATCTCATCTATAAAATCTTGCCCCAAATTAGTGACAAACCATTTTTTAAGTGGCCCCCGAAGTTAGGAGGGGACCTAGCCTCTCGGGACTAAAAGAGAACTTGTTCCTACCTCCGCGAGAAGGGGCATAAGACGAAACAGTGCCGGCATCTCAAGACCCACTTGGAAGATTTGGCCAAAGCTGGCCATCTCGACCAATTTATTGATCGAGACAAGACAAAAAACGAGGTCGAGCAACCCCGAATGGAAGATGTCCCCTAGAAGGAGATTGAGGCAAGATCGGTCTGAGTAATCAATGTGTTGCACGATTCAGCTGAATCAGGAACCGTCAACCCACATGGATATCGGGCCGAAATACGAAAGGCTGCACACTTAAGGGAAGTAATGCAGATAAAACCGCCGAGCAAAAAGGTCAAGGTCGGCGATGGCCTTGCGTCCATTACCTTCATTGACGAAGACCTCGAGGGAGTGCAGACCTTTCATAACGACGCCTTAGTTGTAATATTGAGAATGTCAGATTGTGACGTGAAAAGATTGCTCATTGACCAAGGAAGTTCATCCGAAGTCATGTATTACAGCCTATTCAAAAAATTAGAGCTCAAGGAGTCCGACCTCCAGCCATCACTCAACCCATTGGTCAGATTTAGCTTAGACCCTGTTTGGCCTTTGGGGAAGGTAATGATTCCCGTGACTGTTGGAGGAATTTCATTGTAGACGGAATTCCTGGTAGTCAACGTGCCTTCCCCCTACACTATCATGGGACGAACCTAGTTACACCTCATGAAAGCTATTCCCTCGTCCTACCATTAGCTAATTAGATTCCCGATCCTCACTGGAGTGGGGGAAATAACGGGAGACCAAGTGGCTGCCAAACAGTGTTTCCTGACGGCATGCACAACAAAGACCAAAGCCAAAAAAGTATAAATGATGGAGCTACATGAAGACACCCCTATTATCGACGATGTGGGGTAGACACCAGAGAACAAGGCTATGGAAGAACTAAAGAAGATACACATCAATCGGTAGGATGAGAAGTACTTCGTCATTGGCACATCCTTGTCTAAAATCGAGGAGCACTCTCTGATCGAGTTATTGACAAATTACCTTGAGATGTTCGCCTAGACTCCTTATGATATGCCAGGGATTGATGCTGAAGTTGTTTGCCACAGGTCAAATGTTGACCCAAAATGTTGACTTGTGGTCCAAAAAGGGAGAAGGGCAACAACACAGCATGTAGACGCCGTTATTGAAAAAACCAAAAAACTCTTGGAAGCTGGGGCAATTTGGAAAATCCACTACCCGAGCTGGCTTTCAAACATAATGGTGGTGAAGAAAAAGGACGACAAGTGGAGGGTCTGTGTGGACTTCATTGATCTAAACAAAGCATGCCCCAAGGACCTTTTTCCCTTCCCTAAGATCGACCAGCTCGTGGATGCAACTTCTGACTTCGGGAGGATGAGTTTCTTGGATGCTTACCAAGGGTATCACCAGATTCTCCTCCATCTTGACGATTAGGAGAAGACGACCTTCATCACTCAAAGGGGTATATTTTGCTACAAAGTGATGCCCTTTGGTCTAAAGAACGCTGGGGCCACGTACCAGTGATTGGTCACTAAGATATTCAAAAAACAGATCGGCAGCACTGTGGAGGTCTACATCGACGATATGGTGGTAAAAAAAAAAGTCAATAACTCTCATCTGGAAGATTTAAAAGAAGTACTTAGCATCTTAAAGTAGTACAAAATGAGATTAAATGCCTCGAAATGTGTTTTCAGAGTCAGCTCGGGCAAATTCCTAGGGTTCTTGGTTACACATCGCGACATTGAGGTGGATCCGCGACAGATCAATGCAATCCAGAGCGTTCAGGCCCCGAAGAATGCTAAAGAAGTGCAGAAGCTAATTGGAATGGCAGCAGCACTCAATAGGTTCATAAGTCAATCATCAGACAAATGCCAACCATTCTTCCAGCTTCTCAAAAAATGAGAACAATTCAAATGGACTCCGGAATGTGACCAAGCCCTAAATGATTTGAAGAAATACTTGACGCAGCCACCTCTACTTTCTACCCCACTCAAGCATGAGGAACTCTTCCTCTACCTTGCGGTGTTAGAGCGTGCAATTAACCCCATACTACTCAGGCAATAAGATCGGCAACAGTTGCCTGTTTACTATGTCAGCAAAACTCTTCCCAAGGCCAAAAGTAGATACTTACCCCTAGAGAAATTGGCGCTCGCACTGGTAGTAACATCCTGCAAGTTGGTGCACTACTTCAGAGCTCATACCATCAACGTTCTCATAGACCACCAGCTCAAACCTCTCCTCAGAAGGGCTGACTTCTCTGGAAGATTGACAAAATGGGCTGTGGAGTTGGGGGAGTTGACATCAAGTTCCATCCAAGATCGACTGTAAAAGGGCAGGTGCTTGCAAATTTCATTGCCGAATTCTTCGTTGAACTACCACCCAAAGCCGAGCAAATACCACCTTCTACTCAATAACACAACTGTTGGCCCAAGTAGGCAACCCAAGAGGGGGGTGAATTGGGTTTTATAAAATTTATATCAAACAATGCAACTAAAAACAGTTTAAACAATGTAGCAGTGAGCAATCAAACTAATAACCAAGCAAGCAAATAATAAGATGCAATGCAAGGAAGTAATATGAGCAAAGAGATGAAAAACACCAGATTTGTAGAGGTTCGGCCAAACCTTGCCTACGTCCTCTCTTCCTTGATCCTCTCGAAGGTATTCCACTATGTAAACTTTCCTTACACAGCTGCTAGTTTTTCTCCAAGTGCCTAGCTCACTCTTACAAGAGCTCTTCCCCAAGCTCTCAAAACCCAAGAGATTTTGTCCAAGCTTCTCTCAAACTTACGAGTGATTTTGTCCAAGCTTCACTCAAACTTTACAAGAGATTTTGTCTAAGCTTCTCTCAAACTTACGAGTGTTTTTTCCAAGCTACACTCAAACTCACAAGATTACAAACCCACCCAATAATAGATGAAGGTTGTACAATGAATAACACTCTCTCAAAGAATAGATAAATAACTTTTCAGCTCATTTAAGAACCCCCCAAATGAGTAAAAACAGAGTATAAGATGTATGAGATAAAATCTCTCTTGTAATGCTTGATCTTGTGTTCTTCTCTTGTTCTTCATTTTTATTTATGTGTTAGGGATCTGGTATATATAGTATTGAATCCATTTTAGCTGTTGGAGAAGTATGGGAGTTGTTTTGGTGGCAAATCGCACCATTACTCCTGTCAGAAAGTATAGGCGTTAGTGTCAGGGGTCCACTCTTTTAAGCAATGAGTCAACTCTTTTTGCATTTCAGCAGACTTTTCAAGTTTCTGTCCAAATGAGTCGACTCTATTAAAGTCTTCACCAGACTTTCTACTTTCTGTGTAAATGAGTTGACCAAGCATGCTATCATGATTGGGTTGTCAGTGCCCCCACTAGTGTGGCAGGTGAGCGGGAATGATCGGCACCGTCCCACAAGGTCTGCTCGGGGTATGGCCAGCTCGATCATGCTCGGCATGGTCGTGCTCAGTAGGTCGTGCTCAGCAGGTCGTGCTCGGAAGGTCTTGCTTAACTATGGTCTGCTCGGTGTATGGCCAGCTCGATCATGCTCGGCATGGTCGTGCTCAGTAGGTCGTGCTCAGCAGGTCTTGCTCAACTATGGTCTGCTCGGTCATGGTCACGGTCGGCCATGATCTGCTCAGTCGTGGTCGGCAATGGTCGTGGTGGGCCATTGTCTGCTCGGTTATGGTCACGATCGACCATGATCTGCTCAGTCGTGGTCGGCCATGGTCGTGGTGGGCCATTGTCTGCTCGGTTATGGTCACGATTGACCATGGTTTGCTCAGTCGTGGTCGGCCATGGTCGTGATCGACCATTGTCTGCTCGGTTGTGCCCTCTGCTCGGTCATGCTCGGCCATGCTTAGCATGGTCGTGCTCATTGTTGGGGGTCCTGATCAGTCATTGCTAGATCAACCCTCATCACCTTGTTTTTGCAGATTTTCTCCATTCTTCTCCAAAGGTTCCAATCCTTTCAAGGATCATCCAAATAAGCCTTATTAAAGTTTGCAAATACTTCTTCAAGGCTTAATGAGTTCAAGAACATCTTCAATCCTTCAATGAAATCAACTCCATTTTGATTACATGTAGAGCTCTTTAATCACCATGACTTCATCTATTTATCCAAGTTTTCTTCAAGGTCTTTAAGAGAGCGTCCAAGGCCTAAGATCTTCATATTTCAATTGTTCTTTGAGAACTCTTCAACAGATATGGCTTCTTCTTTTTATCCAAGGCTATGAGCATTTTCAATCAATCTTCTTGTTTGATACTTAACCGATCAACTCAATTATTTTCTTGTTATCAAATGATTATAATCTAACTTGCACACTTAATTTAAATCATTAGATAACAACCACATAGTTTTGTTATCATCAAAATCAACATGGGGATCAACCTTGACTCAACAACGACGACCTCCCCCTAGATCTTTGGAAGAATATTGATCATTGGAAACTCTACGTCGACGGAGCCTCCAATGACCGGGGCAGGATTGTGCATAGTGCTCATTACACCAGACGGTTTGTGTGTTGACTCAGATTTCTTGGACCGTTAATAAATAAAATAACTAACTTTTAATAAGATTTAATCATGCTACAACCCCAAATGTACCATTATAAGTGGCTTCAAATTTAATTCTTGAGATAAAATTACAACTTGAAATAGCTCACAAAAATAATAATTCTTCTTAGGCTCCAAGATGCATAACTCCCAACAATAATGTCTCCAAAATAAATATGAATCTTCATAAGCTTGAAATAATGCTCCATTGGCATCTTATACGCTTCTACCTGAAAAGTAAATTTAATCAGGAAGTATACAATATGACAGAGTAAAATGAAGCTCAACGAATGAATCAGTTCAGCCGATGAGATTTAAAATAATAACAATTATTATTATAGGAGCCCAACTAAAATTCACGCTGGTATAATAATCCAATATTTTTATTGGGCCTAATACTTGGCCCTTCTCAGTACCATGTCAAATGTCACTCGTGCCATGTAACAATTCCAAAGTTCATAACCAACATCTCGTAAGGTCACTGTTCCATAATCAATTTCCAACAACAAGCTAACAGGTGTGTTTGTACATGTACTAATTAGTTTCATGGCACATTAGCCAAAACATAACCCAGTAATTTTTATTTGAAAATAATTTTATTAACAAATTAACGAACACAATAATCAAGAATGTGCTAGAAGAAATTTAATAGATCCAACAGCAAATATAATCAGCGAATTATACAACGAGTACGATTATTCAACAAGAATACAACTCAGGAATAATAGAAATAAACTCTTTGCAAAGAGATTTCAAAAGAAGTATATTGTATACAACCCGATTACCTCAAGTGTATTTCACAACCTTTACTGAGATCACCACTGTCTCCAAATACTTTTACATAAACTAAAACCAAAGTGATAGAATTTTTTCCCATATATTTCTTCTCTTTTCTTCCTATTCGGCACCTCTCTTGTTCTCTTTCTTTTTTTTTTTTTTCTTACATTTCTTCTTATGGCCGAATGGCCTTCCTCATTTTTTTTTTTGCTTTCTCTCTATCCTTAATTAATCTTGGTTTCCCCCTCACTCACTGAATCCCCTTTGTGTTTAATTTACAGCCTCCCCACAACACTACTATTTATACTAGTGTTAAGCATTGCTTTGAAGGACACCTAAAGTCCACTTGGCAGCTTGCATGAAAACCATTCAAAGCCATTCTTCTTTTTGTAACACTTGCCCTTCTATTTGTTTCTTTGCATGTATACATTCAAGTTACACTTGACAACCCATCACATGCAAGGACTTAGAACAAGACTAAGATAGCAACCAAGCCACGTGCATGGTTATTCTTAAGCCATTACACCATGTCATATTTATTCTTCTTAAAGCCATCCAATGGCTTGCGTACATCCACAAGTCTACACTTTTGGCAACTCCTCATATACCATTTGTAGGTGGGATTTTTTGGGAAGGCTGGGCCGAACTCTCAAGCTCCAAATGGATGAGTCCAAATATCTCCTACAAGACAAGGAGGTTAGAATGGGTCGACCCGTAATGGGCCGATCACACTCCAAAGATTAAGTTAGCAAGCTTAATCGATAAAGATGAATGAAAGTTGTGAATACTTGGAGTTAACTGTCCATACTTGGCTCTTGATGCCTTGGGTATTTATAGAACCTTTGAGGGAGTGTGTTCTGCCTTGGCCTACCAGCAGGCTCTCATGGCCTGCTGGGTAGGCATCATCATTGACGCCGCCTGATTATTTACAGGGTCTGGCGCACCGTCGTGGAGGATTTCGGTTGACTGGACGTGCACGTCGATGTCGCGTGGGCAGCCGCTTGTGCATTTAATGCGAGTCAACTCTGCATTTAATGCTCAAAGACCGCTAGCGGTTTGGGCCCGCTTTTCGCAGTTTGGGCTATGCTGTGAAGGAGGTCGGCAGTCAAAGCTGGGCTTCCCTCTGATTCTGATCTGGGCCTGTCAAGCAGCCCCAACTTTAATTTGCGCAGATTGGGCCTTACCCATTAGGTTGGGCTGGGGGTTATTCCCCCACAATTGCCCCCCAGCCTTTGTGTCATTTTGGCTTCTGAAACGGCCAAGGGCTGTAACGGTCACTCGGCCACATAAATGGCGGGGATTTTAAAAGATTCATTGGTGGGGCGTTTATTGAATCGACGGTCGATGTGACGCTTCGGCAGAGCGCCATGATTAACATCGTTTTATCGTGTACGAACCGACGGCTCTAGTGTGTATAAAAGAGCGACGCCCTAATCAGTTGGAAAACACTTGCTCTTTTTCCTTTGCCCACTGAATAGCGTGTGCGTCAGCTATTTCGGCACCCACCACTGTAAGTGTCCTTTGAGCCCGCAACTTTTTTGCTCTTCACTGTATTCTGTGTTTTAACGGTTGTCCCCTGATGGCGTCCCGTCTTCGTAAAATGTTAGATGGTCTGTCGGCCCTTGCTGCGTTTAGGGCTAGGTTTGAAGTCCCGGATGAGATCGGCTTAGAGCTGGTCAATCCTGAGGACTATCGCATGGGTGAGACCGAAAAGGGGGTGCCGTTCCCAGTCATTGCTATCGTAGAAGGGGGACTTAGGTTTCCCCTCCATCCTCTTTTTCATAAATTCATAGTAAAAAATAAGGTGTCGCCCTCCCAGTTATCATCAAACGTCTATAGGCTCTTTTTTGGAATGCTTGAAATAAATCGTCGCCTGGGTGTGAACCTGGGCCTTGCCGAACTGGATTATTGTTACACGCTTTGTAAAGTTGGAGGCACTTACAAAGTTTATCTGCGGGCCGTAGATAAGTCCCTAGAGTTAGTGAAGTGTCTGCCTTCCTCCGGTAAGGGCGTCGATGAAGTTAGGGTTTAGGTAACCGGTCCATGGGAGTTCAGCGACGTTCCTGATAAAGATAGACCGGCGATTCGATGCTTTAGAAAGCCCGTTGAAATAGGTTCGATGCTGATCCCTTATATTGTGAGTCTCTTAAATTGTAATATGTATCTCACTTGTCCTTCGCATTTTTGAAGAAAAGAAGGGGAAGCGGTCGAAGGCGCGTGACTGGTTGGTCAACTTTGATTATCTTAACAAGGTTTTGAAATACGACGGCGAGGGCAGGTTAAAGCACGTTGGTCGGGCTACACATATCTTGCTAGCGTACCCGCTACGATACTCGACCTTCACCGCCAACACGGGTGTTCCCTAGAGTACCCTTGCAAGATTGGCAGAGCAGGGTGCCGAGGGAGATTTCAAGGAAATTTCGACCGGTATAGCGATTGAAAGGGCTCGTGGCCCTACCGGGGTAACAGTTGCAGTCGCTTCTCCATTGGAGCCCGGGGGCGAAGGACAGCGTGGGGAGCGGTCGAGGTCCCATAGTTCGGCATCCAGTTCATCGCCATTCATTGTACCGGACCGTCGAGTCAGCGTTCTAGCAATAACACAAAGTTCCACTTCGTCCGCCACCGCAGAGGACAACATGAATCTGAGGGAGAGGATGTTTGTCGCTGCCGGCAGGCCACTGAAGTCGGCCGTGGAAAGATTGGCGGAAGCCCCAACTGCCGAACTCCCAACAGCAGCTGTCGAAACAACACCCCTAGCTCAACAAAGGCCTGAGACACGGCAACAGAAGAAAAGGGGGCCAGAGGCTATCCCATCGACTCCAGCTCCAAAAAAGCAGAAAGGAAAAGGTATAGTGGAAGAGGTCGGCGAGACTGTAACCATTGCGCCTGATATCCTAGGTCGGCCTCTCTCGACAACCGATTTGATGATTGAGCAGGCCGAGGTAACATTTGGCGTGATGAAGAGCGTACTCCAGAAGAGAGATATGGCAAAGTTGGGAGAAGCCAGTGATGCGGCAATTTTTATGGGAGCCTTCCACGACTCGCTTTTGGTAAGTCGGCGATCATTTCTCTCTGTTTCAAGGGCTTTTCTGATCCACTGTCTTTAATACGATTTTCCTCTAGTTCAGGGCTGTCTGAATTCGTTGGAAGCGATGTCCCGCTTCCAGAAACTTGCCGAAGTGCATCAGGAGCTTATTGAAGAGCACGGCCGGTTAAAGGAGGAATGGATCGGTGCAAACAAGGAATGAATCGCCCTCAAGAAGCAGGTCGAACAGGCCTCCACCGAGCTTCTGTTGATGAAGGCTAACTTTGAGAGGAGGGATCGGAAACTGACCGATCTTGAAAAGAAATTTGATGTGCAGTCCGTGGACCTACACAATGCTAATGCTGAGGTTGAGGCCCTCAAGACCGAAGTGGCCCAGCTGAAGGTTGACGAGGAGGCATTGTTGAAGAAGGGCGAGGAAAGGGCGGCCAATGAACTGGCCATTGAGATGGCGGATTTGAGCCGCAACATATTTCAGCAGGGCTGGAGTGGAGCACTCCATGTCCTTGGCACCGACAAAACTGCGGACATCTGGCATCTTTGCCCAGATTATTTCGATACAACTGAGAATGGCGTCGTAGATCCAAAGAAAGTTATTGCAAATGCCCAGTACAAACGAGAACTTATCTTAAAAGCCGCGGTTGAAAAGGAGAGAGCTGCGAAATTGAAGGCCGCTGTCGAACCCCCTGAGGATGCGGAAGAGATTGTCAGTGGTTCGCCAGGGGCAATTTCGCAGCCGGGGAAGAAGTCGGCATAACTATTCTTTCTTTTTTCTTTGATTTTTTGTAACCATCAATGCCCTTTAATGAAAAAAGCTCGTTTTGTCGTTTATTACTGAATCTGTCTTATCTGATTTTGTTGTGGACTGAATCTGCCTTATCTGATTTTGTCGTTTACACTTGGTTTCTGTTTCGACTTTCTTTGGCCGACCTGTCCAAGTTGGACAGGACCAAGTTTTTTAGACTTGGTTTTTGTTTTGGCCTTCTTTGGCTGACCTATCCAAGTTGGATAGGACCAAGTTTTTTAGACTTGGTTTTTGTTTTGACTTTCTTTGGTTGACCTATCCAACTTGGACAGGACCAAGTTTTTACCCTTGGTTTTTCTTTTGGCCTTCTTTGGCCGACCTGCCCAACTCGGACAGGACCAAGGTTTTATACTTGGTTCTTCTTTTGGCCTTCTTTGGCCGACCTGCCCAACTTGGACAAGACCAAGTTTTTACACTTGGTTTTTCTTTTGGCCTTCTTTGGTCGACCTGCCCAACTTAGACAGGACCAAGTTCTTACACTTGGTTTTTCTTTTGGCCTTCTTTGGCCGACTTGCCCAACTTGGACAGGACAAAGTTTTTACACTTGGTTTTTGCGGGTTTCACAGAGTGCTTAGAGTAGATTTGTTTGAATGGCTTCATTTTCATTAATTCTTCAACAGAGCTTTACACATTTCATGGACTGTTACATCGCATGGAGCTTTGTATTATTGGTAGAATTTCCTCAAGTTGCTTGCATTCCATGGTCGCGGCAATTGTCTCCCTTCTTCAACAGTCTCTAGTCTGTATGCGCCAATGCCGACCTGGGATGTCACTCTGTAAGGGCCTTCCCAGTTTGGGCCGAGCTTTCCATCTGCCGCCTTCTTGGTTGCCCCCAACACTTTTCATAAAACTAGATCTCCTGGAACAAAGCTTCTCGGGCGGACCCATTTATTGTAAGAGCGTTTTAGTTGTCGTTGATACTCTGTGAGCCTGATCAAGGCGGTTTCCCTTCTTTCTTCGACGAGATCCAGGTCTCTTGCAACCGTCTGGTCGTTGAGACCCGTGTTAAAAGCTGCCGATCTGATTGTTGGTAGTCTGACCTCTAAAGGGATGACTGCTTCCACTCCGTATGCCAAGGAGAATGAGGTTTCTCCGGTAGACCTTCTTGGGGTTGTTCTATAGTACTAAAGAACGTTGGGTAGCTCCTCCATCCACTTCCCTTTGGCTTTTTCTAGTCATTTTTTGACTCCGTTAAGCATGGTTTTGTTTGAAATCTCAGCTTGCCTGTTGCATTGGGGGTAGGCCTGCATTGAGTAATAGTTTCTGATCCCCGATCCTTCGCAAAATGATCTAAAGATATTGCCATCAAACTGGGTGCCGTTATCTGAAACAATGGCATGGGGCAACCCGAATCTCGTGACAATGCTTTTCCATACGAACCTTTTGGCATCGATTTCCCTGATGTTTGACAAAGGCTCCACTTCTACCCATTTGGTAAAGTAGTCGGTCACTACGATGAGAAACCTTTTGTTGCTAGGAGCTCAGGGCAGAGGTCCGACGATGTCCAATCCCCACTGAGCGAAAGGCCACGGACTGGTGATGGTGGCAAGATCTTCGGCTGGCTGGTGGATGATGGGGGAAAACCTCTGACACTTGTCACACTTCAAGACGTACTGGGCTGCATCTTTCTGCATGTAAGGCCACCAATATCCCTGCGAGATGGCTCGGTGTGCTATCGATCTTCCGCCAACATGACTTCCACATATCCCTTCGTGGATTTTGAACAAGACGCCCTGTACTTGGTTCGGATGGATGCAGTGTAAATATGGTCTTGTAAAGGAACGTCTGTAAAGCTCCTTGCTTGGTGACAGCCAATACCTGAGAGATGCATGTTTGATTCTCCGAGCTTCAGCCTTATCATCTGGTAGTTTGTCCGTGTCAAGGTAAGAGATGATTGGGTCCATCCATGATGGTCTTAACTTTTTTGCTGTTAGAGCTTCCTCCTCCTCCCGAAAGATGCTGGGCTTGGCAAGAGTTTCTACATTGATCGTCCTTTTCGATCCAGACTTCAGAGCTGTGGCCAAAGTTGCCAAGGTATCCGCATGTGAGTTGTTGTCTCGGCTGATCTGTCGAAGCTTGTAGCTTTTGAATTGGCCGAGTAGTTCCTTGGCTTTTGCTAGGTACTGCGTCATTCTGTCGTTCTTTGCTACGTATTCTCCTATAATTTGGTTTACAACAAGTAGGGAGTCCGAATAGATGACGATTTCAGGAATTCAAAGTTCAATGGCTCGATGTATTCCGGCGAGCAAGGCCTCGTATTCTGACTCATTGTTGGAGGCAATGAACTCGAGCTTGATGGCTTGTTCGATGGTTAGACCGTCTGGTGTGATGAGTACAATGCCTGATCCTGCCCCTCGGTCATTGGAAGCTCCGTCCACGTAGAGTTGCCAATGATCAATTTGTTCCCAAAGGTCTAGGGGGAATTCGTGTTGTGGTTGGCTAGTTGCTGGAGTCCGTTCTACTTTTGTTCGTATCTCGACAGAGAACTCAGCAACAAAGTTTGCAAGAACCTGCCCCTTCACTGCCGATCTAGGTTGAAACTTGATGTCAAACTTCCCTAATTCCACTACCCATTTTGCAATTCTTCCAGAGAAGTCGGCCTTCCTTAGAAGAGGTTTGAGTTGGTGATTAGCGAGGACGTTGATAGTGTGAGTTTTGAAGTAATGCACTAACTTGCAGGATGCTACTATCAGTGCGAGTGCCAGCTTTTTGAGGGGTAGGTACCTGCTCTCGGCTCCGAGAAGGGTTTTGTTGACTTAATAGACCGGGAATTGTTGCCGGTCCTCTTGCCTGAGTAGGACGGCGCTGACTGCATGGTCTGACACTACAAGGTAGATGAAGAGTTCCTCGTACTGGACGAGGGTAAAGAGCAGGGGTGGTTTGGTTAGGTAGTTTTTTAGATCGGCAAGGGCAGAGTCACACTCTGGGGTCCACTCGAACCGTTTTTGTTTCTTTAGGAGCTGGAAGAAGGGTTGGCACCTGTCCGATGAACGGCTGATGAACCTGTTGAGTGCGGCGGCTATTCCTGTCAGTCTCTGAACCTTCTTGGCATTCCTCGGAGCTTGAATGCTCTGAATCGCACTAATCTGCCGTGGGTCCACTTCAATGCCCCGATGTGTGACCAGGAACCCCAGAAACTTGCCCGAGCCGACCCCGAAGACACATTTTGAAGCGTTCAGCCTCATCTTGTAGTCCTTTAGGATGCAGAGTACTTCCTTTAGATCCGCCAAGTGGGTGTTGCTCAGTTTCATTTTCACCACCATGTCATCGATGTAGACCTCGACAGTTCTGCCGAGCTGCGTCTTGAACATCTTTGTGACCAATCGCTGATACGTAGCTCCGGCGTTCTTCAGGCCAAAGGGCATAACCCTATAGCAGTAAATACCCTTTGGAGTGATGAAAACCGTTTTTTCTTGGTCGTCGAGGTAGAGTGGGATTTGGTGGTATCCTCGGTAAGCATCCAAGAAACTCATCCTTCAGAAGCCAGCGGTTGCATCCATAAGCTGGTCAATTTTAGGAAGGGGGAATGGATCTTTGGGGCATGCCCTGTTGAGATCAGTGAAGTCCACACAGACCCTCCACTTACCGTCCTTCTTTTTTACAACCACGGTATTTGATAACCAGCTTGGGCAGTTGATCTCCCGAATGGCCCCAGCTTCCAAAAGCTTCTCTGTTTCCTCCAAGACAGCGTCCACATGCTGCGTAGCGGCCCTTCTCCCCTTTTGGACAACAGGTCGGCAATTTTGGTTAACATTCAAGCGATGACAAGCAACATCAGCGCCGATCCCAGGCATGTCATAGGGGGTCCAGGCGAACACTTCTAGAAAGTTCGTCAACAATTCGATGAGGGATTTTTCCTCTTGTTTAGACTGAGAGGTGTCGATGACGAAGTATTTGTCTCCTCTCCAATCAATGTATATCTTCTTCAGGTCCTCCACAACTTTGTTCTCGGGTGTCTGTCCCACATCATCGATAGTGGGGGCGTCTTCATGCAGCTCCATCATCTACACTTTCTCAAGTTTTTTCTTCGTCGCACATGCTGTCAGGAAACATTGTTTGGTAGCCACTTGGTCTCCCCTGATTTCTCCAACTCCTGCTAGGGTTGGAAACCGAAGTAACTGATGGTATGACGATGGAACGGCCCTCATGAGGTGCAACCAAGTTCGTCCCATGATGGCATTGTAAGGGGAGGGTACGTTAACTACTAGAAATTCGGTTTGCAATGTGATTCCGCCGGCTGTTACAGGAATCGTCACCTTTCCCATTGGCCAAACTGGGTCCGAGCTGAATCCGACCAATGGGTTAAGTGACGGTTAGAGGTCGGACTCGTTAAGTCCCAACTGCTTGAAGAGGCTGTAGTACATAACTTCGGACGAACTCCTCTGGTCAATGAGCAGTCTTCTAACGTCGCAGTCCGCCATTCTTAAAGAACCACCAAGGCGTCATTATGAGGAATCTGCACTCCTACGAGATCCTCATCCGTGAAAGAAATTAGTAAACGGCCGCTGCCGACTTTTGCTTTCTTACTGGGTTGTTGTACCTGCATCACTTCCCTTAGGTGTGCAGCTTTCTGTATCTCGGCTCGGTACCTATATGGGTCGACGGTTCCTGATTCTGCCGAACCGTGCAACACATTGATTACCCGAATCGGCCTTGATTCTGGTTCCTTTCGAGCTGCGTCCTCTACCCATGGTTGCTCGGCTTCATTCTTTGTCTTCTCTTGATCAATGAATTGGTCAAGGTGGCCTGCTTTGGCCAGGTCTTCCAAGTGAGTTTTCAGATGCCGACACTGCTTCATCTTATGTCCCTTCTCGCGGTGGTATGAACAGAACCTCTTCTGGTCTCAGGTTGCTGGGTCTCCTCCCAACTTTGGTGGCCACTTGAAGAAGGGCTTATCACGGATCTGGGGCAATATTTTATAGATGGGGTCCTTAAAGACTGTATAGACCCCCTTAGTCACCCTTTTTTCTCGGCCGATATCTTCTGACCGGGGCTTCTTGGCCTCCTTCTTATTTGTCTTTTCGCCTGCAGCGCCAACCTTGGTCGATGCTATCTGGGGTATGTCTTCGTCCAACCGTGCATAGCACTTGATCCTAAGCATTAGTTCTTGTATCGTGAGAGCTGGTTTTTTCATTAAGGACTGTCGCAAGCTATGCTCCCTGGGAAGGCCGATCTTGAACTGAGTTACAGTTAATTGCTCGCTGCACTCGTCAATTTCGTTATAAACTTCCCAGTAGCGTCGGGCGTATGCTTGCAATCCTTCCCCTTCCTCTTTTCGTAATGTCAGCAAGAAATCAACCTCCTTCGGCTGTAAGCTGTTTGCTATGAAACGAGCTGTAAAAAGCTCGGCTAGTTGCCTCCAGCTAGAAACGGATTTAAGTGGCAATTTATCAAATCACCGTAAAGCCACACTTCCCAGACTGGAGGGGAAGATTCTACACATCAGCATGTGGTCACTGCACCACACTACCATAAGCTGTTTGTAATGCTGAACATGGTTAATCGGGTCGGTCTTCCCGTCATAGAGGGTGAATTTTGGTGGGGTGAACCTTCGAGGAATTGGGTGGGATTCAATCTCCTTAGTGAATGGCGTTGATGCAATTTGATCAAGGGCCTTTTTCATCATGTCATGGGCCGTGTGCTCCTTAGTTTGCTGCCTTCTATCCTCCTGCTTTTCGTTATACCATTTCTCCCAGTCCTCTCTCCGCCGATCTCCTTCAGCTGGACTATTATTTGGCGGGGTTTCACTCCTTCCCCTCCGCTGACCCGTGTGCCTGTTAACGCAATGGCCGATACTAGGGGTGTAACTCCCTCTTACCGACGGTGCTTCATCGTCCCTGACTCTAGTAACCTGCTCCCGATCTGGGGACCCTTCTCTCCCGCGCCCATTTCTTTCGGAAAACGCCTCCCTCATGGCCCGAACTTGGGAGGTGAGGTAGGCTATCTCTTCTCCGCGCCGCCGAATTTCCCTCTCTGCTGCACGGAGCGTATCCTCACTCGGGATCCGCCCACTGGAGGGTGACGGGGCAAGGTTCCGAGGATAGTTCCTGCGGAAGTTTCTGTCCCTGATATAGCTTGTATCTCTTCGCATTCCATCTGGTGCCTCTTGGTGGCTTTCAGCGGGCGTTCGTATCTCCGACCTTAGCGTTCTCCTTCTTTGTCGATCTACTGGTGTAGATTGGCAGTGCGCCGAGTTGGTCGGGTCTTTACTGGAGGAGGCTCCGAAGCCTCTCCCGTCATGGTTCTCTCCCCTACGTCTTCGATTGTTTAGACTCATGGTTTTTCTTAGCCTTCTCATAGACGGCGCCAATTGTAAGTGGGATTTTTCGGGAAGGCTGGGCCGAACTCTCAAGCCCTAAATGGATGAGTCCAAATATCTCCTACAAGACAAGGAGGTTAGAATGGGTCGACCCGTAATGAGCCGATCACACTCCGAAGATTAAGTTAGCAATCTTAATCGATAAACATGAATGAAAGTTGTGAATACTTGGAGTTAACTGTCCATACCTGGCTCTTGATGCCTTGGGTATTTATAAAACTTTTGAGCGAGTGTGTTTTGCCTTGGCCTACCAGCAGGCTCTCATGGCCTGCTGGGTAGGCATTATCATTGACGCCGCCTGATTATTTACAAGGTTTGGCGTACCATCGTGGAGGATTTCGGCTGACCGGATGTGCACGTCGATGTCGCGTGGGCAGCCGCTTGCGCATTTAATGCGAGTCAACTCTGCATTTAATGCTCAAAGACCGCTAGCGGTTTGGGCTCGCTTTTCGCAGTTTGGGCTATGCTGTGAAGGAGGTCGGCAGTCAAAGCTGGCCTTCCCTCTGATTCTGATTTGGGCTTGCCAAGCAGCCCCAACTTTAATTTGCGTAGATTGGGCCTCACCCATTGGGTTAGGCCGGGGGTTATTCCCCCACACCATTTCATATGAAACCCATATATATAATAGACAAATGTCTCAAATAAATTATAAGTCCTTTAAAATTTTACAACATGGCTCTTAATTAATGTCTTCTAAAGAAATAAATAATTTTAAAGTCGTCGCAAAATTTCGGAGTGTTACAGTTTGGCCCTCGAATAAGCTATCAAGCTGAGTTCAGTGCCTCAAACAACGAATCGGAGTACGAGGCCTTGCTTACCGGACTACGCCGAGCCATCGATCTGAAAATCACCTAGATTGTCATCTATTCGGACTCCCTATTAGTTGTCAACCAAATCATGGGAGAATACACAACAAAGAATGACAGAATGATGCAGTACTTGGCCAAAGCTAAGGAATTGCTGAACAAATTCAGCAGTTACAAACTCCACCAGATCAGCCAGGACAATAACTCTCATGCCGATGCTCTGGTGACGTTAGCAACAGCCTTGAAGTCAGGGCCAAAATGAATAATCAACGTGGAGACTTTGGCCAGCCTAAGCATATTTCATGAAGAAGAACAAGCTCTGGTTGTAGAACAGTTGGGACCATCTTGGATGGACTCAATTATCTCTTATCTTGACAAAGACGAGCTAATGGAGGACAAAAATGAAGTCAGGCGAATCAGACATGCAGCTTTCAGATACTGGCTGTCACCAAGCAAGGAACTTTACAGGCGGTCCTTCACAGGTCCCTACTGACACTGTGTCCAACTAGATAAGGTGCAAGGCATCCTATTTGAAATCCATGAAGGAATATGTAGAAGTCACGTCAGTGGAAGATCGGTAGCACACCGAGCTATCTCACAAGGATACTGGTGGCCCTATATGCAAAAAGACGCAGCCCAGTACGTCCTAAAGTATGAAAAGTGTCAGAGGTATTCTCCCGTTATACATCAGCTTGCTGAGGATCTCGTAACCATTACCAGCCCATGGCCTTTTACCCAATGGGGACTAGACATAGTTGGGCCTCTGCCCCGAGCTCTAAGTAATAAGAGGTTTCTTATTGTGGCAATAGATTACTTCACTAAATGGGTGGAGGTGGAGCCTTTGTCAAACATTTGGGAGATCGACGCTAAGAGATTCATGTAGAAGAGCATAGTGACAAGGTTCGGCATCCCTTGTGCCATTGTCTCGAATAACGGCACCTAATTTGATGGTAACATGTTCAGGTCATTTTGTGAAGAGCTCGGGATCAGAAACTATTACTCAACACCAGCCTACCCACAATGCAATGGGCAAGCCAAGATTTCGAACAAAACTATGCTCAATGGGATTAAAAGGTGGCTGGAGAGGGCTAAAAGGAAATGGATGGAGGAGCTATCCAGCGTTCTGTGGTCCTATAGAACCATCCCAAGAAGATCTACCGGCCAAACCCTTTTTTCCTTGGCCTACGGGTTGGAAGTAGTCATACTTTTGGAGGTCAGATTTCCAACGATCAAATCGGCAGCATTCAATACCGGACTTAATGACCAGACTTTGGCAAATGGTCTGGATCTTGCCAAAGAAAAAAAGGAAGTTGCCTTGATCAGACTCACCAAATATCAGCGACAGTTAAGACGTTCTTACAACAAACGGGTTTGTCTGAGAAACTTTATTTTAGTTGACTTAGTTCTACGAAAAGTGCTGGGGGCAATGAAGAACCTAGCGGATAGAAAGCTCGACCCCAACTGGGAAAGCCCCTATAGAGTGGCATCCTAGGTCAGTGTTGGCGCATACCAATTGGAAACTGTAGAAGAGGGAAAACAGCTGCCTCGACCTTAGAATGCAAACAACCTGAAGAAGTTCTACCAGTAGTGCAGGATCCCATATGATGTAACAACTCAACAAGTGTGTAAACTTTTTATGAGATCAATACAGTATGAAGTTGTTCAAGCATGTCTACTCTGAGCACTACAAGACTAAACCCAAAATCAAGTGTAAAAACTTGGTCCTGTCCATGTTGGACAGGTCAGCCAAAGAAGGCCACAAAAACCAAGTGTAAAAACTTGGTTCTGTCCAAGTTGGACAGGTCGGCCAAAGAAGGCCACAAAAACCAAGTGTAAAAACTTGGTCCTATCCAAGTTGGACAGGTCGGCCAAAGAAGGCCTAAAAAATCAAGGGTAGAAACTTGGTCCTGTCCAAGTTGGATAGGTCGGTCAAAGAAGGCCACCAAAACCAAAGGTAGAAACTTGGCGTTATCCAAGTTGGACAAGTTGGCCAAAGAAGGCCACCAAAACCAAAGGTAGAAACTTGGTCCAGTCCAAGTTGGACAGGTTGGCCAAAGAAGGCCACGAAAACCAAGTATAAAAACTTGGTCTTGTCCAAGTTGGACAGGTCAACTAAAGAAGGCCACCAAAATCAAGAGTAGAAACTTGGTCCTGTCCAAGTTGGACAGGTCAGTCAATGAAGGCAGCAAAGAACCAAGTCTCAAAACTAGGCCATGTCCAAATTGGACATGTTAGCCAATGAAGAGATAGTTATACAAACATAAGATGAATGAATTTCAACAATCAAAAAGAGCCAAAAAACTGTTTGACAATTACCGAGAGAAAGTAATACTAAGACGAAGGCAAAATAAGATTTTCATTAAAGATAGGAAGTTTGGTTACAAAAAGATATCCAAAAAACTCTATCACTTTGCCGACTTCTCACCCAGCTGCACAGATGATTGTGTCGAGTCATCTGTGGCCTCTTCTGCAGCCTTAGATGATTCAACAGTAGCCTTCTCTCTTTCGGTAGCAGCCTCCAAAGCAAGTTGTCTGCTATACTTGGCATTGGCTTACACCTTCTTTGGATCAACAACACCGTCCTCAGTAGTGTCGAAGTAATTAGGGCACAAGTTCCAGACATCAAAGGACTTGTCCACCCCGGCAACAAGAAGGGTGCCGTTCTAGCCCTTTCGGAAGATGCCACGGCTCAGACCCGTCATCTGAATGGCCAGGTTACTGGCCGCCCTTTTTTTGCTCCTCATCATTATGGCCTCTTCCTCCGCCTTCAACTTGGCCACTTCGGCTTGAAGTGCCTCAATCTCTGACTTAGTCTTGTATAGGTCCACGGACTGCACATCATATTCTTTTGAAGGTCGGCCACCTCATTGTCTATTTTTTCATAGTTCGCTTGCACCATCTTAAGTTCGATAGTTGCCTGCTTGGCCTGTTTCTTGAAAGTGATTCATTTTTTGTTAGCATCGATCCACTCATTCTTTAAACCACCATGCACCTCTATAAGCTGGTCGGGCTCCTTGGCAAGTTTTCGGTAGCGGCTCATAGCCTCTAGCGAATTCAGACAACCCTGCGCCAAAATCAAAGTTGGCATAAAAATGATATGAGCAAAGTCTCTAGTGAATTGAAAGGCAATGTCGACTTACCAAAAGGGAATCGTGAAATGCCCCCATAAAGATACCAGTATCGCTCGCCGCCCCTAACTTGGCGACGTCCTTCTTTTGGAGGATGCTCTTAATGACACCGAAAGTGACCTCGACTTAGTCAATCATCGAATCAGCCGTTGTTAGAGGTTGGCCTAAAATATCTGGTGTCACGATGACCACCTCTCCTACTTCCTCCACCACACCTTTGCCAGTGTCGACCCTTGGCTTCTTAGGGGCTAGAGGTGGCGTGGTAGCTTCAGGTGCTTTTTTCTTTTGTTGCCCGGTCACCGGCTTCATTTGAACAGGGGCGACTTCGACTGCCGGGGCAGTCTCCAGATCGGCGGTAGGAGGATTGGTGAAGGTCATGGCAGTCGTCGTTAGTGGTTTGCTGGCTGCAACAAACATCATCTCCTTCAAATTCATTTCGTCCTCCTCGTTTGGAGATAGGGTGGATTCTTGTGTTCTGGTAGATACTTTGACTCAGCGGTCTGGGATCATAAGTGGCGACGAACTTGAGGTTGAATTATTCAATTTTGAGTAGGCTTCACGTTCAAACAGCTCTTTGACAACGGGTTCCAATGTAAGAGGGGCGGCAACTATTACTCCATTGGGGGCACGAGCTCTTTCGATAGCAACACTGACGGGAATTTCCTCGAAATCTCTCTCAGACCTTCCTTGGCCAATCTCGCAAGAACGCTCTGTGGGATCCCCGTGTCGACAGTAAAGGTCGAGTAGCGGAGAAGGTAGTTGAGCAGTATGTGGGTTATCCGAGAAACGTCCCTCAATCTGCCTTCGCCATGAAAGTTTAGAGCCTTATTCAGGTCGGCGAAATTAACAAGCCAATCTTGTATTGTCGACCATTTCTTCTTCTCAACAAAATGTCACAATCAAGTTCAAACACACATCAAAGTTAACTCGAACACACAAAATGAAAGGTCGGCATCAACCTATGTTGAGGGGAATTCTAGAGCATCAGAACGCCGGTTTTTCTCTTTTAGCACGGTTACCGAACTCCCAGGGCCTGGTTACCCAAACCCTAACGTCGTCAACGCCCTTCCTGGAGGAGGGTAGACACTTCACTAACTCCCTGGCCAGCTCTAGAACCCACAAATAGACTTTGGAACTCCCCCCGACCTTACAGAGCATGTAGCAGTAATCAAGTTCGGCGAGCCCCAGATTCACGCCTAGGCCCTGATTAATCTCAAGCATGCCAAAGATGATTCTATATACGATCGATGACAACTGGGAAGACGACACCTTCTTTTTTACTATGAACTTATGAAGTAAGGGATGAAGGGGAAACCTAAGGCCCCCTTGCACAATGGCAATGATCAGGAATAGTACTCCCTTCTCAATTTCCCCCATATGGTGATTATTGGGATCGACTAGCTCTAAGCCAATCTCATCTAGGATTTCAAACCTAGCCCTAAAGTGGTAATGGCCGCCGGACCATCTAGCATTTTCCTAAGACGAGATGCCATCAGGGGACAACCGTCGAAAACGAGAAATTGAATTCTCTGTACTATTGCACAAGCTGTTGTGGACTTCCTAAAATAAGGTTGCTGGGCATGGATCAAAGGAGGGCCAGAGGTCAGAATGATTGAGAAAAGAGAGATAAGGAGGGGAAGCAAGTCCATTTTTAGTTCAGTGAGAAAGAACTCAAGGAGCTAGGTGTTCTTATTTCGTATGCCTAAGAAAAAACATTTTGCATTTTGGAAGTTTGAAATGGAGATTGCTTGGTTGGAGTTTGGTCATCTGTATTATAAAAAAATTATGTGTTTGCTTGACTGTTATCTCCATTTTCACATATCAATGTTGACTATCTCCATTTGCACATAGAAAGGTTGAACTTGTAGAACGAGTTGTTCAGCTTTCTCATAGGTAAAGATAAGAATGGAAACGTGGAAGGAAACCGTTGAACTATTGAATATTCAACTGTTTCATGACCAAAAATCATCTATAACATAACTGAAACCTTAACCTCCTAAAATTGTGTAAGGTTATGTAATTGGTTATATTTCGTGACAAGTCATGTTTGATGTAATTTGGGATATTGGGATATTAATCACAAGTATTCGGAATGATTTTGAAGTTCCTTTATGCAAGCTCGTGCTAAGAGAGACTTGTATGATACATCTTGGCTGATAAAGAGGACTTTGAGAGACGTCAGTGGACTTTGAGGGATTTCGAGGGCAAAAACAGTGTGCTGGATGCAGACAAGACCACGCGGGTTCCTCACGGGATATCGCAGAATGTCGAGGGCAAAAACAGTGAGCATGCAAAATAGGCATGACTTCGTGGAATTTTTAAGGGATATCGTGCGATGTCGAGGGCAAAAATAGTGAGCATGCAAAATCTAGGGATTAAGCTCGCGAGATACTCATGGGATTGAGCTGCGTGAAATCTAAATTCTTGGAATTCGTGCCGCTAGGGTTTTTGTGTCTATTTAAGGACCAACACACTTTCTCAGACTTAACCTGAGCTGCCATACTTAAGACGCTTTGAGAGAAGATTTTCCAACCATCTAGAAAGCTCAAAAACATGTCTTAGCGACATTTTTCTTCAACTCAATTGAAGAGATCGAAAGTCTTGAAGGAGTTCAAAGCGTGAAATCCGTTCTAAGGGGATCTGAATAGTGGTCAAGCACGGTGATGGTGAATCATGGATACGAGCAAGATCCAAACAATTATTAGATCAAAGAGTTGATAAGTTTTTATTGTAAAGAGTCTTATAACCGTCTGAACTACAAGTTATAGTGCATGATCTTTGTCTGGCAAAGGGGACACGTTGTTTTTCTCCCATTTAGGATTTCCATTGCGAAAAGCATATGTGTTCTTAGTTGAATGGTTTGTTCTCTCTTCTATCTTGGATTGTACAATATTGCTCATAGCCATTACACCTTGACCTAATATTGTAGTGATTAGTCTCTTAGACAAAACATAGACAAAGGCTAGGTTTTTCAATCAGTATCAGAGCAAGACACTCAAAAATATTTTGATTTTTGAAAGAGTGAGATATTGATAGCTTAGATCTATGGATTTTCTTAAGGAAGGTACTTCTACTATTAGAGCTCCATTACTTGATGGAACAAACTACTCCTACTGGAAAGCAAAGATGAGAGTTTTTCTTAAGTCAATCGATGAACGTGCTTGGCTTGCTGTTGTTAATGGCTGGACTCCACCCTCAATTACAACTAGTATAACAACAATTTTAAAATCTACCATGTTGTGGGACAAAATTGATTTTGATACTTGTGGGTGGAATAGTAAAGTAATGAATACCATTTATAACGGTGTCACAACTGAGGAGTTTCAATGAATATCAAACTGTGAAATCGCTAAAGAGGCATGTGATATTTTATAGATTACTTATGAGGGTACAACAATTGTAAAAATTGCCAAGCTTTAATGATTGACTACTGCCTTTGAAACCTTGAAAATGCAAGACGATGAAAATTTTGATCAATTATATTTTAAACTTAGTGATATTGTTAACTCAAGTTTCAATCTTGGTGAACAAATCTCTCCATCTAAAATTGTTCAAAAAATTTTGAGATATTTATCCAAGAGATTTCAAGCCAAGGTTATGGCAATAGAAGAAAGTAGGGATGTTGACTCCATGAAAGTAGAAGACTTAGTGGATTTTTTACAAACTTTTGAAGCTAATTTTTGCCAACCTAAAAGGAACAAAAGCATTGTTTTGAATTCCATTAAGGAAAGTGTGAATGAAGCTAGTGACAGCGACTCTAAAATGATTCCCGAAGATATAACTATTTTTGTCAAAAAATTTAAAATTTTTTTTAAAAAGAAACAAGAAAGCCAATCTTCTTCTGTTGATAAAAATAAAGGAAAATATTTTGACAAGACTAAGTTTGTAAGGAAATCATCTGATAAATCTGGTCAGAAATAATGTTTTGCATGTCATAGTTATGTACATATTGCACATGATTGTCCTAACAAAAAGAAGAACAAAGGAAGCAAAATTTTTACTATCACATGGAGTGATTCTGAAAAAAAGAAGAATTTGACAAAGAGGATAGCTACGATAACTTCACGGCTTTTAGAGTTTCTGCATCTGAGACAATTGAATCTTCATCAAAGTCCTAAAAATGTGAAAAATCCAATGAGTCTGATGGTACTATGGGGCTCTTGAGTAACAAGAAGGTGAATCTGATGATGAAGATAAGAGTGAGCTCCAATTGGCTTATGATCAACTTCATCAGCAATACTACAAATTGATAAAAGTCAATGTCAAACTGGGAACAAAATTAAAAAAAGGTATTGAATGAAGTTGAAGTTCTGAAAAAGGAAAATATTGATACTAAAGCTAAAGTTAGTCAAGTGAAGACTCAAATATTAACTTTAACTAATAAAGTTAAGTTTCTTCAGAAAGATGCATATGACAAAGAGGAGTTCAAAAAGGCACTTGAAGATAAGGTAAAAAAGCTTGAAACTGAACTTGCTAATGCTCATCTGTTTTTTAAAAAATTTGATGTAGGTTCACAAAATATTGATGAAATTTGGAATGTATAAAGGATCTCTTGTGAAATGACTGGAATTGGATACACAAAGAAGGCAACTACATCCTCTCATCCGATAAGTAAACCTAACTCTACGAAGGCTCAAGATAAGCCTTCTGTTGCGCCCTGATTTTTCACCCTCAAGAATTAAAACTCATCTTTTTAGAAGGATGAGTGTGACTAGGTTTGAATTGGAAATTGATTTGAATAAGGACTTTTGAAAAAGATTTAGAGTCGTCGCCTAACTTTGTTAATGTGACTTAGGTCATGTAAAACCAAGTACAATTCAAAGATAAAACTTCGGGTTTTTGAAAAGGTTTTGAAAAACTTTCTCAATAGAGGGGTTTTTTTTTTTTGTGTGTGGAGAAAACAGATTGTTTGACAATCTTTGGAAAGATTTAAGCTCTTTTTGTAAATAACTGCATTTTTTGTCTTTGAAAAAAGTGATTCTAGATTCGGAGGTTGGTTATGTATAGAAAAGATGTGCTAGGCTATCACCCTATCCCGCCTTTGCGGTATATGTCTTTTCACCCTAAGTTCACTCATTTAGAATTTTTAATTATTCAATGTCCAATACCATCCACTTCGAAAAGAATTATATAATGTATGATATGCAAGTGCAAGAAAAAAATTTGATTTTGAAAATAGATTTGAAGAAAGAATTTAAAGTTTGAAAGAGGTTGTAGGAATTGGAAACTTAAAAAAGGTTATGATTGCACCCATGAGAGTTGCTTACGTATCCCTTTATTGGGAATTAGGTCAGTCGTAGTTCGGACTCGGTGTCCGATTGAAAATAGACACTTTGAGGTCTTGTTTGACTTGAAAAGACACTTTGGGGTCTTTGAAAAATTTGATTTGCAAAGAGTTGGATTGAACTTTGATTAGAAGATTTGAAATTGAACTTTGATTTGAAAGTGACTTTGATTTGAAATCGAACTTGAAATTGATTTTGACTTGAAATTGAACTTGGACTTGATTTGGAAAGATGAGTTGAGCTTTGAAATCACCTTGACTTGAATTGGAGTTTGAAAATTATCTTGGTTTTAGACTTGAGTTTTAGAAAAGAGTTAAAACTTCCTAACTACAGGGTTAGGGTTGAACTAGGGTTTGACCTTCTCGGGTTTATGCAACCTAAGGTTGAAACATGCACTTGAAATAGAAAAGTTTTGATTTTGGAAAGTTAGATTTTTGGAAAGTTCCATTTTAGGGAAGTTCTATTTTAGGAAAGTTCCAAATTAGAAAAGTTTTGAATCAGGAAAGTTCCAAATTAGGAAAGATTTGATTTTGAAAATATTTGAATTAGGAAAGTTTAGGATTAGAAAAGTTTTGAATATAGAAAGATTTAAGCTTAGAAAGATTTAAAATTTGAAATTTAGAAAGTGGAAATTTGGAAAGATTTGGAAAGTTGAAGTTAGGAAAGACTTGAAAGTGTGAATTTAGGAAAGAGTTCACAGTTTGAAATTAGGAAAGATTTGATTTCTATTTCCTAAAGTTGAAGATTGGATCTTATTTTCAAAAATAGATGATTTGATTTGGCTTTCTATTTGAAAAAGATTTAATTTGACTTAAAATTGTAAAGTTCTAGTTTTGAAAATCTTGAATTTAGAAATCTATAATTTTATGTAGAAAAAGGATTTTGAAAACCTATGATTTGATGTAGAAAAAGTTTTGAAAACTCTTGATTTGACACAAAGATAAATAGGACTTTATGGGAGGAAATTAGGGTTTCCGAATCATGAAATTCTAGGGTTTTGACTTGGACTCTCAAGATAAGGAGTTTTTGAAAAGTAGATCTTTAAGAAGAATTTTTAGAAAGTGCATTTGCAAAACTATTTTAGAAAGGTTTGAATATAGACTTTTGCAAGTCTCTTAAATATCTTACTTTCCTACAACAATTCTAACCATGAAAAGATTAGAACCATTTTAGAGTTGTGATTTTGACAACAACTAGGGTTTGAAACCCTAATATGGGCTTTGATGGTTTCTTTGAATGTGATACTTTTCTAAAACAAACTTTCCCATGGAATGACTAAAATCATCTTAAGATTGTGGTTTTGAAAACAAAGCAGGGTTTGAAACCCTAATGTAGACATTGATGGTCATATTGAATATAACACTTTCCTAAAAAAACCCTAACTATGGAATTGTTAGAATTATCATAGGATTGTGATTTTGAAAACAAATTTAAAAGAATGAGGTTTTGAATGCAAGTTTTGAAAGAGAACTTTAATGCAAATTTGAACTTTGAATGCAACTTTGAATACAATGCATGAACATGACAATTACAATGCAATAAGGATGTGAACATATAAGGTTAGCTTTCACCACATAACCAAGGGGGCTGAACCCACACGGTTTTAGGTTGAACTTGAAAAAATCCCCCAGCAAGGTGACTTTCAATAATTCTTCTGAGGCATGAACTTGGAAGTCCGTTGTTTTAAAAATGCAATAAGAGGAGGTAGAAAATGGGGATTAAAATAGAAGAAAACCCAAGTGGGTTAGGTGTAAGCAACCCATTTTTGCCCACTCAGCAATTTCCGGTCCGTTCGGACTCACATTCAAACCGATACAGACACATTTAAGCTCATATTAGTTTTCCAGACTCAATCCAGTCAATCAATCGCTTCATGAGCTAGCTGGGCCCAATAGAGGCAAAATGACCAAAATGTCTTTGCAGGATTGCTCGATCCATTTCTAGTTGGCATGTCTTCCTAGAGACGGTAAGTCCCTATTTCAACCTCAATTCCAATTTCAATTCCAATCCAGACTAATCAAATTCAATTCGGCATGCCTTTCGAGAAAGTTGATCCCTCAAACGGTAAGTCCATCCAGTTCGGCACGTTCTTTGAGAAAACTCCCTAAAACGGTAAGTCCCTTCAAACCTGTCAATCGAGACGGAACCCAAGTCTCTGAGACGGTATAATGGTTCACTTCTAGCGCCTGTTAGCCTGCCAATATAGAATGTTCGTTATTCGATATATCTTTCGAGAAAGTTGATTTCTTGGGTGCTAAGTCCATCTAGTAGCTTCCCAGATCAAACAGTCTTTGGAATGAACGCACACCGTTAAAGTGGCAAAAACACTCGCAAACATCTCAACCATCAGAGTGGTAGAAACACTCGCAAACATTACAACCGTCAAAGTGGCAGAAACACTCGTAAACAGGTCGACAATGAAAATTGCCAACAAACCCCCTATGTCGTGGGACGAAACTCGCCTCTTGGTTGTGACACTTTTACTAAAGGACAAGCTACCGTTGGAAACCAGCTTGTCACACATCGTCACAGTGACGAAAACACTCAAAACCCGGGTCAACAACAGTGCCTGCTAACCCACTCCGGTGAAAAATTATCAAACTGCCCCTTGGGCCTTTTTCGGTACATTTCTCGAGAAAGTACCTAAGTCCTCAAAGTGGTAAGCCCACCCTTCTAAGATCGTCCCAAAGATGATCCAACATGTTCAAGTGCCTTCCGGTCAGTTCCGGACCAATTCCGAGACCATTCAGTCAAAATGACCATTTTGCCCCTAGGCATCCGATCGCCTCTGGGAACCACACCGGCTTTGGGTATCAAATTAGTTATCTCCTGAGGATACTTCTAATAGTATTCCTAATCTTCCAACACTTTTTCGGATCATTCTGAGTATATTTCGGCAAACCCAGTGCAAAATGACTGTTTTGCCTTAGTAGGCCGGTCGTCTTTTCCAACCACACTGGTTCTGGGTATCAAACCGTCAACTATTCGAAACATTTTCAATAGTGTTTTTAACTTTCAAGCCTTCTCATGGGTCGCTCTAAGTCTATTCCGGTGTTTTCCCAGTTCAATTGACCATTTTGCCCCTGGCGGGCCAGTCGACCATTTCAAACACTCCGACATTACTTCTTAGGCTAGTTACCTCCGAGACACTCTTTCAAGATTTCTCATCCATTCCTAGCTAAGTTTGGTTACTCGGAACCTTCCGGATCATTTTTAGACTTTTTGGAGTCACTCTTAGTGGAGCCAAGCCAAAAATTGCATGGTAGTCACTAGTACAGACTTCCAAATCTTTTGCCTTGCATATAGAAGGTCGAAAGATACGTTTCTTGCTGCCTTAAAACTTTCCTAAGTGGCTGGTGATGCCAAGCCAAAAATTGGCCTGGCCCCACTCTTAATGGCGCTAGTGGATTTTTTGCCCTAGCACCAGGCTGTTTTTGTGTCTATAAATACAGACTCTCCCTCGCATGAAAAAGGGTCCGCAAACTCAGTCCAAAAACTCTATTTCTCAAAATCCAGAGCTCGAAGTCACTCCAAACCCTAGCCCTCTCTAGTCTTTTCAAAACCTAGCCTCTATATACTGAAACCCTAGTATCCATACACTTTATACACTCAAGCTTAAGCCTTAAAAGCATCCATTGAAGATTCAAAGTGTTACAACTTAAAAGCTCTCAAGGTTCGAGTAAAAGAAGCAAACAAGGAAGTCAAAGCAAGAAAAAAAAGAAGTAGGCTTTCGATTTACTTTTATGTAATTTTTCCCCTCTCTCTTCTTTCTTCTAACACACTTGGGTATTCTTCTATTTTAATCCCTCATCTTCTACCTTCCTTTCTTGCATGCTTGAAACAAGGGGTTTCCTAGTTCATGACTAAGAAGAATTGTTGAAGGTCACCATGTTGGGAACTTTTTTTAAATTCAACCCTTGATGGTGTGGGTTCGGCCCCCTTAATTAAGTGGTAAAGTCTAACAGTGTATGTTCACGACCCTTTTTGTATCGTGCATATCATATTCATACATTCGTTTAAAATTGTTTTCAAAGTTGTTTTCCAAACTTCCACCAAAACTCTCTTTCAAAACTTGCATCAAAGTGGTTTTCAAACTTGCATTCAAAATCTATTTTTCAAACTTGTTTTCAAAATCACAATCCTAAAGTGATTCTAGCCATTCCATGGTTAGAATTGCTTTAGAAAAGTGTTATATTCATTGTGACTATCAAGGTTCATATTTTGGGTGTAAATCCTATTTTTTTTTCATCAAAACCACAATCTTAAAATGATTCTAACCATTCCATTATTAGGGTTGTTTTAGGAAAGTGTGATATTCAAAGTGGTCATTATGGTCTATATTTCAAATCCATGTTGTTTTCAAAACCACCAACTTAGAATGGTTCTAATCTCTTCATGGTTAGAATCGTTTTAGGAAAGTGAGACATTCAAAAAATTTCAAAAGTCCATATTCGAGTCCTTTTCCAAATTTCTTTTCAAACTTCTTTCTAAGAACTCTCCTAAAAAATTTACTTTTTAAACTCTTTTTAAAGATCTCCTTTCCACAAACTCTTTTTCTTGGAGTCCAAGTCAAGACCTAGATCCTATGGTTAGGAAACCCTAATTCTCTTTTCTAGAACATGACTTTCTCTTTTGCCTCAAATCATAATTTTTCAAAAACTATCTTCTACATCAAATTCTAGATTTTCAAAATCTCTTTTTCAACACCAAATTATAACTTTCCAAATCCTAGATTTCTAAAACTCAACCTTTCCAATTCTATGTCAAATCCTATCTTCCAATTTAGGAAATTAGATCAAATCCTCCAATTTTAGAAATCAAATCAAATCATCTATTTTTTAAAATAAAATCTAATCTTCTACTTTAAGAAATAGGAATCGAATCTTCCTTAATTTCAAACCTTTCCAAATCTCAACTTTTCAAATCTTTCTTAAATTCAAAACTTTTCAAATTCAAATCTTTCCTAAAATGAAACTTTCTTAAATTCAAATCTTTCTTAATTTGAAAACTTTCCTAATTTGGCAACTTTCTTAAAATGAAATTTTCATATTTTGAAACTTTCCTAATTCAAAGATTTCTAAAAATTCAATCTTTCCTAAACCTTAACTTTCTAAACTCTTTTAAGTCAAATCTTTATAAGTCATTTTAAGTCAAGTGTTTCTAAATCCAACCAAATCCGTTCCAATCTTTTCTAAGTCATATCTTTCTTAACTCTAAGTTTACTAAACTCAAATCAAACTTTTCAAGTTTAAATCAAATCTTTTCTCATTCTAGTCTATGCTCTACCCTTAGGTTACCTAAGCTCTGGGATTCCTAAACCCTAGTTCAACCCTAATCCTAAGTTAGGAAGCTTCAACTCCTTTCTAAACTAAGATAATTTTTTAATTTTAATTTAAGTCAAAATGTTTTCAAAACTCAACTCCTTTTCTAAATCAAGTCTAAGTTCTCCTTCAAAGTTCAAACCCTTTTTCCAAGATCAATTCTAAGTCTAGGTTCAATTTCAAATCAAATTTAAATCTTATATTCCAAGTTCAAATCAAAACTGTTTTTTAAATCAAACTTCTCTAAGTTAGACTTTTCAAAAACTTCAAAGTGTCTATTTTCAATCAGACTCTTGTCTGAACTACGACTGACGTAATTCCCAATAAGGGATACGTACATAACCCTCATAGGTGCGGTCACAATCTTTTTCAAGTTTCTAATTCTAAAATCTATTTTTAAATCTCCAATTTCATAATCTATTTTCAATTTCTAAAACTTTCTCTTAAATTTCAAATCAAGTCTTTTCAAACTTCAAATTCTTTTTTCAATTCTATTTTCAAAATCAAATTCTTTTCTTTTCTTGCATGTCATGCATCATGTCAAATTTTCTTTTCAAAGTAGATATAGTTGGACAATAGACAATCGAAGATTCTAAATGAGTGAACCTAGGGTGGATACACATGTAGGGTACCAAGGGCGGGATAGGGTGATAGCTTAGTACGCCTTCTTTATACGTAACCAACTTCCGAACCTAAATCACTGTTTTCAAAGACAAAAATGGAGTTATTTTCAAAAAGGGCTTAAAATTTTTCAGAGGTTGCCAAATAACTTGTTTTCTTAAAAACCCTCTCTTGAGGAAGTTTTCAAAACCTTTTTCAAAAACCCTAAGTTTAATATTTGGATTGTACTTAGTTTTAGGTGGCCTAACTCACCCTAATCAAGTTAGGTAGTGACTCCAAATCTTTTTCAAAAGCCCTTAATCAAATCAATTTCAAGTTCAAACCTAATCGCACTTGTCCTTCTAGAAGGATGAGTTCTAACGAGAGAGTACCGTGGTTTTTTTTACTTGTGCGTATTTTCCTCGAGCGCAAAAAATTGGGGTGCAACATTAGGGGAATTTCATAACTTAACTAGAAATCCTACTTTATCTTCTCTTTGCTTTGATTGCTTTGTTTTCTTTGCATTACTTGAACCTTGAGAGCTTTGAATATGCAGTACTTTATCTTCAATGAATGTTTGGAGACTTGTATTTGAGTGTATAGAGCATATAGAGGCTAGGGTTTTAGTGTATGAATTGAAGGGAAGGTAGGGCTTGAAGGAGACTTGAGAAAACTAGGGTTTCAAGGCCTGTTTTCAGTGAGACACTGTTTTTGAAGCGAGTTTGCAGATCCTTTTTACACATGGGGTAGTCTGTATTTATAGGTAATTGAACTGACCTTGGTGTCTATTATAGTGGCGCTTGGGTTAATTTCTTATTGACACCACTAGTAGTGGTGTCAAGGTTAATATTGCCTTAGCGCCACCCACTTTGGGAAGTTTTCAAAGCAGCAAAAAATAGATTTTTTGACCCTTGAGATGCAAGGCACAATATTTGGGCGCCTGTCTTACTGACTACCATGCAATTTTTAGCATAAATTCACTAGAAGTGACTTCAAAAAGTCTGAGAATGATTTGGAAGGCCGAGGATGGGTAGGAACCCCTAAAAGAGTGTCTCGGAGATAAATGGCTTAAGAATCAGTGCCAGAATAGTTAAAAAGGGTAACTGGCCCACTAGGGATAAAACAATCATTCGAATCGGAAAAACATCGGGATCGACCCGGAATGATCTAAGAGAAGGCTTAAGGTTGGAAACACTATCAAGAGTGTTCCGAAAAATTACTGATTTGATACCAAGAGCCAGTGCGGTTGGAAAAGGCAACCGTCCCACTAGGGGTAAAATGGTCATTTTGCATTGGGCTTACCAGAATGGACTCAGAATGGTCCACAAAGATACAAAAAGGCTGGGAATACTGTTAGAAGCATCCTTAGAAAATAACCGATTTGATACCCAAAGTCGATATCGTTCCTAGAGGCAATTGGATGCTTAGGGGCAAAATGGTCATTTGGTTTTGAAGTGGATTCCATGGGCCCAGGAAGCTACTGGGGGATTGGATTAGAGTTTGGAGGGCGGGTTAGAGTCTGAATGTGCATGTGATGTTTGAAAGTGAACTCGGTCGGGCCAGAGATCGACGAGCGGGCAAAAATGAGGTGCTTACACCTTCCATACCAAGTGAGGCTAACCAAGCTAAGACTGTTCTCTCATGGCACCATTGTGGAATTAAAGGGCATATTAGGCCTCATTGTCTTAATTTGAAGGCCAAGGTTGTAACTTCCAAAAAGAATACCACCACATATGCACGTGTTATGCCTGATGCTAAAATCAAGCTTACTAGGTTTGTTCTCACTTATCATTACTGTGGTGTTAAGGGTCATATCTGACCTCATTGCTTTAGTTGGGAGACTAAGTGTGAGACCTTAATTTGCTTAACATCATAGTTTAATAGTATGCAACTCGGTAGCTCATGCTTGGTATAGTCTTGCTCGGCCACGGTCTGCTCAGTCGTGGTCGGCCATGGTCCAGTCGTGGTCAGCCATGGTCTACTCATTGTTGGAGGTCCTGATTAGTCTTTGCCAGATCTGTGAAACCCTAACTTGCTTAGCATCATACTTAGCTTAATAGCATGCTTATGGTGCATGATTATCCTTAATCAAGGAGCTTGGTTGGCATGGTTTAATGAGAACTTACATTTGGGGGATTAGCATATTTTTAAGCATGATTAGTGAGCTTAATACATGATTAATTAACTTAATTAATCTTCAGGTTTAACTTATGTTAATCATGATTAATCATCATGGGTGTGATTAATTATGTTAATTATGTGGATTAGAGGTGGATTAAGGAAGCAAGGAGGTGGTAGGTGGGGGTTTAACCCTAAGACACCTAGGTGTGTGCTTCATGTGTGAAAGGTGTGTGTTTCACTAATTTTACTAACAAGGGTGTGTGTGACGTGTGAATAATAGATACACTTTGTATTTATTTTGTGTCTTACAAGACAAGAGAGAGTGGAGCTTGGTTTTACGATTGTTGGGAGAGAAAGAAGAAGAGAGAAAAAGAAAAGAGAGAAAAGGAAATGAAGAAGAAGAATTCAAGAGAGAAAGTTTTGTGTTTATTCCTTGAGGTGAGAATTATATATTGACACTTGTTGTGGTGATGGGATGGTGAAAGTAGTTTCATGTCTTTGACTGCATTAGGGGTTCTAATGCATTATGATGTTCTCAATCATATATTTAAAAAGTATAAGTTATAATTATGCATTGGTTATGAATTATAGTATTTATTTCATCATGTTTGATGTGGTGGTGTTTGCTAGGTTCAGAACCGGATCATACTATTCTGGTTCAGCCGAAAGATTAGCTCAATTCGAGAGTAAATGGTATCAGGTGGGGATATTGATGATCTTAAATATATTGAACTAAATGCTTTGTTATGAATGGTGGCGATTGCTTGATTATGAGCTGATAATTACATACAATTTATACATTGTGTGCATACTTTGCATTACATTGCATAGAGGAGGTTTAGTCGAGCAGGGGCTAACCTAAGGTTTAGCCGATGTGGGGCTAACCTAAAGGGTGTCGATGTGGGACATCCTTAATAATAAGCCATCGATATATTGGGCTAATGTTATTAAAATAGCGCGCACATATGTGGTGTATCATACATTGCATCACAAGAGGCATTTTGTTTATTGTTGATGATGTATTATCTATTGATGATTAATTCAGTGGATGTTTATCATTCCGTCTTTATGAGTTTGATTATTTTGTGAGGACGTTGATATATAGCTCACCCACACAGATTATTTTGCAGGAAAATAGGAGAATATCCAGTCCATTGTTAGTGTTGAGTTGGGGAGCTTCGAGAAGCTTTGTAGTTGAGTTAGTAGTCATGTATATTATTGTACATTGTATTAAAATCTTTTTGAAGTTTGTTTATTTTGTGATTTTGTAATATTCATAAGTGTGGATTAAGAGGTTTCTTAATGATGTATGTTGGAGGATTATGAGATGGTTTTACTTATTTAATATGATGTTATTTATTCCTATAAGATTTCTATCTTTGGGATAGAGTTGAGGTTTCGCTTACAGGTAGGTGATCTATGCGATCACGTTCGTCCTAAAACGGCGTTAATGACGCTTGATTAGGATCGGGCGTGACACTAAACATGTGCCTTATAAGTTCATTACCTCTCATGTGAAGCACAAACATCCAAAGGTTGCCAATCTTCAAAGTTTAATTCTATTTGTCATCATTGTGGCAAGTTTGGTCACATTAGACTTTATTGTCGCAAACTGAATAGGGTTCATAGTTTTCATGATCATTATCAACCTATGAGTCACTATAAGAGGTTGGAAAGTCATATTAGAGTCCTTACAAATCATGTGAATAGATTTGCATCAATGCCAATGCAAGTTCCTAAAAATTATAGCAAAATGAGGAATCACAATGTTAAGGCAAGACCTAGAACTCCACCCAAATCTCATGAGTTAATTGATAAATTTAAGATGAATGTCATTTGGGTGAGAAAATCTGATTTGGACTCTTTGAGAACCCTTAAAAAATTTATAGGGGCAAGCCTTGTGAAGTAAAGACTATTTGTGACATAATCTAGAATATTTGTACTTTATGCTTATTTTGTTTTCCTATAATTATGATTATGTTTGTATGTTTAATTTTTCCTGTTTTCTTTAATTTTTTAGAAAACATAAAAAAATGTTTGAGAAAAATCCAAAAGAATTTTTTTATGTCTTGGTTTGGTTGTGCTAGTCATTGGCTTGAAACAATCTCTATGTATTGATTGATGTAATGGTATGTTTAAAGTTGAATCGTGTGTAGTTCTTTGATTTCATTTTAACGAGTCAATAGTTTTGGTGATCATTACCATACTCGTGATTCATGTTTAAAAGGTGCATTCCTCATGAGATCTTTTAGAATATGGAATCCGTATTTTATGATCCCTCTATAACACATATCATGATTGAAACTTTTTGAAGCTTCTAATGACTAGATTGATCATGTACATGTGATTCCCTCTCTTATTGGTGTTGGTCCAAAAGGCAACCCAAGAGTGGGGCTGAATTGGGTTTTTCGAAGATTAATAACAATTAAGATTAATTAAAATTAATCTAAGCAATGTAACAATAATTAATCTACATGCAATGCAATATAATCAGAGAAAGGAAAGAAAATAGAGCATAAGAAAGAACACACAGATTTACCGAGGTTCAACCATAACCCGTGGTCTACATCCTCACCCCAAGACCTCCTTGAAGTCTTCTTCTACGATGTAATCACCAATTACAAATGGGTTGCTGATTGACAAAGTGTTCAGCTCACTATACACAAGAACTCCTCACCGAGCTCTTCAATCTCTAAGTGGTTTTGTCCAAGCTCCATTCAAACTTTCAAGAGTTTTGATTTCACAAGAGAACTCTCAAACTCTCAATTACAAGTGTATAAAAGTATACAAGTAACTAACACACTCTCTAGCAAGAGTAGATTTTACAATCAAAGCTCACAGATGAAGACAGGAAGAATATTCAGGGTTTTTCAGTGAATCAATCAGTTTGATTTCGTTTTTGTCTTCAATCCCTTGTATAAATGCAGTTGGAAGCTTGTATATAAACCTCTGTATTGATTCCATCCGTTAGAGGTTGTTGGGCATCATGGATGCACATCCAGTTCGTTATAACGTTAAGAAAAATAGCTGTTATATCCAAGGAGTCGGCTCTAGGTTTGCGGAGTCGACACTTTCTGCTTCTATATTTACCAGATGTTGTTCACTGACTTCATGAGTCCGCTCTTCATAACAATAAGGCGACTCCTTGTTCATTCTGTCTTTACATCTTTGGCTTCTGCTATCATGAGGTGACTCTTCATCTTCAGGAGTCCGCTCTTTGTTCATTCGATCTTCAGCCTTTTACTTCTGTTGTCATGAGGCGACTCTTCGTCTTCATGTGTCCGTTCATTGATCATTTCATCTTCAAACCTTTGCGTCTGTCTCCATGAGGCGACTCTTTGTTACAATAAGTCCACTCATTGTCTACTTGATCTCCAGGCTTTTTGCTTCTGTGATCAAAAGGCGGCTCTTTATTTTTCATGAATCCGCTCATTGTTCATTTTGTCTTTAGGCCTTTTGCTTCTGTAATCAAGAAGCGACTCCTCATTTCCATGAGTCCCCTCATTGTCCATTTGGTTTTTAAGCCTTTTGCTTCTATAATCAAGAGGCGACTCCTCATTTCATGAATCCCCTCATTGTCCAGAAATTTGCTTTCTGACTTCTAATGATCTAGCTCATCTCAGCACTGATATAAGATCTTCAAGGAATATTTCTTTGGGGTATGATGATTAATCAAATCTCTTTAACTCATCAGAGTTAACTTCTATTTAATTTGGATTGAATCAATCATTGGATATTGATTTTCTCTTGACTCTCAAACTGTTAGAGCTTCATTAGATCAATGTTCATCTTTTCTTCTTCATTTGCAAAGCTTTCTTCTTTCATTGTAGAACACTATCTTTAAATGCCAGACTTCCTCAACTGCGTTGAGCTTCACAATGCTTTATTTTCGATTTCTTTTTTTTGATAGCAATTCTTCTTTCTTCTTTACAGATCACTTCAATGAGACTTTTGCAAACTTGATGAAATCTTTTCATACATCTAGTCTTCATTGATTCTTTACATTATAGAAGAATTCTTCACTTGGATTCCATGTAGAGATTAGATAATCATTGTGAGTCTTCTTCACAGGCAACTTCAATCACATAAGCTGGGACTGAACTTTGCATATTTGATGAAGTTTTCTCTTGAGCATTTTTAACATCTTCAACAATCAATTCTTCTCTAACTGATCATTGCACATTCTGATGAAGTCTTTAATCTATCTTGAGTGCAAATCAGTCTTCATTAAGTCTATGCATACTTGATAGAAACTTTATTTGAACACCTTCAATCTCTTTGAATGTAGAACATTTGTTTAAAGTGGAGATAGGCATCACTCCTCTGTTTGGTTCATTGTATAGCTCTTGAATTTATTGTGCATTCTCTTTGACATGGATTAGACTTAAGATTGAACTTTGAGTCTAAATTATGAACTTTGTTAATGTGCACACTAAGTAGAGTCACTAGTAAAATAACACAAGATTTAGTTATTATCAAAATCAACATCGGGTCAACCTTGAGTCAACAATTGGTTCTATATCCTTGATGGAAAGGGCTACTAGTGAGTGTGAATGCAACTACCATTGCTATGTGGTAAGAGAAGAAGGCTATCAGCTCATGTGTGTGAAAGGCACCATCTCTTTATGTCTCATGGTCTAATTCTTGGAGAGATAGAGCTGGATATTCCTTCAATATGTTGAAGAGTTGTGCTAAAAAAGAAATAAAAAGGGGGAGCGAGAGTTCTTGAAAATTGAGAATGAAATGAAATGTGTTTGACTTTTATGTCTTGATCTTCTTGATGTGATTCTCTGTGATGGGCTATTTTTTATCTTGTCTAGGGTCTATATTCTCATTGATCTCATTAGAGTATTTGAATTCATCATACATTATCATGGATATGTTTTTTTATCACCTCATAACCAATTATTCTCATCTTTGTGTGATCTTTGAGCATATTTGGTGTTGATTTTTTTCCCGCTACGGTCAGTATGAGACTCATGGGTTATATTTTGTGTTTTGATGATTAGCATGCTGGGTTTAAAACATCTTTTCTGCAAAATTACCCTGATTTTGTTTTGTTTCAGGCTAGTCAAGTTTTGACTGATTGTTTTGCATGGACGATATTCTTTTTAGCATATCTATCTTTAATTTTTGATTGTGTGGTTGTTTAATAATCCTTTCTCATATTGAGACAATAAGGGAGAGAGAAAATCTATGTGCTTAGATGTTATTCAAAAAGAAAATACATTAAGGGAAAGAGTTCATGTTTGTTTCTATCAGTCATTGTCTCTCGTGCTCTATTTGTCAATTTGTTCCAAAAAAAAAGAGACACCATGCCTGCTTATTTATGCTATATCTCTTGCACTTGATGAGTTGTTGCTTGCTAGTATTTAACGTGCAGGGATGATTTTTGATGTTTTGCAGTAGAAGCACTCTATATGCTTATTATTGAGGTTTAATTGTAATTTTATTTCTTTCTTTGTAATGTGTTTTGTAGTATAAAGTTTTTTGTCACGAAATTGTCAAAAGGGGTGATTGTAATGTTATGTAATTGGTTATATTTCATGAAAAGTCATGTTTAATGTAATTTGGGTTATTGGAATATTAATTACAAGCAGTCGGAATGGTTTTGAAGCTTATTCATGCAAACTCGTTGTAAAAGCAACTTACATGATACATCTTGGCTGATAAAAGGGACTTTGAGAAATGTCGATGGATTTCGAGGGATCTCAAGGGCAAAAACAGTGTGCTAAATGCAAAACAAGACCTTGCGGGATGTTGTGGGATGTCGAGGCCAAAAACAATGAGCATGCAAAATCTGGAGATTGAGCTCGCGAGATCAAGCAGCGCGATATCTAGATTCTCGGGATTCGTGCCGCTAAAGTTTTTGCGCTTGTTTAAGGACCAACACACTTTTTTAGACTTAATCTGAGTCGCCACACTTAAAACACTTTGAGAGAAGATTTTCCCACCATATAAAAAGCTTAGAAACATGTCTTAGCGACATTTTTCTTTAACTCAATTGAAAAAATTGAAAGTCTTGAAAGAGTTCAAGGCATGAAATCCGTTATAAATGGATCTAAACGATGGTCAAACACGGTAATAGTGAATCATAGATACGAGCAAGATCTAGACAATTATTAAATTAAGGAGTTGATAGGTTTTGATTGTAAAAAATTTTATAACTGTTTGAACTACAAGTTATAGTGCATGATCTTTGTCCAGCAAATAAGACACGCGATTTTTCTCTCATTTAGAATTTTCACAGGAAAAATCGTGTGTGTTCTTACTTAAATGATTTGTTTTCTCTTCTATTTTAAATTGTACAATATTTACTTATAGCTAATACCTTAACCTAATATTATAGTGATTAGTTTTTGAACAAAATATAGACAAAGGCTAATTTTCTCCGATTCAACTTTAGACAGGGCGGAAAACACCTTTGGCTTTGGCTGTTCGCGGAACTCAGCAGGGGAAAAGAAAAACAAAGCTTTTACATTTCGAAATAGTGGGTATTTGATTTGAAACAATAGGAGTCAAAGCATCTCATAAAATCGCATCTGTATAATAATCCCGTTCCAACTACAATAGAAAGCAAGATTTCACACTGTAAATTCCACGGGAAAGGAGGAAGGAAGATCCCTTGTGGTTAAACACCAACCGCCACCAAACATGTGAGCTACTAATGGAGTCCTTTGACTTTTCTACATGTGAGCAAATTATTTATTTAGCGTCTGTGATGTGCATTTTCCAATCTTCTCACTTTCACTTTCTCTCACTTGGATCATGAGTCATGACCGAGAAATGCTATTTTTATTAAAAAAAAAAAAGTAATATAAAATTTATGTACAAAATAATGTAACAATAATTATTTTGTAATTGAAAGTCAATTATGAAAGTCATTACGATGAGTGTTTATTTTGAAATAAAATATTTATATTAAAGCACATCATTTTATATATAAATTTTGTATAAATTTTTTTATTTGCATTACGTCATGACTAATTTTCATCCCAAAGGAAAAAAAAAAAACAGGCGAAAATTTACTAATTGAAAAGCCATCTACTTGCTGAACCAAGCCTGTGGAGAGTCTAGTCACACACTTCTTTGAAACAACTTGCCAATAAACAAAAACAAAAATACTATTCTTTTAAAAAAAATTTATACAGAAAATTTTATTAAAATAATGTGATAAGAATTTTTTTGTAAGAATATCATGAGTGTTTTATTTTCAAATGAATGGCTTTTTGTATAACACATCATTTAATCATATCATTTCGTTAATAAATTTTGAATGAATTTTTTTCTTTGTATAACATTGCCCAAACAAAAAGTAGCTATATGAGGCGTTCGCGTGATATATGGTGGGGGATGAGTGTTCACTTGCAAAAAAGCATGGTGTAATCCTAAACCATAGAATACGTACATGGTATATCCAAAACGAATGGCAACAGTCAAAACGCTGCACAGAATTTGCATTTTTTTTGGGAAAAATCTGGTATGTGCCAAGAATGCATTTAATATTGCAAAGCGAAATGGAAAGGAATTTCTATACATTGTCCTTCGAACACATCGAATTTCTCCATCATTTTTTATACAATATCCTAAAATGAATAAAAACTCTCTAATATGAATTGACGAAGGGGGAGAGATAGTTTGAGTTGTAAAAAATGAAATCTCGTATTGTGTTTTATTTGGTGTGCAATAAATATTTTATGTAGTGATTGTGTTTAATACTTTTAATCCATTATACGTGCATTTTTTGATATGTTTTTCCGTTTAAACGTTAACTGTTGTCAAAAATACACACATGGCTTGTGTGGTGTAATATCACAGAATGGTGGGGATCTATATGGGAAAATACTGATTCCATTGCACAGCATATCTCCTGGTGGGTAGATCAAAAGGAAAGTAAATTGGGGAAAATAATCTAGAGAGCTCTATCTCAGGCCACTTTGTGGAATAGTTGATTAGCCAGAAATGATCTAATCTTCAACAAGAAGGAAACCTACTGGGAAGTCATTGCTGAAGCAACAAAACAACAGTCCCTACTTTGGATACAAGCAAGAACGAGGCAAAGAAGTGTTAGCTGGTTCAACTTTTTCCATTCTTTAGAAGGTGTTAAATGTCTTGATCCTTCTCTTTTGTAACAGTCTGGTGTGTATGGTTGTTGATCCCTGATCAACTTCTTATACCTTCTATCTGCTCTGTAAAACCTCAATGGTTTGTAGAGCCTCTGGTTGGTTGTAACCTCTTTTGATAAATATATTTTCTTTGCTGTTAAAAAAAAAAAAATTACAGACATGTAAGTATTTACTAACTAGAGTTATGAATTTGCAATTTAAGCACTTATTTATTTATTGTTTCGAGGTAGGATCTCTTAGATTGATTTATATTGTTGAAATTTTTATCTAACAGCTTAAACTTTTATGTTTTTTAGTCTTGCACTTGTTATATCTGCTTGCCTCTCTACGTGCAAGTTGGGATCGTTTGTGAGGAAGGGTGTTAACTTGATGTACATTGTTGGGATTGGTATTAACTTGATATACATTTTTTAGGCTCTTATTTAACAGCTTAAATTTTTAGATTAAATAGTGACTTAATATGATCCATCTAAAAGCATAGGGGCTTCCAATTAACAAGCAACGACAAAATGATAAGTGGCCATGTTTTATTTGAAAATGTTTGGCCTTCAAGCAGATCATGGGATTTTTTTTTTAATTATTCTGGAATGATGTCTTACAAGAAGTTACATAGAAAACTCTATTCAGAATTTTATTATTTAAATTCGATCCTTCGAATTTATGCGTTTAAAATAATCAGAGTGCCATCGTTTAATTATATTTTCTAAGAAGCAAATATGCTCTCACTTTTAACACAGAATAGTGTTCTAGGTTGGATACCAGCATAACTAATCCATTGTCAACTCTGTACACCAATTGGAGTAGTTCACCAAATCCCAACTAATCTTGCACGTATTTTTTATATCGTGTACGTTTGGCTGGACTTCTGAACAAGTTTTCTAGCATTAAAAGCACTTTTAAAAATTTTTGTAATGTTTGGTAAGTGTGTAAACGGACTTTTGATGGGAGTCTGACTTTTTAAAATTTCGTTTGAAGGAAGTACGTGAGGTTGACTTTTTAAATCACTTCTCGTGAAGTCGAAACAGTCATTTAAGAGATAAAATTTTAAGGCTATTATTATCCTTACATTATTAAAAAAATTACCTGTAACACCTTCATTCTTAATTTAAATTGACGATTCACGAACACTAACCTAAGGAAAAAAACAACTCAGCAACTCTAATATAATATTCTCTCTTCCTTCTCCTAATTCTTTTTTTCCGAACACACAGAATGGCCAATTATCAATGCAAGAGGATGGTGAAGAGGAGTTTGATTTTCTTAGGAATATCTCTGAATTTGCTACAACGTTGCAGAATGTGGAGTATTGCAATGGAGCTTGTAATACTCCATTGCAATACCTTGATCTAACTAATAAAAGAGATTGACCCATGGGTGGATGTCAGACCAAGTAATATATGCGGGTAAAAAGTATATTAGAGTTCTGTATATATATGTACATGTACTATCTTTATTATATAGGTGATTAACTTCTGTAAAAAAAAAAAAAAAAATCACTCTTGAGCTGTTGTTTTAAATTTCTAACGAGGCTATATATATATTGTTCAATGTTTGATATGAACTTTTGTATGAAGATTAGCTTTTGTGTACTATATTTGTATACAACTCAACAACGAGAGGTTAATTGGATAGTATTAACATGGCAATAAAAGTCATTTTGTTTGAGCTATTCACCAAACGTCCTTTTGTCTTTTAAAGTTCTTCGTCTGAAGCATAGTTGCACGAAAACTCACTTTGGGGGCGGAAACGTGTTTCTAGGATGAAGACAAAACTTGTTTTAAAAATTTGGAAAAACGTTTTGGAAACGCAGGGGAAACGTTTCGGAAACTTCTTGGAAACATTTGGAAAACTTATAGAAAACTCTTTGAATACCTAACGGAAACTCTTAGAAAACGTTTGAGAAATTCTTGGGAAATGCTTCGAAAATATAAAATGTTATTTTTTATACATTTTTTTCCTTAAGTTCTAACTAAGTATCCATGAAATTATTTGTATAAGTTTCCACTAAGTTTTCTAAATGTCTCCACTAAGTTTCCTAAATGTCTGTACTAAGTTTCCCAAAGGTTTTTACTAAGTTTCTCAAAGGTTTCCACTAAGTTTCTTAAAAGTCTTCTCTGAGCTTCGGAAAAGTTTTCTACTAAGTTTCTCAATCATTTCCCGCTTCCCGTTTTCCCTTATATTTTTTGGTCGCGCTTTCCGTTTCCGTTTCTCCTAACGTCTCTCGCTTCCGCTTCCTATTTCGGCAACTATGGTCTGAAGTTCTCCTTACAGAGTCCTTTTTAAAGAAGGACTTTCAGTTCCTAAAAGCTACGCCAAACGTGCCCATCATTTTTTATTGACAACTTAATGAGTGTTTTTTTTTTATAATTAAAATGAATATGTCTACTCTATACATTTATTAAGAAATATTATCCCTCAGCACCACACAACTATCTGTAGAAATTCTACTGCTCCTACATCAAACTTGGAGCTTAACTCCCACCACATGCTCTGATAGTTGAGTAGTATGATTAGCTCCATCGAGCAATTATAAAGATTCGCACCCAAGTATTTAGTACCTAATGAACCAACCAATTGGTGCTACTGACTAATGAATGTTAGTTCATGGATAAATCAACAATGCTTTGCCATCCAGTGAGGGCGGGGCATTCACCCTTTGTATAATATGAATGGAAAACTCTTTTCTTATTAATTTTAGAAAACTCCACCAGAATTTGTACGGTGGTATTTTTAGAGTTATGAAGCAAAATAATAAGTATTTTAAATTAAAATAAAAGAACTACAAATAATTATATAATTTTGCATGTAAATTTTTAATAAAATTATGTTTGCATAGCATTATTCATATAATAAAGCATGTCAAGGATAATTCCATAGTGCGATAAGTGGCGGAACCAGGAAGTTCATCCAAGGGGGAACAACTAATAAAAACTTAGAATTTTTTTTTTTCATAATAAACATATATTTGCGTATATATTTACATTGTATATAACCTTATATATAATGTATAATGGAGTCTTTAATACAAAATAACTATTTAAAAGGGACAATTATAAATTTTTAGAGGGACCAATTGAAAAGTGTTCCATAAATTATAGGTAAAAATTATATTTGTTAAAACTTGAGTGGGACATTTATAAATTTCAAAAGGAGCAATGGAGAAGTTTTTTAGCAATAGCAAATAAAAAAATTCAATTTTCAAAAACTTGAGTAGGGCCGCTGCCCCTGCATTGACTTCACCTCTGAGTGCAATGGCTGCTTTAATTTCAGACCAACTTGTGAGGTTTCAATCAACAAGTATTTGCAAAACTGCAGCGGCTGTAATACGTAACACGCTGCAGTTGAACATGCATTTAGCTTATCAATCTCATTAAGTTAATGTTATAAAACGAAAACATTTATTGAGGATTTATTTATATAATAATGTGGCTAAGTTATGAATCTATTTCTTTAAACAAATCACCAATCATAATGATTTTGTAGTTGCAAAACTGCCACCCAATATTATTTTGGTGCAACATTTTCCTTCTCATTAATATGAGCCTAAATTATATATGGGTTTCATCAATAGGTTTGATCAAAATTCCAACCTTCTCAGAGGCAGGTGTGATGATGGTAGGGATCGATCATCATAAACTCTCCATGATATTAGCTAAATGTAATAACTATCTCTTGTAAAAGAAATTATTCTATGTTTGACAGTCACTATAATTTTGAGAATTTTTTCCTTAGATAGTCTCGTCCTCGGCTTTGTTCGAGAAAGAGAGTAAAGGTGGATAAACTTGTGAAACTTACAGCTAAAGCTTAGTTGATGCTTCCTTTTGTTTATTACATTACTTTACCTAGATCTTGAAATCTTTGCTTCGCTTTCAAGTTTTTACAGGATGGCCCGATGAGGTTTTCTGCGTATGAACTGGTTAATCGTTGGTGCAATCTAAAATTCATCAAGAAATAAGAACAAAGCAAAGGATTGGAAACATCAAACAAGACCACAACCATTTTTTATTTCCAAACTGCATTTAAAACTCAGCAAAGACGTCACAGATGTACTCACATATTACCATGCAACCCACAAAAAAAAAAAAAAAAAAAAATCCACCATGCAAGCAGACATTTGTGATACCCATTTGGGTATTAAATCAGCTTATGAGAATGATAAACATTCCTTTTATTAATGATCATACACAACCTCAATAAAAAGATTTCAAAGTCAAGCCATCATCTGGTGAAACTCATGAAAATCCAGCGCTCCATTGCCATCAGTGTCATAAACTTGAATCATGGCCACGCAGTCGTCGTAAGTTTTCTCGTCACCGAGACGGCTAAGCACTCTCTGCAAGCTTTTTGGGGTTATTCGCCCAGACCCCTTCTCGAACTCAAACATCTCAAAGGCCGCCTTCAGATCCTCGTCCTCGCCTTCCTTTTTCATCAGTTTCAGAAAATCTCTGAAGTCGATCAAGTTGTCTCTATCAGCGTCGAGATCATCAATCACTCCTTGGGCCTCCTCGTGCGACATGTACTCTCCAATCGACGCGAAGTAGGCTCTGAGCTCCACCGCCGAGATCTTACCGTCGTTGTCGCCGTCAAAACGGCGAAAGACTTCTCTAAGCTCATCTTCCCTCGTGCTGGTTTTGGGCGTAATGGGAGACTTTGGAGATCGAGGGGAGCTCAAGTTTGAGCTGGACTTCGATCTAGAACGACTGATGCTTAACTTAGGGCCTTTGTGAGGAAAACAACCAAAGGATTTTGGAACTCTTTCAGGTTCCATTGTTGGGATTAATACAATGGTTTTCTGCAGAAAACGAATGACATGCAGTGGTCTTTATATAATCGTTTCAAGCTGATGAGATCTGAAAAAGCATCAAAGAAAAAAATAGGGTAGATGTCATTTGTATTCAGATATGCCTCTGGAAAATTTTAGAATAAAGATTAAAGTTAGGAGTTGCAATGAATTTGGCAGGAAAACCAAAGAGTGATTACGTAGACGTTCTGGTGGAAGGAAATTGCATGGCAGCTTCCTTAGGGCCCCACATAATTGACTTTGAGCAAAGCATTGACCCTTTAATTGATAATTTTCCGCCCATCTAAAGGCCGTATAAAACAAGCACGGCTTGATACGTTTGTTATATGTTCTGGTATGTATTCGGAGGGAAAAAAAGATATACTTGCTGCTCAAAGAACAAGAAACGGAAAAGGAAAAGGGTAATGCTATAAAAATAAAAAATTTATTTAATATTTATCACAAGAGTTATTTAGTTGGATAAGATTTATTTATTTTAAAATAAAATATTTTTTATAATGACTTTTAATTATAATAATGTTATTGTCCCATCATTCTGATGAGATTACCTGTACAAATTTAATGGAAGAATATTTTCCGAATAATACTAAACTACATTATTTTACACAAAAACTCACATCAAAATGATGTGATAACCAGTTTCTTACAATTATTACCCATAATAATGGACTTTATGTTTTTAAACTCAAAGTGATTTCATTCGGTTGTGATATCATTATGTCATTATACTAACGTGATTTAACAAAACAATAAAATCAAAATAAATGGGTATATTGTAATCCTAATTCAGTTAATGGGAGACTATAGAGAAAATGTCTCTACTAACTCTTTTAACTTTGGTGACTAAAATAAAATTTATAGATTCATCTTAATTTTATTAGTTTGTGATACAATACCAACAATATGACGTGATATATATATTGTCCTAGAGCTACCACTTTTTTTTTTACCAATAAACTGATGGGTTCACATCAATGATATCATCTAATACAAGTGAGACCCACTCATGTATCTCTATTTGTCATGAAAATGCGATAGACAAAAAAGCAGCTAAGCAGCTACTATACCATTGTTGTTTCTCTTAGTTTACAAGCTTAACATATCTAACCTATAAGGAAGAGAAACCGAAAGAGAAAAACAAACACTAATTTTTATATTTTTTTTGGTCTTGTCACGCACACACACACACGCAAAAGTCCAAGCCCATTCAGAAAAAATTAATGTCATTGGATGATAGCCAAGGGGCCTAAAAATTATTAGCCCAAAGAGAAAGCCTCATTCATGGAGTTAATGCGCATCAGTTTTAATTGGGTTGGACTTACCATAGATTAGGCATTGGGCTACCAATCTGGTTTCCCTGTTTAGACAGTATTATAATATATAAACAGAATCAAAAGGCTTAGAAAAAAGAGAAAAAAACAGAATCGAGAGGAGAGATAATAGACCCCAAAAAAAGAAAATAGGAGAGCACAAAATCTGAGATACTCCTAAAAGGAAAAAAATGGAAATTAACTCAAATTTTGCTGCGAGAAATTCCGAGTGCCGGCAAACACCTAACTAGGTCTCCTGGCCCCAGGATGGTAAGAGGTAAGCCTTTCTCCAGACCGAATTCGGATCGGAGGATCTTAATCCGATCGGATTTAGATAATGCCTGATCCGATTGATGCGAGAAAAATAATCTGAAACCATTAAGAAATCCAACCTGTCAGGAAAGTAAGCAATTTTTTTTAATGCTTTTGAGAAACCCGACTACTTGTTTTCCTGTTTTCACAAAGGAAAAAAAACCCACTACTGGCTTACTCACTTTAAGCAGGTAATACATTTTTAGACAAAAAAAATATATAGAATAATTGAGAGCTGAAGCCTTTATGATATTCTAATAGAAGATTAGCCGACTGGACTGACCCACCATTCCCAATCCACTCCCCACTTGCATTGAACTTTAGTTAAAAAATGTATATATACACATATCCATGCTTGTGTATATATATACATGTATCTCAATTGCACTTACACGAAATTTTACTTTAAAGTATATTTTTAATTATAATAGTTAAGTCATTGCATTTATAAACAGGATCAACGTCACGTTTTTGTTAATTTTCATTTAAATTTTAGACAAAAAGTTTTTTATATGAGGTCAACGTTGTAATTATTTATAAATATAAGTGCTTATTGTTACAACTAAAATACAAGTATTGAAATAAAATGTTGTGTAAAGTATAAGGTATAAAATATAATCAAGTGTGTATTTCCTTTTTTCAAGGTTATTTTTTTTATTTTTAGTAAGACAAACCAATAATCGGCTGGGGCTCATGCTTTTTAATAAATCCCTTGTTTAATTCATTTTCACGCTACTGTAATTAGTTATCACCATGTTAGAGGAAATAGCCGGCTTGAAACATTGCAGGAAAAAACGAAAGGGAAAAAAGGGGTTTTATTCGCCCATGGGTGATCATGATCAATCTTCTTCTTTCTTGGACTCATTGAAATTTATTGGTTGTGTCAGAATTTTCGAAGGGGGGCAAAAATGGAACAAAAAGTAGCTATGCGCATTAGAAACAGGACAATAATAATTGGTGTATTGGGACAAACAACAGAGGAATTGATCATTTCCGAGGAAGGAAGGATTGGGGTTGGTGGGGATAAGGCCTAGTTATTTAGCAGCTGATAAATATGAATCAAACATAATACGTGTGTACTGGATTTGGACACGCGTGCCCACCTTCTCCTCCAGCTTGCAGCGCACTTTCGCCACATCTTGTCCTTTATATCCTCACTCTCTCAGACTCTCTCTTCTTTTGAGGAGGAATACTACTAAAGCAGGCTGACTTCTTCAATCCATCCTCATCTCTTTTTGGCCTCAGCCGCCTCCTCCTCCTCGACCTTTTAATTCTTAGCGCTCCCTGATAAATAGTTCCGCGATTCATTAAATATAAAAAAAACTGGGTGATTTTTTGAGTACTTAAGTCAGTAAGAATATTAATTAAGTTCAAAGTAAGGAAGTACGAAAGAGAATTGTGTATTTGTCAGTCGTCCAAATGAACTTGGATGACTTCTGCGGTCATGTTCTTCTGGGCTGAAAGCACAAAACTTGGAAGTGACAATGTATGTTGGCCTATGATCTGATGAACTTGGCCGCCTGAATGTACTTTGTTCATGGAGTACTACTCACACACACATCTGTTCTAATATATAAAGACAGCACACCAGTTAGTATCTTTTCAAATAAACAAAAAAAAAATTATTTTATGTTCCTTGGAGCATTGCTTTACCTTTTATATGAGAGGTGGTGCCACTTGTTAAGTGGAGTGGAGGCCACTTGTTATATGAGAGATGGAGCAATGCTTTAGAGCATGGAAAAATTTCTCCTTTTCAAAACTGTTCTGTATATATTTTATTTTATTCCACAAAAATTTAATTGAATTTAATGAATTACAATTAACATCACTAACCCATTAGATATCTCAAAGGGCCAAAAAGAAAATCATCCTATCATAAATATACCACATTTACTCAACTGCTTCAGTTATTTTGCTCGTAGGACTCTATCATCTTTTATTATCGTAATCTCATTGGGGATTATCTCTAATTATATTTGCACAACAACACAGCTTCTCTTTATTATTGATTTTCTCCAGCAAAAAACAACACAGACATATAAGTTGTGTATATTTTTTCCTGTTAATATTATTTTTTTGGATATTTCTATTCTCCTTTTTTTCTTATGTGCACTATATAAAACTTACTTTTGGAAGATTTTGTCTTTTGTTCTATGCTTATATTTTTTCCTATGTATATTATCTTCCTGAAAATTTCTCCTCTCTTTTTTGTCTTTTGTTTATTATGCTTAAATCTGATGACAAGGACGAAGATACTCTATCAAAATTCCCTTGCCCCTCCTTCTCTTTCTCTCAAAAGTATACCCACTGCCCACCCCCAATACTTCCCATTAGGCCATAAAAATAAAAAAAAAACTAAAAATTGCTGCCATCGCTTTAAACCACCATGCATTAAGAAATAATAAAAAACAAAATTAAATTGGCTTGCGACCAGCATAGCTTTATATTGAAATGAATTGTTTGGTAGCCGTGGGTGGAATGAAGAGAAGTGTATGACAGTGTTTGGGTTAGGATTTTGTCAAAGATAAAAAACCCCATCACAACCGCCATGCATTAACAAACAAGAAAACACAACATTAAATTGGCCTACGCCCAACACAACTTTACATTGAAATGAACTATTTGGAGTGGAATTAATTAAATATGAAAAAACAAATGTTAAAAAGGAAAAACAAAAAACTTTCCCCAACCTATTTGCAGAGTTAATTAATTAAAAAAAAATGATAAATGATAAAAGTAACAAAAAATTCACAACAAAATAAGTAGTAGAATGTGAAGTGGTAAACTAAAAACTTGCCCTTCTAGTGCATGAATGTACAAACTGTGAGTAATGCCCCGTTGGATGGTTAGGAGTAGGAGGTTATAATTTTCCCACCACTAGTTCCACTTCACAAAAGTTTTACTTTTTAATGTTTAACCATAAAAAAAAACAAGACCAACAAATAATCACTTTTTATTTATCATTGAAAGTAGCTCGTAAAAAAATAGCTTATGCTTTTATAATTCAAAACTTAATTGTAAAAGGTAGTGCATTATTATTCAATGAAAGGAACTCCTACACAAATTAAATGCATTTTAGAATTAGATTTGGTTAAGGTTTTCCATTTTGGTTATTACCGAAACAATATTTACTTTGTTATTGAAAAATATTACACATTTATACAATAAAAAATAAATAAAAAAAATTAAAAGCTTACAAAAATACATGCAGAATTGTTATGAAGTAAATATTTTTCAGAGATATGTGATGTTTACAATATTTCAAGATTTAGCAATCTATAGATTTATACCAAAAGATATTGCATAGTATGAAGAAATACACAAACAAAAGAGTTAAAAACAAAAATAAAAAAATCAACTATGTCAATTAATTAATTTTATATATATAGATATGCTCTAATCGAGTTGCACATGCATCGTGTGTGTCCTATCCTCTAATATATATAATATATGTGTGTATATATATTTTTTTCTTTATCTTTTTTTTTTGGGGGATGGAGGGTTGGGTTATTAGCTATCCATGTTGTGTACTGCTTGGAGGTTTAGCACAAAATTATACTTCTTGGTTGATGAGATTTACGATATATATGAGTAATATTATATATAATTTATTTTCTCATTCTTAGATACGAGACTGTAGGATACACCTTAATAAATTTAAGTAGAACTCATTCGCTTGTGTGAGAAAAAAAATTGAAAAATTAGATTACATATAATATTTTATATATATATATATACACCCACATAATAAGGTTTATTGTAAATCAAAATCTCTGATCATAAAAATTTGTTAAATTTCCAACAAACTTGATTAAAGAATCCACAAGTATATGCGCAAGTGAGAAATTTTTTGAAGCATAAGAAAGAATATGCCCGCACTTTTGGCCGGCTTGTTTGCAAGGAGAAGGTCCACACCCCATACTAAAACAGAATTGCACGCTTATCTTATCACAATGGCACTGTCCCATTAACCAAAAGGAAAACTACCCGCACTTTCGAAGGGTACATTATGAAAAGAAGTCCTTTACTTATAAAATTCTCTTAAACATACTAACCTGAACACTCGCCAGCTCAATATTAGAGAGAGAGAGAGAGAGAGAGAGAGAGAGAAATGAAGCCTTTGCGCAATTCACTTGCATATTGTGCGAAAGAGAAGAAGCCTTGTGTTGGGTGGGTTCAGAAGTATTTCAAGGATTGCCTATGCAACATCAACGATGAGTTTTCGTTCGCTTTTGGGCTCATCAGTCTCGTCTGTTGGGGAGTAGCAGAAATCCCTCAGATTATCACCAACTTCCACACAAAGTCCAGCCATGGAGTCTCTCTATTGTTTCTCCTCACTTGGATTGCTGGGTTTGTTTTCTAATCCCCTAACCTCAACATTGTTCTTGTATGTTTTTTACCAGCGGCGAAATCTAGATCGTAACTTGGCTGTTTTTTTTTTCTTTGGTGCAGTGACATTTTCAATCTTGTGGGTTGTCTACTTGAGCCTGCAACAGTAAGTCCACTCGACTGTTAGTTTCCAGCAAATAGTCAGAAAAAGATCAGCTATTTTTTGCAGACAATATTCCAAAACTTCAAAATCAAAACTCAGGGGCTCAACCCCTCAGTGGTCTAGTGCTTTTTAACCAGAGACATCCTCAAAATGGGTGGCTCTGAGTAAATTACAACCTATGTAGCTCTCTCTCTCTCTCTCTCTCTCTCTCTCTCTCTCTCTCTCTCATACTACTACTTTTTTCTGGTTGCAGTTGCCGACTCAGTACTACACCGCCCTGGTAACACCACTTCCCAACTTGCTTTTCATTTTCTGTGGCTGGTCCAATACCTACAAAATTAGAGTCTGATGCACACATCTAAACAATATCTCAATTCAATTTGAATCTGGTTTTTTTCCCTCTACCTGACTTATATAAATGTTTGACAGCTTTACACAACAAGTACTGTAGTATTGGTGTTGCAAAGCATTTACTACGATTACTTATACACCTGGTGGAAGTGCCAAAGGATTGAGCACAATCAAGGGGTACAATTTCTTATCTCCTTGACCCATTCAGCTTCCTTTAGTGACAATTAAATATGGTTTGTTTGGAAAGTGTTTTTTGTTTTTATTTTTTGTTTTTTGGTTTTTCAAAAATTAAAACATAACAAAAAAATACTAAAATAAATGTATTTTTTAATTCTATAACATTAATATAGTATTTTTAGTAGAACGGTAACCTATAAATCCTATCATTAGATCATAAAAAACAAAAAACAAAAACAGAAAACAAAAACATACAACAAAAAATAAAAACTGACAACACTTCCAAATAGACCTTTGGGCAGATAAGGTATAACTAATACATCATGGTTGTTTCATAGGTTGAAGAAGAGAAAAAACTTCTGAAGCCGCCTAAACCAGCTGATTCAGGCATTCCAATACCTGGAGGCTCCCCCACCGTGCCGCCCCATACAGAATATTATTACACGTATATACAAATATGTGTTTTTTCCACCATTTATTTTGGGTTATTTTCTGTACAACTTACATTTCTCATGATTGACGACAAAAAGATATGTTTAATTTCCAGGTCCGCAAGGTCTCTTGCTCGTAGCAGCACTCCACCCACTTGGTCTTATCTCAGGATAGCTAGAAGTGGTCCTTCAGCTGTGGGACTCGAAGGCGACTCATCATCAGATGATGAGCCGATTCAAGCTTCATCCACGAAATCTCCTAGCAAGCCTAAGCCAATCCCACGACTGGTGAGCCTCTCATTTTCATCTTGCCCCATTGTTAACTTACATTAATTTTTTTTTAAAACTTTATGTAAGCGACATTATATTTTTCAGGCCGGTTCTGGAGCAGCATTCCTTGCCACATCGGCAAGCCTTCCCAAAGGAAGCAAGGCCTTGATGGAAGTATACGTAGGATTAAGTGGGAGGAGACTCTTACATGTATGATTAGTGACTGCACAAAAGTTAATTGATGTTCCTGTTCTTCTTTCCAAGATGCTTACGACTAGGATTTATATTTATATATGCATATATATATAGCAGGAACAGACCATGGAGAACAATGTCTACGGCCAAGGGTTAGGATGGATGATGGCTGCTATATACATGGGCGGTCGAATCCCTCAGATATGCTTAAATGTAAGTGGTAATTTAATCTTTAGGCTAAATATATATTGCAGGTTTTCCACCTTGTCATTTTTAGTTTAATTTTCTTTGCTATGATGTGTTTTGTATCTAATGGAAATTATATTGCCTTCCTTGGCCAGATTAAAAGAGGGACCGTAGAGGTGATCACTTTCTTACTTTCTAATTCTAATTGGAACACTATTTAATTACCTTCTAATGCTTAAATCTTTTAAGTTATTAAGACCTCGTCTAATTAAAAATCGTGTAGGGATTGAATCCACTCATGTTCGTCTTTGCACTCATTGCTAATGCCACTTATGTGGGAAGGTGCTCTCTCTCTCTCTCTCTCTCTCTCTCTCTCTCTCTCTCTCAAGCTTGTTGATTGGATGCAGCATTGTTGTAAGAACCTCTGAGTGGGGCAAAATTAAAGCCAACATGCCCTGGTTACTGGATGCTGTGGTCTGCGTTGGTCTCGACTTACTTGTATCCTTTTGCTCATCTTCTTGCAGATTGGCTGACTCAAATATTGTAACTGCACCCTTATTTAAGTGTTCAAACATAAAATAAAATTTTTAAAAAAATCAGAACTTTATAGTTCATGACTGTTCACCTTAACAACCATGGTGATAAGATCATATTGCAGTATGTGTACTACAGATACATCCAGAGAAGGAGGATCACAGGTGGGAGAGAAGACCATGGAGACTATGTGGACGCAAATAATGCTCCTTTGTCTAATTGACTGCTTATTGGAGTCCCAATATTGTTAGGTCCAAATCATTTGTTACTTCCCTCTAGTTAAGCTTATGTATCATTTGTTCTGCATGGATATGACTATTGTATGGAAAATTTTAATTTTCAAGGCACTCGGATATATACCTTTGGATTTAAGAGAGGTTAGAGTCGTGATTAACCTCAAATCAAAGATTCAAGAGAGAGAGAGAGAGAGAACAATGGAACTATATATGCAGCTGGTAAATTCTCTTAAGTGTATAAAGCAATTCTCTTTCTTCAAGATTACTAGCTTTCACAAAAGAATTAAAAAAAAATCAATTTAGGTTATGTTTAGATTTTTTTTATTAGCCTTTGAGACGCATGACTATGTAGGGTCTGTTTGGTAGGGCTTTTCAACCTAATGTTTATTTAGCTTTTAAACAAAATAGTCAATTTTTTTTAACTATTTTGTTTTTGGCCTTTTGATTTTTTTTGCTTTTTTTATTTATAAACCAAAAAGGCAAACTAAAAAAATTGTACCAACGGCCTGTAGTAGACCTGAAGCAGTTGGAATAAGGTTTCACGAAAATAGAAATGTTGATATGTGCCTTATAGTTGACGAAGTGGTGGTAACCTTAGTTAGCCCATATGTATTTTCCACGAGTGGGCTGGCCCATGGACTACGGTTTAGAAGGTTACTTTCATAACCCTTAGACCAAGATACAAAGGTTTTGGTATAATAGCCTGTGGAAATTGCTGAATCCACTAAAAGCTTGAAGATAATTATACAGTTGAAGCTCTACTAATGAATATTCACTTGTTTTATATTCTATAATAACTAACAATTTTTCGAAGGACGAACTTCAGTCCGTAGTGTACAATAAGTATTTCTATTATTGATTAATTTATAAGTCCCTAAGCAAATTATTTTATGTTATTGGTTATCAGAATGTAAAATGCACGTGTATGCATATAGAGATAATATTAATAGTAAACAATCATTTTGTCTCTCTAACTTTGTTTCAATTTTCAATGTCATTCCTCAATTTTGATTTCTTCTATTTAAGTCCTCCAACTTTCGAAAGAAAATCAATATGGTCCAACTTTTCAAAATAGGTAAGGAAATTAAAGATTAATTATACTTTGACGCTTTAAACTATAACTTAATATCACTTTATCCCCATTTAACTTAAAATAGCTACATTTTTACCATCATAAAATATAAAATTAGGGGTTAATTTAGTTAAAATTTTATACTAATCTCTAAAGTAAAGAAAAAAATATATAATTTCATGATTATGAAATGTTGTAAGCCATCTCAAAATGCTTAAGAAAATGATCAAAATAATTCACAAAATATTCCTTGTGTGGACCACCAATTATTGACCTCACTAATATCAATGAGATTTTTAAAACTACACATTTGTTAACCCGAGACAAAAAAAAAAATCTTATATTGTATCATATTTGTCATACCCACTTAGGGATGGGACAGACCGAGAGCCACAGAGCCTTAGCCCATGACTCACGAAGGCCTAATACATGATCAAGTAATATAAACAAATAAAATATCATAATAGTGGCAAATCCTCTAAATCAATCAAATCAAATCAACTATGATGTTTGATTTTCCCAAGAGTAAACAATAAAAACCAATGACAATACTATCTCTAAAAACCACCAAAAAATAAATTACTTTAACTATCAAAGTCTCATAACTAAAACAAGACTAACTACTAGCGGAAAACAATAAGAAAATCTTAAAGAGTTTGATTCTAAGGGAGAACTTCCTACGGCAAGTGAAGAGAGAATTAATCAAGAAGTTGGGAGGAAAGAGAAAGAAACTGAGAGGCTACACACTAGGAAATAAGAAGATGTGGGGGTAAAGAAGTCTGAAGAGACTGACTTAGAGGTTCTAGCACATGCCCCTTTCGCTCATAGGTTAACCAAATTGAGGCACGAGCTTCATAATTTCGACATCTATGAGATGTTCAAGCAAGTGAAAATTAACATCCCTCTGCTTGATGCCATTAAACAAATTCCTTTATATACCAAGTTTCTTAAAGATTTATGCATTGTAAAGAGAAAACTTAATGTGAAAGAAAAATCCTTCTTAGCTAATCAGGCAAATGCGATCTTACAATTGAACATTCCTCACTAATAACATATGCTAAATAACCACTACACCCCTTCCTTAGCATCTGATTTGCCTGCAAGGTGGAGATGAAACTAGATAAACAGATCTTCTTATCTCCTTCAAAGAAGAACTTGGGTTGCCTCGGCATAGAAAACACGACCTTCTTCTCATGACAATCAATTGTGGTATGATGCACTGATGACCAGTTTATGCCCAAGATGACATCAAAGTCTTGCAACCCCAAACTAATCAAATTAATTGGCAAAGCCGAATCTTGTAGCTGTACCTCACAAGACTGACAAACCAAATTCAACTCATCAGTCTCCCTAGCAGGTGTAGTAACAATTAGAAATTCATCCATGTGCTCAAGTGAAATAAGTAGACGATGTAAAATCTAGGTGCAGCAAAAGAATGCGTAGAACCAGAATCAATCAATACCCTAGCAGGTACTGATGAAATGGTAAGTGTACTTTGCACCACTGTAGTGTAACTACTGCATCCTCTCTAGTAAGTGCGTAAACGCATTCCTGAGTGGTTGGCTTCTAACCCTGAGTTTGATTTTGAGACCCAATATGACCTAATGATCTTTGTTCATATGGTTCACTATGTACAAACTGCCTCTGCCTTGCTGCTACTGTGTTTGCCGTCCTACTGTACTTTGGGCCTTACAGTTAAATGACATATGACCTAGCTACCCACAAGTAAAGCTAGTACAGGGTATCCCATTGCAGCGATATCTAAATGGGTGATACTTCTTAAATTTATGACAAGGTTTTTGTGCCGACTGCCTAAGGCTCCTATCTGACTAACTAGGACTCTTCCTTCTCTTATTGGGGTTCCCACCCCCTTTGTTCTGACTTCCTTGCTGTTGATTTCTATTCTGTTTTGATCCCTATGCCTTTTATTGTACTGATCCTACCCCTTTTGACTCTCATTTAGACTTATTTCTGCAAGTAAGGCCTTCGTCACTAATTCGCCCAAAGTCTTAGCCTCCAGTGTTGAGAACTTACTGCGAATGATTGGACGCAAGCCCTTCTCAAATAGTAACACCCTATCATCCTCTCGAGTCACCAGGTGCGATGCAAATCCAAATAGTTCCACAAACTTAGCCTCATATTCAACCACTGACATCGATCCCTGCTGCAAATTGACGAAATCAACCATTCTTTGTTTTTACACCACTTTCGAGTAGTACTCCTTGTAAAACAACTCCACAAAGTTGGTCCATGGCATCTCATCAATTACTCTAACATAACATCATGCCTCCATGTTTCACCATTTATCTGTCGACCCCTCCAATTTGAACATAGCCAAGTTTACTATTTGCTGCTCAGTGCACTCTATTCGAGCATATATATTCTCCATCCGCTTCACCCATACCTCAGCCACTAAAAGATCTATGGTCCCCTTAAAAGTTGGTGGAGAACACTTCAGAAATCTATTAAACAGAGTACCGTTGTCCAACACCATAGGTCTAGCCTCTACTAGGGTTACTACTAGAACTGGTTGCCTTATAAGTTGTGCGAGATATGTCTGTAATGCTACGGTGGTAGCCTCTGGGATTACTGGAGTAGGTGCTGGAGCTGAAATAGGACCAGGTGCATATACAAATATAGGTGCAGTCCTGGTCGTTGGGGCAATAGGAGGATCAACCTCCTCCTGCACAGTCTTCCTAACAGAACTTGTATTACAATGTTGGGTACTTGCCACAGTTGGAGCAGGAGCAGCTCTTTTCTTAGCTGTCTTCCCAATACTTCCCACTGACTTCTTTTTGGGTGCCATACTCCTTCAAAGTGGAAAGAAATAGGATAAGAACAAGTTTAAACATAAATAAAAGTAGACTTTCTTACATTCCTATTGGACTCTGGGAACCGAACCTCCATTAAGGATAATATCTCTTTAAGGGTTATTAATAATAACCTAGCTCTAATACCAACAAATGTCACACTCCACTTAGGGATGGGATTGATCGAGCGTCATAAAGCCTTAGCCAATGGCTCACGAAAGCCTAATAGCTGCTCAAGTAATATTAACAAATAAAATACCATGCTAGTGTCAATTCCTCTTAATCAATCAAATCAAATCAACCATGATGTTCGATCATCCCAAGAGTAAACAATAAAACCAATAACAATACTATCTCTGAAAACCACCAGAAAATAAATTACTTTAAATATCAAAGTCTCATAACTAAAACAAGACTGACTACTAGCGGAGGACAATAAGAAAATCCTATGGAGATCTCCACTCAAAAGTTCCCGGTTCCAAGTCCATCACTAATGATCATCTTGCTCACTTAAAATGTTTTAAATGAGCTTCAGCACACAGCTCAGTGAATGATAAACCTTGTAATAATGTACTTCATAATTAAAAATACAATTTGTCATATAGTAGATAATGAGCTAAAAGAACTTCTTTAAAAACTTTTCCCAATGCACCTTCATACATTTTGCATGCTTTCTTAAAATAAAACAAGTAAATCTTACAATTTCAATAGTGAAGCAAAATCATCTCTTAACAACATATAACTCAATGCTAGAACAAAATATCATCTCTTAAATATAAATAGTACTAACAAAAATGATAAGTGCAATAACTCAGAAAATCAAGAATAACTCATATCTCAAATCTCAATACCAAATCTTATCTCGAAGCTTAAACCCATTGGATCCACATCGTACTTAGAGTCACCTCAGGGTGGCGCATGGATCTTTTTCCTAAGCCAATTCGATTAAGATTCTCCTACAACCGTTGAGAACTAAGTTTACCCCCTAATTGCTAGAATCATCTCAAAAAGAGGGCATATCCCCTCCACTTCGCAATAATGGTCTCAAGCACAATATTAGAAAGTTTGTACCATTTTATAAAATAATTTTAAAGCATGTATGAAAGAATTTTCTCAATAAAATAAACTGTATCTCTGAAAATCTTCTCAATAAATAATCTTCTCTCTCGAGTAATAAAATATTGCATTTCTCTTAAAAGCAATATATAATGATCTCAAATTCATGCTCGTTCTTAAATGGTAACAATTTTTCTCATATCAAAATAAAGCATTGTTTTTCAGTAAAATAAATACTTGTGATAATTAAAATCATTAATTACAAATCTCATATGTATGAGATTAAATTTGCAAATCTCACACTAGCAAGGCAAACTACTCACCTGATGTCCAAAGAATGTGGACTCAAAATTACCACACAAAACTAACAAGTGCTACCTAAATTACAAAATAAAAAGCTAGCATTAATGTACATTCTATTACTGCAATCACCTAAAACTAACTTTAAAAATAGGAAGCTACATGTCGAAGAAACCTAGCGTAGGACAATTTTTTATGTTTAAAAGTCGACCAGATTGGTCAAAGTTACTTGGATGCACCAAACACCACACTTGACCACACTAGATAATTTACCCAACCCATCTTCCTCTTCACAGATCTTCTGCAACTGCTTCACCTTGTTCTATTTTTCTTTTTTCTTATTTTTCTTTCCCTTTGTTTTATTCTTTTCCTTTTTCCTTTCTCTTTTCTTTATTTTATTTTTCATCTCTTCTCTCATTGCCAAAAATTTCTTTTCTACATGGCCGAATAGAATGGCCTGTAATTTCATTCTCAAACCAGCAACAGTGCTGCCTTTGGCTCTCTCTCTCTCTTTTCACTTTTCTTTTCCATTCTTTACTTTCCTTCTCAAACTACAACCAATTGTTATTCATCATGGCCAAGAGGTCAAAGAACCATAACCGAACTAAATGCCCACTATGCTAGGTTCTCCCTGTTTCACCCTTTTCCTTTGACTAAACCCTTTTGACGCACAAACGTACCCACAGTCATGTGCACCCTACACCAGTCCTCCACACACACCTTTACCTAGATGTGCAAATTTACACACACAAATAGATTCATCTATATAAATATTCATATATATATATATATATATTAAATCATAGTTCTGGCTTTCTTCGCGCTTCTATCACAAAGAACTCACATGCACACACACAACTACATCCATGGTTCACTTACCCCACAATCCTTCATTCACAGTTGTATTCAATGACCCACAGCCATGCACAAACACAAATATATGTTTTTATACACAGCACCCATATATATACGCGCCTACATACCAAAACTAAATTCAACCCAAAAACAAAAGAAAACATTAGAATCAATACAATATAACCAGATTCTTTTTATACATGTCCATATATATTAACCACCGAGCATGCGAACATGGAATAGATCAAAAGTGTTAACAATAATAGGTTCTCTATCCCACATCGATTAGGATAGAGACTCTCCCCTTTTATAAATAGAGACTTAACCTATATAACTTAACTCACTACTTCCACTACTACTTGTCTTTTGTAATCCTTCTTTGCTTTATAATGCATTGTGATTACACATGAGTTTTGTCTTTTCTAACATGGTATCAGAGCATCCCATGCTCTCTTTCTTTCACTTTTCTAACATGGTATCATAACTAAGGGAAAGTATGCTTTGTGATTGCCCTTCGAGGGATCTTCCACATTAGAACTCCTAAAGTTCTCTTCCTTCTCTCCGACCATCCTCTAACTGTCTTTTGACATCTCTCTGGCTATCTTTCGGCCGTCCCTCTGTAGTCTTCCGACATCTTTCTGGCCACCTTCTGGCCATCCCTATGGTGTTTTTTCGGCCTACTTCCGGCAATTTCTCGACGACTTTCCAGGCAACTTCCTGCCTACTTCTAGCGAGTTTTAAGCCTACTTTCGGGGACTTTTCGTGCACTTCTGGTGACTTTTTGGCCTACTTCCGATGACTTTCTAGCCACTTCCGACTACTTCTAGTGACTTTTCGGCCAACTTCTAGTAACTTCCAGTGTCTTTTCGGCCTATTTTCGGTGACCTTCTGGCCAACTTCCAATGACTTTTCGGGCAATTTCAGCGACTTTTTGACTAACTTTTAATATCTTTCCGGGTTCTTTCGGCGACTTTTCAGCAACTTCTAGTGTCTTTCCGACTTGCTTTTGAAAACTTTTTGGCCACTTCCAATAACTTTCTGGCCAACTTTCGGCGACTTTCTTGGCACTTTCGGCCTACTTCCAGTGACTTTCTGGCCTCCTATCGGTGTCTTTTCGGGCACTTCCAGCAACTTTCTGGCCAGCTTCTGTTAATCTTTAAGCCATCCTCTGACTACTTCGCGATCGTCTTCCAACCAACATCCGGTGACCTCCCGGCCAACATCTGTTAACTTTCCAACCAACTTCCTAGCCTAGCTCTGGCGACTTTTCGGTTAACTTTCGATGTCTTCCCGGCCATCTCCAGTAGTCCTGTGTCATCCTCTGACATTTTGCCTTAGCTCTTCATCACATGCTTCTTGTGCATGTCTCTTGGAACCTCTCAGCTCATCCCTTAAGAGAAGTTTTGCATTGGACCTCTCGGCTCACTCTTTGAACGAAGTCCCACATGGAACCTCTTCGCTCACTTTTTGAGCAAAGTCTCATATGAAACCTTTCGACTTATTGATGAGCAAAATCTCACATGGAACCTCTCGACTTACTGATGAGCAAAGTCTCGCATAGACCTCTTGGCTCCTTCTCTGAGCAAAGTCTCACATAGAACCTCTCGGCTCACTCTCTGAGTGAAGTCTTGTGTGGGACCTCTCGGCTCACTCTCTTTTTTTCCTGACCTTGTTCTACTCTGTTATTGGTAATTTAGCACTTTGCTTTGTTACTGCTGATTATGCACTTTGCTCTGATTTCTATCATATCTTCTTTAAACTTAAGTAACTTTATATTTTTCCTACTTGAGTTTAAGGGGGGATGTTAACAACAAGAGGTTCTCTATCCCACAGCAGTTGGGATAGAAAACTAGACTCATCTCCCCTTCTATAAATAGAGACTTAACTTATGTAACTTAACTCATTACTTCTACTACTATTTCTCTCTTGTAATCCTTCTTTGCTTTATAATGTATTGTGATTACACATGAATCTTATTTTTTCTAATATGGTATCAGAGCATCCCATACTCTCTTTCTCTCACCTTTCTAACAAAAAGAACAAGAAAAAGGCTTAATGATCCATCACCCTACCTCTTTACGTCACTCAAAACCTCACCAGAAAGCTCATTGAAATTTCCAAATAAGCCGCACAACTTTTTTTCTCTCCACCCGCAACCTTTCTCTTTTGGCTACCTTTCTTCACTCTTCGTCAATATGATTTGTGTATATTAAAACCCTAGAATCTGTTATGTGAGACCTCAACTTTTAATTTCATCAGTAATTAATTATAGTTTTGCATGGTTAGGTAAGATGTAAAATTATGTGGGTGCTTGGTGCCTTAGGCTTACATGTGATACGTTGGCAAGTATAGTGTCTTAGTATAGTGGTCTCCATCTCTTCAAGGAATGTCACAAAAGCAAAAAAGCAAATGAGACATCAGGTCAAAAGGAAAAACAAATCCTCTCAAAGTCGTTCGGTAATTCTTCAGATACCTTTTACCTTCCTTCAGATAATATTAGAAATCGAAATGTTATTATATTGAAGGAACTTGAATCAACAATCCAAAAGGAAGCAGCAGACACAATCTCAGTGGGAAAAAAGATTGGTCTAAACTTTAGGAATAATGAAAAGGTGCTCCACAAATTAATCTGTTCTAAAGAGTGGAAAAAGAAGCAGATTTCAAAGAGAGGAGGCGCTGTTGCCTAAGAGTGCAACTGCCTCTAAGGAGTCCAAAGTTGTGTCCCAATGAAAATTTTATCATGGAATGTTAGAGAATTGGGGAGGAAGGAGAAACAAAGAATGGTCAACAAAGTATGCAAGAGCAAATCAGTGGATATATTAGTTCTTCAGGAGACTAAGTGGTCTAATTATGATGAAAGGAAAGTAAAATCCATTTGGAAAGCTGGTAATTTCGAATGGAAAGTAGTGGAATCAATTAGTGCATCTGGTGGATTACTTTATGTATGGAATCAGATAAGTTCTCAGTGTAGGATATAGTACTTCATAAACACTACATTATCCTAAAAGGTGAAATCAATAACAAGTTCAAATGCTCAATTGCCAATATCTATGGTCCCAATGATGAGGAAGAAAGGAAAGAGGTTTGGAGCTCTCTAATCATGTTGAAAGGAACCTGCAGCCTCCCCTGGTGTCTTGGGGGGGATTATAATGAAATTCTGAAACTTGGGAAAAGAACAGGTTGTATCAGATTATCTCCTAGGATGAAAATTTTCAAAAAGTTCTTGGAAGAAGCAAAGCTTATGGATCTCCTTTTAATTGGAAGAAGATTCACTTGGTCCAATCTCCAAGGCAATGAAATTTGGAGTAGACTGGATCGTTTTTTGGTTTGCAATAGATGGTCACAGCTCTTCAAATGTTCACAATGGGGTCTTCCCAGACTCTTATCAGACCATTGCCCCATATTACTATCGGATGAAGAAATTAATTGGGGTCCTAAGCCATTCAGACTCTTTGACACTTGGAATAACAAGAAATCTTTCATAGATATGGTGCATAAGGAATGGAATTCTAGGCTCTTTTCAGGCTGGGCTGGATTCATTTTGTTTAAGAAACTTCAGGCTCTAAAAAACAAGGTCAAGGCTTGGAATTCAGAGAGCAATGGTAATATTTTTGAAAAAATAAGGCATTTGGAGGGAGAGCTAGACAAGTTAGACAAACTGACTGAAAATGATGCTAATAATGATGAAGCTAAAAAGGAAAAAAGAAAGGTGAATGGTAAGCTCTGGAAGGTTTATAGGGAAGCTGAGTGTATGCATAGGCAAAAATCCAGGATGCTTTGGCTGAAAAAAGGTGATGTAAACTCAAGGTTCTTCCATGTATCAGCAAACAGGAGATTAAAGAATAATTACATTGGTTTTGTCATAAAAAATGGGTCTCTAATCACTGATCCAGGTAGTATCAAGGATGAAGCTCTCAACCATTTCAAAACTAATTTTTCAGAACTAAAGATGGTCAGGCCTCTCTTAGAAGGGGCTCCTCTCAAAATGGTCAGCTTGGATAGTAGGGGCATGTTAACTAATAAATTCAATGAGGAAGAAGTCTTCAAAGCTCTGAATAATTGTGAAGGTGGGAAAGCTCCTGGTCCAGACGGCTACAATTTCAATTTTATTAAGAAATTCTGGACACTTATTAAACCAGAGGTAATGGCTTTTCTCCTTGAATTTCAAATGAATGGGAAACTAACCAAAGGGCTTAACTCCTCCTTTTTAACCTTGGTGCCTAAAATAGAAAATCCTAACTCTCTAAACCACTATAGGCCTATCAACTTACTAGGTTCCATGTATAAGCTCCTGCCAAAATGTCTTGCTAATAGGCTTAAAATGGTTATGGGTGAAATAATTGGTGAGCCTTAAAATGCTTTCATTAGGGGCAAGAATATATCAGATGGTATTCTTATTGCTAATGAGATCCTACACGAATGGAAGTTAAAGAAATTTAAAGGAGTAGCTCTGCAATTGGATTTTGAAAAGGCTTTTGATACTCTCAATTGGGATTTTTTGCTATCTATAATGGACCAGATGGGTTTAAGTTCTATTTGGTACTCCTGGATTAAAGAGTGCATTTATCAGCAAGGATTTCTATCCTTATAAATGGTTCACCAACTTTAGAATTCAAGCCAGAAAGGGGCCTCAGGCAAGGTGACCCACTCTTTCCCTTTCCTTTCATTATTGCAGCAGAAGGTTTGAATATACTTCTCAGTAAAGCCTCTGATCTGAATCTGGTAAAAGGTATTAAGATTGGTAGAGATGAAGTCTCTTTCCTACAACTCCAGTATGCTGATGATACTATTTGTTTCAATGCTGCCAATCTCGAGGAGCTCAAAAACCTCAAGACGATTTTAAGATGCTATGAACTCCTTTCTGATTTAAAGATAAATTTCTCTAAAAGTAGTGTATATGGGATAGGAATTAAAGGCAGCTTTCTAAGTTCAATTGCAAGCATGTTCAATTGTAGAATCGATAGGCTTCCTTTACAGTATCTGGGAATGCCAGTGGGCCCAAGTCAGTGCCACCTGAAGGATTCGAAAGGAGTTATAGAGAGGATCAACCAAAAGTCATCTCAATGGAAAAGATCTCAATTATCTGTTGGGGGTAGAATCTTTCTTCTTAAATCCACACTGTCCAACCTCCCTTTGTAATTTATTTCTCTCTTCAAAATGCCATCCAATGTTAGAATGATTATTGAAAAACTTATGAGAAGCTTCCTATGGGGTGGTAGTGGCTCTAAGAAAAAGGTTCATCTTATAAAGTGGGGCAAAGTTACTCTATCCAAAGAACATGGTGGATTAGGAATTAGGCCTATTCAATTGATGAATGCAGCTCTATTATCAAAGTGGTGGTGGAGATTTGGATCTGACAAAAATGCCTTATGGAGAAAACTTATCTGTAGTAAATATAGCTTGGATGGCTCTAGTTGGCTCCCAAATGTCAGAAAACCTACAAAAGTTTCTCTTACCTGGAAAGGGATTATTGATATCAATTTAGAATCTAATGAATACAGTAAGATCCTGATAGAAAACTTTCAAATCAAAGTGGGAGCTGGAGATTCAACTCTTTTCTGGCATGATCCTTAGCTCCCTACAAGGCATAATTATTCTCAAGTCCTTGATGTGATCCAGCTTAAGGAGCTATTCCCTAAGTTGTTCTCCTTATCCACAAATCAGCAAGCTTCAATTGCAGATATAAGGAATGTTCATATTAATAGCACAGTTAGCTGGAATCTATCATTTAAGAGGAATTTAAGATCATGGGAGGATGAGGATCTCAGTCGGCTTTTGAGTTTTCTAAACTCATTTCCTTTTCAGCCTAAAAATAGGGACCTTCTAATCTGGAAAGCAGAGTCATCCAATATGTTCTCTATTAAATCATTTTGCAAAGCTGCCCAATCTATTGGCAATCCTTCCATTTGGCCTTTTCCAGATATTTGGAAAAATGCTGCTCCATTGAAAACACAGGTTTTTGGTTGGCTGGCTTTGCAAAAGAAGATTGGATCTTCAATACTTCTGAAACACAGGGGAATTCTGCCTTCATCTACTGATGTGAGATGTGTGCTATGCAATGAAGATGAAGAATGTGTGGACCATCTCCTTATTAGATGTAAGACTACTTGGCTAATTTGGGCATTCATTCTCAACTGGTGGGGAACTCAATGGGTAGCTCCATGTGAGCTCTCTTCCCTTGCAAAATGGTGGTATAGTTTCAAATTCACTGGTTTAGAAAAGATCATTTGGGAAGCTCTCTTTCTAGCCACAATCTAGAATGTCTGGCTTATGAGGAATGGGATAAAATTTGACAGAAAATCATTAAAATGTCAAGGCAGTTTTCTCTATCAAGTTGCAAGTTGCTTTTTGGGTGAAATCAAAAATGAGTTTCAATGATTTCTCAGTTGATGATTTTGTTTTCAACATTTCAGGTGTCAAATCCCTTAGAGGATAACATTCTAATGTAAATCACGTTCTCAGGTTTGGAGTTGTTGGCTTCTTGCTAACCTCACCTCCCCCCTCCCCCCCTCTTTTGGTTTGATTTCTGTCTCGTCGGTCTGTCCTGATTTGGTTTTTCCATCTCAGTGAAGCCTTGTTTCTTTTTTCATTATTAATGAAATATTTCTTCGCCGATCAAAAAAAAAGTAAAACTATAGTGGACATATACTATATCTATTAGTGGTATATATGAACTTCAATTGGAGTAAAAATGAGGTCCAATATGTGATGAAATTAGAATTATTTAGTATTGTTAGGAATATAACTTGCAAAGAGTTAAAGTGAGTAATTAGTGGGGTGAGGTGTTAAAGCATAAGTCTTCCATGCATAGACTTCTTCCATGCATGGGACTCAAGTGGGACAGTAAAGTTTTTGGTTTTATTAGGTACACTTCATCTTTATGCAATAGCCAAGAGAAAAAAAGAAAAGAAAAGAAAAGGGAAAGCTTGTGAGGAAAAGAGAGGGAGACGAAGAAATCTAAAAGGGAAGAGAGTTGGGTTTCAGTTAACAAGGAAAAAAGAGAGAAGATTAAGAGTTGAAGAAGGTATACAACCTCTCTCTCCGCCTCTGTTGCATTTCATCGCAATAGCTTAAACTAGGGAGAAGTTAAATTAATTCTGAGACCATATGTGGAAAGATCTCAAAATTTTACTCGATTTTGACATAAAATTCATCTGATTTGGTTAAGAATTAAGAAAGAAAACTCTGTCCAAAGTTGGAGGAGTTTCTGCTGCGAAAATGTTCAGAAATAGCCAATTTCAAAAGCTATTTGGCTTATCTAAACATCTTATTCTGAGCTGAAGCTTTGTACACTTAAACTTTGAGATCTCAGGAAAATTTGGGCTTTGATTTCTGCCAAAAATGTTTCATATTCAAATTATGATGGTTTTTCAAAGTTAGGCTGCCACTGTAGAATTCTGATGCCCAGATCTTCCCAGATTTGCTATAATTTGTAACCTTTGGTTAGACAGAACATTTGACCAAACTAAAGTAGCTCAAAAATTAAGAAATTTTTACTGTATCTAGGAGAAAGGTTGATGATAATCTGTACCAAATTTCAACTCATTTAGATATCGTTTACCTATGGTACTAATTTATCAAAGATAAACCATGTGTCGTTGAATTCTTGTTTTTACAACACTGCCCTGTTTTAGAAAATACTAAATAAATACTTAGGCATGTTCAAAAAATGTGAAATTTAGTATGGACACTCTCTGAGATGTCTATGTTAGGTTTCTAAAGGTTTGGAATTTTTAGGTATAAGCTCACGAAGTTATGTCCAGATTATGAGACCTGCGTCAGTTTTGACAGATTAGAGGACTTAATGTATTTTGGTCCTTTTAGCTATTGCATTACATTGGGAGTTTAATTGAGATTATGTATACATTATATTGATTATTATTGCTGAAATTCCTAAACTAACACGGTTGAGGTGATAGGGGCTCACGGAGGACAAGAGCCATCAACATCAACCAATGACTAATCATACAGTGAATGAAAATATTTATTGTAATATTATGAATATTGGTGTTGATTGTGGGATGAGGGTAGTCATATTTATATTGAATGAATGTATTGTTTATAATATTATTTATATTAGTGGTAATTGTGGGTTTCTAGAATTTATGATGATCTTATTCATATTGACTCGGATGCTTTACTATCTGTATTGGTGTATTATTTGTCTTATTATGAACATTGGTGTTAATTGTGACAGTCTTGTTCATATGAAGTTGCTTGATGATTGTGTATAATATACTATTGATAAGGTTATATATTTGTGGCGATAATAATGAGATTATATATATGCGGTGATATTGATAAGGTTATATATATGTAGTGATATTAATGAGGTTGTATAAGAGGTGGAGGTAGCATTGCATACCATCCATATTGTATGCATTGAATTACACTAGAGAGAGTTAACCGATGTGCAGTTAACCAAGGCTTAGTCACGGTGGACAAGCCTAGGGATGCTATAGTGGGCATTCCTTGATAACGCGCCATCGATATATTAGGCCAACGTTATCTAAATTGCGTGCATATGTAGGTGTTTCATGCATTGCATCACAAGAGACATTGCATTTCCTGAAGTATATTACATTGTTAGTGGTAATGAGAGGATGATTACATATTGTCGATGTTGGTGTTTTATAGATGATGATTATATATCATTGGGTAATGAAGTTTTCATTAATGGTTGATTCTATGATTATATTTATCATTTGTTATGAGTTTGATTATCTATTATGAGCACATTGACTTTTAACTTACACCCACACAGGCTTTTTGACAGGTGAGCAAAGGAGAGAGTTTGGTTCATTGTAATCTTAGTCCTTGCTGTGGTGGCATTCATGCCGGTGTTAGGATGTTGAGTCTTGGAGCTTGAGAGAGCTCCATTGTCTTCATACGGTTTCTTAGTTGTGTTTTAAATGGGACATTAAGTCTTGGTATAATGTTTTGTATTAACATGGTACAATGGTAGAACATTTGGAGGATTGTTGATTATTGTCCAGTTGGTAATGTATTGATAATTTATGGTTTCATTTGATGTATGTTTGGGAGTTTATTATATTTCTTTCTCATTGTTATTATATTCCGTTGCGTTCTTCTTTTCGATTAGGTGTTAAGGTGTCGTTCGCAGGTACAGTGACCTATGCAATCATGCCTTACCTAATGTAACATAATTAATGTCTAATTGGATTGGAGATATGACATGTTATAGAATAAGTAATGTAACAGACTCCACAATATTTTTCTTGGCGTTTAATCCTATGCATCCAAGCCCACTTACTTCTTAGGGAATTAACCAATGATTGGAGTTTTAAAACTATACACCACACTAAGATACTCTAATCCACACTACCCAAGTCCATAAGATTATAAAATTAAACTCTTAGGATAATTACGAAAATATAAAATAACATCAACTGAAAATATGGGTCTTTACACTCTGCCCCCATTAAATAAAGTTTCATTCTCAAAACTTACCTTATTTGATCATGTAAAAAGATTAGGGTACTTCTCTCGCATATCCTCATCACACTCCCACGTAGTTTCTTCAACTAAATGGTTCCGTCATAAAACTTTAATAAGTGAAACTATCTTATTGCGAAGTGTCTTCTCCATAGTGTCCAAAATCTCAACAGGTTGCTCCTCATAAGCCAAATCCTTTAGAACTCGAAGTGGCTCAAAATCTATCACTTGTGATGGACTCTGCACATACTTCCGTAGCATCAACACATGAAACACATTATGTACCTCTGCAAGTTTAGGCAGCAAATCAATTTGGTATGCAACTGCACCAATTTTCTCTAGTACCTTAAATGGCCCTATGAAGCGAGGACTCAACTTCCCTTTCCTGCCAAATCTAATCACCCATTTCCAAGGTGAAACCTTAAGAAACACCTTATCACCAACTTGGAACTTTAAGTCCCTCCTTCTGTTATTTGCATAACTTTTCTGACAACTCTGTGCAGCTAACAATCTCTGACAAATAATAACAATCTTTTGATTGGCATCTTGCACTAACTCTGGATTCAAAAGTTGCCTCTCCCCTATCTCAAACCAATATACAAGAGATCGACACTTTCTACCATACAAAGCCTCATAAGGTGCAACCCTCAAACTCGAATGGTAACTATTGTTATATGCAAACTCCACTAAAGCCAACTGCTCATCCCAATTTCCTCTCCACTCTAAAGCACAAGCCCTCAGCATGTCATCCCACGTCTAAATAGTCCTCTTTGACTATCTATCTGTTTGAGGATGATAAGCAGTATTGAAGCTCAAATGTATACCCAAAGCTGTCTGTAAGCTATTCCAGAACCTAAACACGAATGTAGGATCTCGGTCTGAAACAATAGACATTGGTGCACCATGTAACCTAATGATCTCCCTCATATATAATTGTGCTAACTTGTCAAGTGCAAAAGTTTTCTTAGTAGCAATGAAATGTGCAAACTTAGTCAATCTATTTATTATCACCTATACTGTATCATGTCCAACACATGTCTGTGATAAACTTGAAACAAAATCCATGGTAATATGCTCCCACTTTCACTCCGGTAAAGGTAATAGCTGAAGCTTTCTTGCTGGTCTCTGATGCTCTACCTTAATTTGCTAGCAAGTAAGACACTATGCTACAAACTCTGTGATATATCTTTTCATACCACTCCACTAGAAATGCTCACATAAATCTCTATACATTTTAGTACTCCTAGGGTGAATACTATATCCCAAGCTATGAGTCTTAATTAGAATGTCCTTCCTCAACTTGTCATCAGAGGGAATACAAAGTAGACCTCTGAATTTAAGTACCCCATCTTTGCCTATCGAGAAATCTGAAACTCCTCATTTCTCCAACTCTTCTATAATCTTTTTACACTGAGAATCATCTAACTGTGCTACCTTGACCTTGTCAAATAGAGTGAGTTTAACTATTAGCAGACAACATAGTGTTATTTGCCCATGGTAGATAACCTCAACTCCTAAAAGCATTAAGTCCTCTAATGGATGTCGCTTAACAATAAGCGCTGCCAAACCACCCCCAGAGAATTTTCTACTCAAAGTATCAACAACCAGATTTGCCTTTTCTGGATGATATAAGATACTAACATCATAATGCTTAAGCAACTCAAGTCACCTTTTTTGCCTCATATTAAACTCCTTGTGGGTAAAGATATATTTCAGATTTTGGTACAAGAAATTCCTGAGTACTACCAATCACCTAACTAGCTTCCCTGGCCAAGGACGGTGACAAGTAGTGTCACGAGTTGCCACCCGTGGCACGTCTAGGGCCGCGAGAGACCTTGGCGTGGGGCATGTCTGAGCATAATTGGCCGGTGGCATGACAATCTCGTAATTTGTATTTTTCATATTTATTGGATATATGGATTATGACTCCTCGAGGGGGTAGGATGTTTGTTCCTGTCAGTTTGGAGATGGCTCAGAATGCTATTATAAGGGGGGGCATGGTGTTGACTCTACTACCCCCTGGTGCTACCGAAAGGGACAGCATTCAAGTGAGTCCCCCAATGGAGTGGGCGAGACTTGGGGGCCGGCTGTGGCACGTGGCTGCAGTCCTCTTGCCAGTCAAGGGGCTACATGGGCGGCATTGTGCCCGGTGGGGCAGATGTTGGGCATTGGCGTCGAGGATGAGGTTGTGGCATTCGCACCCGCTGCGCCATAATTATAAAGTGGTGGGGCTTATGTCCATGACGGATTGGGCCTCGGTGTGCACACTTGGATGCCGTGTGCCTTGTGTGCACTTGCGCATTGGGTTCACGCTTGTGTACACGGCCGCTTGGTTTGGCTAGCATTGGTGTCGTGGGGCACAATGTTGTGGGCTTATCAGTTGCTATTCAGTGGTGCCTTTCTTTGTGGGCAACCTTGATGCAGGGCGCTAGGAGCTTCATGAATGGAGGCGTTGTACCTACCGGGTGATGTTTGGCTAACGCGTATGTCTAGTTGCATATGGCTATATTGCTTGTGTTTCGAGAGGGACTGGCGCTAAGCACGTTGCTTGTCATGTGTGCGCGCATTTGAGTATGGCGTTGCTATCACCTATAGTTTGGGTAAGCCAAATGGCTTGAGCATCAGAGGTCCGAGTTTAAAGAGATATGCGAGGCATTACGGATGGATCCTAGACAAGCGCATAATCTTATGCATTGGTGTTTGAGTTGGCGGGACTATTGCTTGGTGCATAGTCGCCTCACGGGTTGTTTCCGCTGCGTATGATCATAGCGGGTCGCATAACTGTTACCGTGTGGTACTCAGCCTGCCAATCTGTGACAGGTAGGCATGCCTGTCTCCAGGCCGAATTCTTCCAATCCGATTTAAAAAATGCCCGTTCCGGTCTGATGTGAGAAAAATAATCCGAATCCGTCACCTCCAAATGTCCGTTAAAGAAATCCAACCCTGACAGGAAAGTAAGCAATTTTTTTATGCTATTGAGAGAACCCACTACTGGTATACTCACTTTAAGCAGGCAAACCTGGTCCATAACAAAATACATTTTTAAACAAAAAAAAAAAAATAGAACAATTGAAAGCTGAAGACTTTATTATATTTTTATATCAGGAAGATAAGCCAAATGTACTGAACCCACCATTCCTACTCGACTCTCCACCTGCACTAAACTGCAGTTAAATATATATATATATATATATATTCATGTATGTCACTTGCACCTTACATGAACTCTTCACATTAAAAATTATATTTTTAATTGTATTAGTTAAGCCATTACATTTACAAAAATTTTCAACATCTACTTTTTGTTAGTTTTCATTTAAGTTTTAGACAAAAAAATTACCCCATGGTCTCTTGTAAAAATGGATGCACGGCGATTTTCTATTAATTTTTGAAATAGGAGTTTAACATATTGCAATTATTTTGTAAACCCAAAGACTTAATTGTAACAATACAAATAAAGGTTTTAAAGCGAAATTTTGTGTGAAATGGATATATTCTTTTTTTTTTTTTTAGTTCTTTTTTTACATTTAAAATATTGAGTTTTAAGAAATAGTCCAGTGATGGACTGGAACTCAAACTTTCTATTAAGCCCCCAATTTGATCTTTAAACAGGCACTTGTAATCTGTCATCTTCTCTAAGAATGTGATTTATCTTATTCGCATAAACGAAAAAAAGAAAGGGATTTTATTCGCACATGGTGATCATGAATCCTCTTTCTTGGACTCGTTGAAGTGCATGTCTGTGTCAGAATTTTCGAGGGGAGGCAAAAATCGAACAAAGAGTAGGTATGCGCATTAGAAACAGGACAATAATAATTGCTATTGGGACAAACAACAGAGGAATCGGTGATATCTGAGGATGGGGCGATAAGGCGTAGTTATTGCCGCAGCTGCTGATGATAAACATGATACGTGTACTAGATTTGGACACGCGTGCCACCTTCTCCTCCAGCTTGCAGCGCACTTTCTCCGCGTCTGTCGTCTTATATCCTCCCTATTGCCTTTTGAGGAAGAATACTAACAAAACAGTCTAACCTCTTCAATCTATCCTCATCTCTTTTGGCCTCAGCCGCCGCCGCCGCCGCCTCCTCGACCCTTTAATTCTTGCACTCTCTGATAAAATAGTACTATGATTTATTAAAATAAAAAAACAAAAAAATAGTTTTTTTTTTAGTACTTAAGTCAGTAAGAATATTAATTAAGTTAAAAGCAAGGAAGTAAGAAAGAGAACTGTGTACTTGTCAGTTGTCAACTGAACTTGGATGACTCCTGTGGCCATGTTCTTCTGGGTTGAAAGAACAAAACTCAGAAGTAACAATGTATGCTGGCCTACGGTCTGATGAACTTGGCCACCTTAATGCACCTTGTTCATGGAGTACTTGCATATATACATATATATATATATATCTCTTTTTTTCTTTTTTCTTTTTTTTGGGTGGAAGGAGGGTTGGGTTATTAATAGGAGTGATAATTGGGCGGGTTTGGATGAGTTTAAATTGAGTATTTATAAATTACAAATTGATATGAATTAACTCAAATGTGAGAGAAGGATTTAAAATTTTGTTTTAATTTCTCTCACAAGTACTGAGAAATTTTTTTGAAGCATAAGAACGAAGAATATGCCCGCACTTTTGCAAGGAGAAGGTCCCATGCATCATAATAAAACAAAACTGCACCATTATCTTATCACAATGGCACTGACCCATTAACCAAAAGGAAAAACTATCCTCACTTGTGAAGGGCACGTTATAAAAGAAGTTATTTACTTTTAAAATCGTCTCTACCATACTAACCTCAACACTCGCCAGCTCAATATTAGAGAGAGAGAGAGAGAGAGAGAGAGAGAGAGAGAGAGAGAGAGAGAGAGAGAGAGATGAAGCCTTTGCGCAATTCACTAGCATATTGTGTGAAAGAGAAGAAGCCTTGTGTTGGGTGGGTTCAAAAGTATTTCAAGGATTGTCTATGCAACCTCCACGATGAGTTTTCTTTCGCTTTTGGGCTCATTAGTCTCGTCTGTTGGGGAGTGGCAGAAATCCCCCAGATTATCACCAACTTCCACACGAAGTCCAGCCATGGAGTCTCTCTATTGTTTCTCCTCACTTGGATTGCTGGGTTTGTTTTCTAAACCACCTAACCTCAACATTAATTGTTCTTGTATGTTTTTTGCCAGCGGCGAACTCTAGATCATGACTTGGCTGTTTTTTTTCTTCTCTTTGATGCAGTGACATTTTCAATCTTGTGGGTTGTCTACTTGAGCCTGCAACAGTAAGTCCACTTGACTGTTAGTTTCTAGCAAATTGTCTGAAAAAGAACACCCTTAATTTTTGCACATAATACTCCAAAATTTCAAAATTCAAACTCAGAGGCTCAACCCCTCAGAGGTGCAATGCTTTTTAAGCAGTGATATCCTCAGAATGGGGTGGCTCTGGGTAAATTACCACCTCTCTCTCTCTCTCTCTCTCTCTCTCTCTCTCTCTCTCTCTCTCTCTCTCTCTCTCTCTCTCTTACTACTACTTTTTCTGGTTGCAGTTGCCGACTCAGTACTACACAGCCCTGGTAATACCACTTCCCAATTTGCTTTTCATATTCTGTACCTGGTCCAATACCTACAAAATTAGAGTCTGATGCACACATATAAACAATATGTATCTCAATTCAATTTGTATCTTGTTTTTTTACTCTACCTGACTTATATAAATGTTTGACAGCTTTACACAGCAAGTACTGTCGTGTTGGTGCTGCAAAGCATTTACTACGATTACTTATATACCTGGTGGAAGTGCCAAAGGATTGAGCACAATCAAGGGGTACAATTTCTTATCTCTCCTTGACCAATTCAGCTTGCCTTAGTGACAATTAAATATAAGCATTTCTGGGCACCCAAAGGTATGATTAATAAGACATCATGCTTTCTTAGGTTGAAGAAGAGAAAAAACTTCTGAAGCCGCCTAAACCAGCTGATTCAGGCATTCCAATACCTGGTGGCTCCCCCATCGTGCCGCCTCATACAGAATATTATTACACGTATATACAAATATATATGTGTTGTTTCCACCATTTATTTTGTGTTATTTTCTGTACAACTTATATTTCTCATGATTGAAGACAAAAAGGATATGCTTAATTTCCAGGTCCGCAAGGTCTCTTGCTCGTAGCAGCACTCCACCCACTTGGTCTTTTCTCAGGATAGCTAGAAGTGGTCCTTCAGCTGTGGGGCTCGAAGGCGACTCATCGTCAGATGATGACCCCGTTCAAGCTTCATCCAAGAAATCTCCTAGCAAGCCTAAGCCAATCCCACGACTGGTGAGCCTCTCATTTTTATCTTACTCCATTTTTAACTTTTAATTTTTTTTTTTCTAAACTTTATATATGCCACATTTTTTTTTCAGGCAGGTTCTGGAGCAGCATTCCTAGCTACATCGGCAAGCCTGCCCAAAAGAAGCAAGGCCTTGATGGAAGTATACGTAGGATTAAGTGGGAGGAGACTCTTACATGTATGATTAGTGACTGCACAAAAGTTAATTGACGTTTCTGTTCTTCTTTCCAAGATGCTTACGGCTAGGATTTATATATATATATATATATATAGCAGGAACAGAGCATGGAGAACAATGTCTATGGCCAAGGGTTAGGATGGATGATGGCTGCTATATACATGGGTGGTCGAATCCCTCAGATATGCTTAAATGTAAGTGGTAATTGAATCTTTAGGCCAACAATGTATTGCAGGTTTTTCACCTTGTCATTTTTAGTTTAATTTCCTTTGCTATGAAGTGTTTTGTATCTAATGGAAATTATATTGCCTTCCTTAACCAGATTAAAAGAGGAAGCGTAGAGGTGACTTTCTAACTTTCTAATTCTAATTGGAACATTAATTAATTACCTTCTAATGCTTAATTCTGTTAAGTTATTAAGACCTTGTCTAATTAAAAATTGTGTAGGGATTGAATCCACTCATGTTCGTCTTCGCACTCATTGCTAATGCCACTTATGTAGGAAGGTGCTCTATCTCTATCTCTCTCTCTCTCTCTCTCTCTCTCTCTCTCTCTCTCTCTCTCTCTCTCTCTCTCTCTCAAGCTTGTTTGATTGGATGCAGCATTGTTGTAAGAACCTCTGAGTGGGGCAAAATTAAAGCCAACATGCCCTGGTTACTGGATGCTGTGGTCTGCGTTGGTCTCGACTTACTTGTATCCTTTTGCTCATCCTCTTGCAGAACTTAGCTTTTCTACTGACAAATATTGTTCCTGTACCCTTATTTAATTGCTCAAACATAAAATAAAAATAAAAAAAACCAGAGTCCACCTTAATAACCATGATGATAAGATCATATTGCAGTATGTCTACTACAGATACATCCAGAGGAGGAGAATCACAGGTGGGAGAGAAGACCATGGAGACTATGTGGAAGCAAATAATGCTCCTTTGTCTAATTGACTGTTTATTGGAGTCCCAATATTGTTAGGTCCAGAACATTTGTTACTTCCCTCTAGTCAATAAATTTATGTATCATTTGTTCTTCATGGACATGACTATTGTATTGAAAATTTTAATTTTCAAGGCACTCGGATATATACCTTTGGAACTAAGAGAGGTTAGAGTCATTATTAACCTCAAATCAAAGATTCAAGAGAGAGAGAGAGAGAGAGAGAGAGAGAGAGCAAGAGAGAGCGCAATGGAACTGTATATGCACCTGGTAAATTCTCTCTAGTGTATAAAGCAATTCTCATTCTTCAATGTTACTAGGTTTTACATAAGAATAAAAAAATAAAAATAAAAATAAAATCAACTTAGTTTATGTTTAGCCGTTTGTTTTTTATTACCCTTTGATTGTGGACCCCAAGTAGTTGGGATAAGGTTTCACGAAAATGGAAATATTGATCTGTGCCGTATTGTTGAAGAAGTGTTGGTAAACCCTAGCTAGCCCATTTGTATTTTCGGCCAGTGGGCTGGCCCATGGACTACGGTTTAGTAGGTTACTTTCGTAACCCTGGAACCAGGATACAAAGGTTTTAGTTAACAGCCGGTGGAAATTCATGAATCCACTAAAAGCTTGAAGATAATTATATAGTTGAACCTCTAATAATTAATATTCACTAGTTTTATATTCTATGATATCTAACAATTTTTTGAAGAATGAACTTTGGTCCATAGTGTATAATAAGTATTTCTATTATTGATTAATTTATAAGTCCCTAAGCAAATTCTTTTATATTATTGATTATCAGAATGTAAAATGCACTTGTATGCATATAGAGAAAATATTTACTAGTATATAGCAAGAAATCTATTCGTATAAAAAACGTGACTAGGATGCTATTGAGTTAGAGTACATAATGCATTTTTTTCCAAAGTAATTTATTACGCTTAAAAATAAATCCTGACCTTTGTATTTTTGTGCTCAAACTTGCATAACAGTGCCCTGGGTAAAGTTAGTCTTGCCCTCATGTTGGTTTAGACCCAGATGCGTTGAGAAGAAACCCCATTTTTCATGGGCCAGCCCACTCCCCGAAAATACAAATGGACATGGATAAGGTTTACATGACAAGGTTTGTCTTCATGTCAACTGTTCAATTGGGCAAAAATTCAAATAATTCTCTTGTAGTTTGAGCAAATATTAGATGGCTCCTTTATAATTTAAGCAAAAATCAAATAACCTCTTGCTGGCAAAAGTGAACACAATCATCCTCATAGTTTGAACTTATGGATGAAACCCTAACATATTTTGGTAAAGTGACAAAAATATCCTTACGAAGATCAATCCTTTACTTTGACATAAAAGGACAAAGTCATCCATTTTGGAGTGATGGAATGACGAAAATACCTCTATAATAGAATCACCATTAATTTTAACTATTTTTATTCATTTTACAGTTAAGTTTAAACCATAAACGATTTATATGTTCACTTTTAAAGTATATGAGAGTCATTTGATTGTTGCTTAAATCATAAGAGAACAAATTGTAATTACTCCATAGTTTTATTTCCATTAGGTTGAAACTATACATCACTAATTAATGGTGAGATTTCTCATCATTTTCGGTTGTCAACAGGTCTCCATAGGACCATAGGTCTCCCTCCCTCAATTTATTCGGAAAGTCATTGTTTACCTACCAGCAATATTGATATGAATACAAATAAAACAACCAACCATGAAATGAAATCAGAATGCAAGTTTCAATGTTAATTCATGGCTTCTTGCCCACTATTGCGCAAGATAGGCTATTTTGTTTCACTTTTTATGGAAAAACTTGTTTTGTAGGTCAGCTTAATTAATAATGAGCTTTCAACAAAATCACGACTCCTTGCTTCCTCTATCACTAGGACACCTACAATTTGGTAAGCTTCAATTCCTTTCACACAGAAGGTAGACCTTGCTTGGTACTGAAACAAGTTTCACTTATTTATCAAGCACAGAGAGAGAGAGAGAGACTTATTTACAAGCACAGAGACACAGAGAGAGAGAGAGAGAGAGAAGGGAGAGGAAAGAGAAGGAAAGAGAAGGGAAAGAGAAGGAAAAATTTTAAATGACTCTCTCTTTCTCTCTCCTCTTTCCTTCCACTCTTTTTTTATTTTCTTTATAAAACTAAATAGGAAAGAAAAGTATTTATATTTTATTTTCTCTTTTCTTTTTTTTCTTTTCCTTTCTCTCCCCTAAATTTCAAAATAAGTTGTACGGCAGCATGTAGGGAAAATTTTAAATATCTCTCTCTCTTCACTTTTTTTTTATATTTTCACAAAATTAAGAGAAAATATTTTGTCTTCATTTTTTCTTTCATTTCCTTTCCAAACAACTTGTTAAATTCGCGGGTCTTGCAAGATATTTTGTTAAGCATGTATTATTTAATTGTATAAAGTGTAAATTCACACTTTTTCACTACTTTTAATACTATATAACTCTAGTCATAAATGATTAGCCCATGCTGTTAAGGCACAAAAGTTAGCAATTACCTAATTTCTTGTATGATGTGGCAAGCCTAACTTCACAATTTAAAAATAAATCTTGCTAGACACTTGTGAAGCATAATTTGAAGTGTGAGGCCCCATCTTTTCACGATTTCAACACTTTCTACAAGCATGCGTATATGCCATTTTAGACCTTGTTCACAAGTGGGCTCCGGCTAATAGTAATTTGTTGGATATTCAAAAACCTAAGATTTGTTGGGTTGACCGACTTAAAATCAATGGGAAGCTTAGATTACTCTTAGATTCAAGTGAAAACAAGGATAATGGTAATAATGATCTCTTTATAGTGTAATTATGCTTCCAAAGCATTCCAAGGTTGTGCCACAAAAGAAGAGAAGAAAAATGTTTTTTTTTTTTTTTAATTTTAGCAAAGAATCTTACATGAAAATAATGCAATAGTGACACTTTTATAATATTATACAATTTTGTTACATATTTATTTTAAAATGATAAACTTATAATTCAGTAACATCATTCTATAATTTTTTTTTTTTTTGTTTATGTATCTTTACATGGAAGATAGATATTTAAATTAAAAGCAATCTTACGAGGCGTAAACAAGAATTTCCATTTGTTCATATCCTTGGACAATTATTTCATTCTGCTCGCATTTTGTTTTTAAAAGAACAATTTTCTTCTTACAGAGCTTCTGTTTTTTTTTTTTTTGAAACAAAATGTTCTTCCAGAATAATACATATTTCTTGTAAGGTAACCACTTGTCGATTCATGTTTGTTGTCTCTAATAACACCATATTTTAGAAGGAATAGAGTTGTACTTGTCAGGAAGGAAGCTTCGTAGGGACCCAGAAAGACCAGTCATCTTCCCTTATTTCCTCGCGAACCATGAACTTAGCGCTGCGTGTCAAGCAAAGGATTATGTGCATGTGCTGCTCGTCGGCTCGGCCAGGCAACCTTTTCAAACGTACTGTTGAGTTGACTGTCACCGACAGTCTTTTACTTGCTAGCTTGCTCTTGTTTCTTTTGGCCAAATTTTTTTTTTTTTTTCACATCTGAATTGAAAAAAAGAAAAAAAAAACCCCCAAGTATTAAACTCCTATAAAGATAGTTCCCACCATGTTATGAAAAAAGTTGTGACTCGTTCAGGAGGGTCCTTTACCACATCAAGGTATTCATTTTGATTAATATCAATACTAGTCATGGCATTTACACATTTATTTCCTCGCATAATGTGTTAAAGAGTGCAATTACAACTCTTGCGCTTTAGCCATTAGATAAACGTTTCATTTCTTCTAATTAAACATTAAACAAAGCGATAAACATATAAAATGGTTACATAAAACTGAAGCCGTAGTATAAGTTAGTTTGAATAGCCTTTTACAAGTTGTCATATATAATAATAAATTAGGCTAGTTTGGTTGACAAGGGCTCTTGATATTCTTTTGAGAGATCAATAGTTCAACTCATGCTAAAATATTAAATACTTGTGAATTATTCTAGTCCCAATTTGAGATGAAATTATTCAAGGTACGCGTAAGTTGTTCCGAAGACCCCTGATTGCTGAACAAAAAGAAAAAGAGATCACTATATATAATGCTTTGGTATTGGACTGCATTTGTGACATAGAGAAGGTATTATTCGAGATTCATATATAAGCTGACTCTAAAGTTGAGCTTAAAAAATAAAAAGGGTCACTATAAATAATGCTTTGGTATTGCACTACGTTTGTGACATAGCAAATCTAAATTATACTTATGTTGATAGGGCAGCACATGGTAGACAGAGTTTACAATCACTTGCAACAACGTTCGGCACACATTGGTTTCAACCACCCACAAAGGTTGTGTGTATGGCCAACTTAATTCAATCAAAACTCAGAAGAGAGTAACAACCATGAGTGATTTGGTGGCTCATGATACTAAATTAATGACAGGCGGCCTAATTCGCATATAGAGAAGTGAAATAAAAATAAAAAATGGCTTCTTGGAACCCGAAATATCTCATGTTTAGACAACATGAGACTCAACAAGAGCCACAGAATCCTAAAAACCGTAGCTGGCATATGTTTTAATTCACAATATTATACTTAGTTTCAAGAGGCGACGGATAATCTCCAATTCCTCATGTGGTGTTTCTTCCTACTGATGATCTGCATTGCCATTGATCTTGAAGTTAAATTTATGCCTACATTTCACTAAAAAATATTTGAAAACTTCGAAAGAAAATTAAGAAGTTTCAGCTGGTGGTTCTTAGAAACAAGTTTTGATCACAGCTGGGTTGACCTCGGTCTTCTTCCTATGGATTGAGCCTAGAGAGCCCACAATAACATCGGAAGCTCTAGTTTAGTGCAAGTTTCATCACTTGGTCCAAAAAAAAAACCCAAAGTACCAAAAGCAATATTTGGCTATGTCCAAAAAGAAGAGTTATATAGGAATATTCGTCATAGGATAGCTATATAGGAATATTTGTCATCCATTTCCTTCTATAGCAACTTATTCTTATACAGAAATTGAAACCCTCTTATGTGTAAGCGTACAGTTCGTACTACATTTCTCTTCCAAGCAACCAAGTATATATATATATATTGAGAGAGAGAGGTATATGTCTATTCACATACAAAGGGGGATCACCTTGTCTTCTTTAGTGACCGTAACTGTAATTAACTGTTCTCAGGTACATAGTCAAAAAATAGTGTCATTATATGATCCGCCATCACTCACCGTGCCATGTTTCACCGCCATCTACAAATAAATAAACTGTCGATCGGCACAACAGAGAAGGATCTCCCGGCTTTGATCTCTGCTCTCTTTGAATTACGTCCCACTCACCAAACTTCTGCGAAATCAGAAAAAACAATGAACATTTCATAACAAATCATTAAAAAAAAAAAAAAAGAAACTGATAACAACAAAAGCTTTAAGATCACAATATACGTACTTCAGGAATCGAGAACAAAAGGTGTTTGCAACAGATCATAAGGTGCCCACAGAGCATCCAAAGGACACGGCCTGTTGGCGTCGAGTCGAGCCCATGGCTTTCCCTTTCCACTCCAATGCAAAAGGCTCACCGGACCCGGGTGTAAATCTCGGCATAGTCCCTGAAAATTATCACCTCCAAGCCCGTGTTGGTTCCATCGGTGATCCACAGAAGCTATGTTTCCAGCAAAAACCAGCAAAAAAGGGGGTAACGAACCCAGCTCATAGATTCTCATTCTTTTCTGCAACTCCATCCATTCTACGATCTTCGTAGTGTAATCCCCATCTCGCCATCGCTGGAGATCGATAGCCATCACCCCTGTGTTGAAGTAGCAAGCATTTCGAGCTGCAAATGTCAAAGAAAGAGATGGGTTCGACCAAAACGTCGGCGTGAAGTAGGACCTGAAGTTCGCATCGCAGTACTCTGGCGCTGCGAGGACTGCCCGATCACCTAGCGGCGTTGCGGCCAGTTTGGCTATGTCGTCGACGAGGACCAAGTCGGAGTCGAGGTAGACAACTTTGCGGACGCATGTGGGGAGGAGATGGGCGAGGTAGTTGCGGGCGTAGTTAAGGGGACAGTCGAGAGCAGCTCGAATTGAGGTGGAAATGAGGCCTGCCACGGCCGCGTCGTCGAAATGGTAGACTCTGAAATTCAAGCTAGGGAATGATTTGGCAATGGTGAGGTTGAGGTGGTTGGCGTCGGCGGACGCAGAGGCGACGAAGTGGAAGTTGATGTTCTCCGGGCAGGAGGAGTGTTGGAGGACGGAGAGAATGGCGGCCATGGAGCCCCGGAGGTACGCGGCGTCAAGGGTCATCGCCACGTGTACTGCATTATCAGAGCAAATTCTAGTATTGTTACCATCAACACCATCTTCGTTGTCATTGTAGGGAACTGAAGGACAAGCAGGCGAGTTGTAGAACTGTGGGGCTTCCCTGAATTCTTGAGAAGCGGCTACATTGGTTGCTGCAAAGGAGAGGATTAACAGGAGAGAGATTATGTGCTTTGAAGATGCAATGGTTCTAGGCATCATTTGGGTGCAAAGTTCTAGCCCTCTCTCTCTCTCTCTCTCTCTCTCTCTCTCTAAATTGAGGGCCAGGACGGCAACATATATATATTTTGAATATCAAATAATCAAACCCTTATTAGTTCCAACTATTATTCAGTCCAACTGGTCCGAATTAGTTTTACTAGTTTCAGTGACCATGGTCCGTAAAATGGTCTATCTGACGGCTGATGAAGTGCCAACACGTAGTCTTCAGCAGGGCCCACCCGTGGAAAAATAAAATTAAATTTAAGTTGTCGTCATCATCATCTCTCCTCTCGGTTCTCTTCAGTTGAACCATCCACGTCTGAAGATAGCTCCAACGCAGCGTCTGATTAGAAGTTTTGAACTGCTGGTGTGGCTGACGAATGAAGGCCAGTAGGCACCAAAATAGCATGTCCTCAAGTTCAACATAAATTTGCAAACTCAATGGTCAGCTTTTTTTGCCTCATTTGGGCTGTGCCGATCTGTTGAATTCTTGAATTTACTAATGGGAAGAATTCTTGAATTTACTAACGGGAATTAGCATTTGGCTAAGTTAGTGATAGTAGTTGGGTAGTATAAGAGGTCCAAACGCTTAGCTAATTGAACAAAACGTCACCAAAGAGTTCCCTTAACTCACAAAATCTTAGAATGTTAGAAACTGAGAGTTTACAACTATGGTTGACAAATGCAGACAAAATATAGAAGATGGGATAGAGATAAGACTCGATCGACTCGGCCCTCGCTGTCTGATCTGGTAAATTTCCCAATCCTCAACTCGATTTTTGTATACGAGTTCCCTATATTCGGTGGAACATTAATTGTAGCTACTTGCGACCATCCATGTCTAAATCACACGTAATTTCTTTTATTTATTTATTTATGTGGTCAAGACATCTGTCAAGTTTATGCACACCTTAGTCTATTTAATTCTTGATTTGGTCAAATACAATTCATTCAAATTAAAATTAAATTCACAAGACTAAAAATTGTAAATTTTTGAACTACTCGTCCCTGCACTAGACAACCCATGGCGATTCAGGCAGTTCCTTTCTAGAGATGAGTAATTTGATAAAAACATTAGATTTTTTGTCCATAATCTACGCCACCCATTGTGTACCTTCCAATCTACCGCGACGTAATTGCCGGGGGAAAGTTACCACGTAGCCACACATGGGACCCAGACGAGGCTTTTGCGCCAAGCATAGACGACGAAGAAGAAAATGAGGGCATATTGAAAATGAAAACACTATTCTGAACCTTTGTATAAAAATTTTTTTACTAACGTAATAAAGCAATGATATTTTCATAATTAAAACATCATTAGAATTATTTTGTTTTAAAGTAAATAGAATCATTCATGTGATAAATGTTATTTGAATTTTGTAATTATATAACATTATAATAAAAATAGATAGCCAGACTAGAAATTAGTAGAAGAGTGATCTCAAACATTCAAAATCTTGCTTTTCCATCCATGTGACCTAACACTTTTAATTCATTACTAAGCTAAAAGAAGATGATGATATCGACCAAAAAAAGATAAAGAAGGAAGTAATGACCACAAAGATGTTGACCAGGCTCAAGTGTCACATGGTCCTATATATTGAATGCTTGACCCTACTCACTTGGAACTAAAATTTTGTGGACGATAATCATCAATTCTTTCGCATACAAGTTAATATATCACGAAAGAATGTGGGGTGAATGCTCCAAATGAATTACAATTCTGAAGATGATAATAATAAAGTCTCGTACAAATTTAGTATGCAAGGTACGTAATGTGGGGTGAATACTCGAATGGGAGCAGTAACTGCTGTTTGTGACGAGTCTTTGTCAGAGAAAGCTCAAGCCAAACCTGACCAAAACTAATTTGAATCTGCAGCCTTTTGGAAGTACTATTTTCTTCACCCACGCGATATATGAAAGTCATCAAAATCTTGGAGTTGGATCTGTATGAAAATTGGAGAATGAAAAAAACTTGCTACCATTCACACACACATGAAGATAAATAAAGATAAATATATGATCAGCTTATTCTCAAGTTCGATTCTTCCTCACGCTCTTCTTATAACAAGTTACCATGCATAAAGTATGTATAATTTTTATGCACAGTGATTTGAATCTGTCGGATCTCTGCATATCTTGTAGCATCCTCTTATTAATAATGAGAGGAGCTGCGCACCCACATTTTGTAGTAGCTGAAATATGCCCTCAATTAATATCATTAAATTGCATGTGTACCTCACATGCCCTCTCAACAAGCTTTCTGCCTTACAAATGAAAAGAAAAGAAGAAGAATCCAAGAGCTCCATCATTAGGGTACAACATTAACGACTACGTTAGAAACAGTACCCATGTGCTATCCATGACAATCCTCCTTCCCAAAATTTTGCAATGAGTTCCGGATTTCTAGCTATCTATATATTCAACAACCTTGCCTTTTTAACTTCTTGCTTTTTATCTTTTATGTAAGTAAGCGGATCTCTCAAAATCCAAGCTCATCTTGCCACTGTTCTGTCACCGACACATGAGGCAGAAGTTGAGGGTGGGTCAAGAAGAGCCGCCAAGAAAGTCAGCTAAACACGGCGACCACATTGTCTCAGCCTCGTCTATACTAAAGATAGAATTGTATTTTGTAAGAGTAGCTGCCGAGTATGACAAGCTCTATTTACGCTCTATTATGTGCCTGCCAACTGCCAACTTTAATGGGTCATGGATTCTACTAGTTCGGTTGATATTTATCTTCCTTTTTTTTTTATAGGTAGTTTGATTGAGGTTCTAGATTGTAGAGTTAGACGGAACCAAAAAGGTTGCTTTAGCAGCAAAATATAAAAAGATTTGGCATGGAAATCCATATGGTACAACTGTTACTTTGTCAAACTAGTGATGGCCAGTCCTTGGAAAATCTCAACAAGCTCAAATCCTTGTACACGACATCACCAATTTGTATAGTTTGCTTCATTCCCAACAATGCAGAGCAAATCAACAACTGCAACAAATGAGAATAACCAGAAAAGATAAGGTAAACCCGTGGTAGAAAGAAGTGTGTGTCATATTTACTGCCCTGTCAACCAGTGGCCTTGGTAGAGAGAGATTAAATCCCGCAGAGACCATTCAAATTAGCAATCCAGGACCATCACACCGATACTCAAAGTAAGCTTTCCTTCTAGCAAAGTAATCGTAATTGTCTCCGCAGTTGTGACCCAGCTACTTGTACGGCCACTTACACCACAGGACACCGAATTCAATACGTATTGTTACTTTCATGAACACCGCCTTGGAAAAAATCAAACTGATACATAACTTAACGGTTCAGAGATTACAAGACAATTTGAAAATTTTGAACTAAAGTAAGAGATGGAATGCTTGGCATAGTCTAAGAGAATCAGTTGATGGAACGTGTATGTAACATAGTCCAACTCAAATCTTTTCTTATATAGAAGAATAAACTGACTAAAGATAAGTTTCATGTTGCTTCATGGGTGTGGCTGTTCTAGATACATCACGATATCAGTGCTACATTCAAGAACTTGCATAACAGCAGATAGGGAGGGAGGCTCATACATCCACCACATTCCTAGAAATTGCCCAGAAATACTGATTTTCCCATTCAGGCTTCGGACAAGCACTGCCAGCATAAGCACTCAGATGCCACAAATAGAGCAGAAGAAGTCAGATCATCCGCAAATGAATACAAATTGCACATTCATATAGAGCACCAGTAGTTCGATTGAGATGTAGACATGCTAAATCCACCAATTACGAAACAAACTACCAAAACAGGAAAATCAAATTGTAGCAAACCTAGAAAATGTTGTGAGGTCATGGCTCACCTTAGGGTGGATGAGCCGCGTCCAATCTTTTACGCCATCTGCCTATATATATAGCAGTGGCATGTTATGAGAAACAAAGAGAAATAATGAGAAACAAAGAAAAAGAAAGAAAAAGAAGGAGAGAGAGAGAGAGAGAGACAGAAAAGAGAGAGAAGAAAGAGAGAAAAGAGAGAGAGAGACAGAAAAGAGAGAGAGAGAGAGAAAGAAAAAAAAGAGAAAGAATAGGAGGAAAAGAGAATAAAGGAAAAGTAAAGAGTGTAGATAAATTATTTGCATTTCTATTGTCTTTAAATTTTGCCTTATGACAGCAATATATGTTTGGGTGATCAAGAAAATCTATTTCTTAGTTCCAGAAGAACTATTTAATTATTATATTTTGTCTTATGAAAGTAATACATGCTTAGCTGATCAAGAAGATCTATCCCCATAGTTCCAGAAGAACTATTTAATTATTATTTGACAGTTCCAGAAGAACTCGTTTTATTATATACTGTGTTTTGCTTGCTTCAAATTCATTTAGTTTATAACACGTTATCAGCACGAAACTCTAAATACTTATATATTGGGAAGGTACTTTATTAATATTTCAGTTCATTTATCTTTATTTTGGGTTCTTTACTATTCACTCTTCACTTCATGGCAAAATTTATATTTATTATATAGTTGGTGAATAGTGATGCATAGTTGATGAATAATGATAAATAGTAATTTTTTGAAACTTTGATTGTTTATTTCTCCCAGATCATAAATATCTGGCCTATGATATTTAAAGATCTGGAATCCTTATTGCAATAGCTTTTCATAGACATGTGACTGGATTATATTTTGATATTTAGATTGAAATTTACAATGGAGACAAAAATAGTGATATAATATATATATATATATGAAGTCTACTATTCATGAACAGTAATAAATAATAATTGTATAATAATATATAATAAACAATATGTAATCAATAATATGGTAATACTTTTCACTATTCTATCGGTTACTATTTATTATAATACCCACCTAACATTACTAAGTTCAGTAGAGGTTTTAACATGATCATTAATTGATGATTGTCAGATTTTATTGCTTTAAATATTTTATATTTAGATCATTCCAGAAGTAATGATTTTAGAAATACAATGAAAGAAATCAAGCGCTCCTATGAAATATTTATTAAGGCTTGCACGTAATTTATTTAATTATTGTTACTTTATAAGGTCGGCTTGCTGCGTGCCACTGCTTTCATCTATATTACTACTATTATTTAATTATGTTTATTATGGCCGCTGCCTATGTTAGTTTACTATTGTATCATCGTTGAATTTTTCACAAGGCTTATTATGATTTAATGCACCTGGAGTTGCCAGATAATCAATAAATGCACTTGGAGTTGCAAGATTATGATTGAATGCACCTGAAGTTGCAAAGACAATGATTTAGTACACCTGAAGTTGTAATAACAAGGATATAGGGCAGTGTTGCCAATTATGATTCAAATAAATGCACAATGAAAAGGATGTGAAGGAATCTTCCTGATGAAGATTGATGGAAAAATAGATCACTTAATTGGTGATAGAAATGTCATCACCAATTAGTTTATATTCTTGTCCTCTGTTATATGAATATTTTAATTGTCTTATCAAATAAGCAATTTCATATTTTATATAGAAACATGGAATCTACCAAAGCATTAATAACTTCCAAGATGACCGATAGAGATATATGTTTAATAGATAGTGCAACTACTCATACAATTTTTCGAGAGAAAAAATATTTTATTAGCTTAACGTTAGCTGAAAATAATGTTAAGACAATATCTGGTAATACACAATTAATTGAAGGTTTTGGAAGAGTCAATATATTGTTGCCAAAAGAAACAAAACTCTATATTGATGTTATATATTCAACTAGAGCTACAAGGAATTTGCTCAGTGATAATAAATGAAGATAATAAAGAAAATCTTTATATTACTTCTACTGTTTCACGCCAGAAGCATATATTAGAAAACTTACCACTTTCTCTTCTCAATTATATTATACAATTATAAGAATTTTGAGATTACCTAAAGTTATGCACTAGAAGTGTTTTGACCCAAAGAATTTTATACTTTGGCATGATCCTCTTGGTGATCCGGGATTAACGATAATGCGTCAAATAATTGAAAACTCTCATGGGCATCTGCTAAATAACCAGAAGATCCTTTTGTCAAGCAATTATACATGTCCCAGTTGTTCACAAGAAAAATTAATTGTGAGACCATCCCTGGCAAAAGTAATAGTTGAATCCCTAACCTTTTTACAAAGAATTTAGGGGGATATATGTGGGCCGATACACCCACCATGTGGATCATTTTGTTATTTTATAGTTTTAATAAATGCATCCACTCGATGGTCACATGTTTGTTTGCTTTCTACTCGTAATGTTAAATTTACTAGGCTTCTTGCTCAAATTATCAGATTACAAGCACAGTTTTCAGATTATTCGATTAAGTCGATACGACTGGATAATGTTGGTGAGTTTACATCTTAAGCTTTTGATGATTATTGCATGTCCATAGAAATTAATGTTAAACATCCCATTGCACATACACACACACAAAATGGTCTAGCTGAATCTTTTATCAAACGCCTTCAGCTTATAGCTCGACGTTTACTTATGAGAACACAATTACCTATTTCTGCTTAGGGACACGCCATATTGCATGCTGCATCATTAGTCCGTGTCCGACCCACTGCATACCACGAATATTCACCATTACAACTTATTTTTAGTCAACAACCAAATATTTTACATCTAAGGATTTTTTGTTGTGCTATCTATGTACTAATTGTGCCATCACAACGTATTAAGATGGGTCCCCAACATCGACTTGGGATTTATATTGGTTTTGATTCTCCATCTATTACTAGATATCTTAAACCTTTAACAGGGGATGTATTCACTGCACGTTTTGTGGATTGTCATTTTGATAAAACATTTTTCCCACCATTAAGGGGAGATAAAATGCAACTGGAAAAACAGCATGAGATTACTTGGAATACTTCCACGGTATCTCATCTTGATACTCGAACAAATCAACGTGAATCAGAAGTTCACAGGATTATTTATTTACAAACGATTGCAAATCAATTACCTGATGTGTTTACCGACACCAAGAAGATAATAAAATCATATATACCAGCTACTAATACCCTAACACGTATTGATGTCTCTGTAGGACAATTTGCTAATATAACAGCAAATGAATCTCAAGCACGCACGAAGTGTGAGAGACCTAATAATGCAAAAGACACAGTTTCTAGAAAGAGGAAGGTACAAATCCATAAGCAAATCAGTATTCTTAAAGAAACCACAGTATATAAATCTCCAGAAGAAGGAACTCCTGAAAAAGAATTCCCAGAAGAGAAACCTCTTGAAGAGATATCCCCTGCAAAGGAAAGTAATGAGATCTCAATAAGTTATGTGAATACAAGAGAAAAATGGAATATAAATAAACTTGTTGTCGACAACATATTTACATTTAAAGTGGCTCTTGAAATTACAAGAAATAATGTAGAGAATGAACCACAGACAATTGATGAATGTCAAAATAGAAGTGATTGGCCAAAATGGAAAGAAGCTATTGAGACAGAATTAAACTCATTAGCACAACGCAAAGTATTTGGACCCGTAGTCCAAACATCAGAAAATGTAAAACCGGTTGGATACAAATTGGTATTCGTGCGAAAACGAAATGAAAATAATGAAATCATGAGATATAAAATGCGACTAGTAGCACAAGGTTTCTCACAAAGACTTGGTATTGATTATGATGAGACGTACTCTCCTGTAATGGATGTCATTACGTTCAGATTCTTAATTAGTTTATCAGTCTTAGAAGGACTGGATATACGTCTGATGGACGTTGTGACAGCCTACTTATATGGTGAATTAGATAATGATATATATATATATATATATGAAAATTCCTAAAGGATTTAAAATGCTTAAAGCACATATTTCATCTAGAAGCTTATATTCTATCAAGCTTCAACGATCGCTGTATGGGTTAAAACAATTTAGACGCATATGGTACAATCGTCTTAGTGAACATCTATTGAAAAATGGATATGTGAATAATACAATTTGTTCATGCATTTTTATTAAGAAATCAGAATCTGGATTTGCTATTATTATAGTCTATGTCGATGATCTAAATCTTGTTGGAACTTCTGAAAAACTGACAACATCTGTTTATTATTTAAAGAAGGAGTTTAAAATGAAAGATCTTGAAAAAATTAAATTTTGTCTTGGATTACAAATTGAGCATTTATCAAATGGAATTATCTTCCATCAATCTACATATACAAAAAAAGGTTCTGAATCGATTTTATATGGATAAAGCTCATCCATTGAGTTCTCCCATGATTATCTGATCACTAGATATACAAAAGGATTCTTTTCGCCCTCAAGAAGACGGTGAAGAACTCCTTAGTCCTGAAGTACCATATCTTAGTGCTATTGGTGCTCTTATGTATCTTGCAAATTTTGCACAAGACCCGATATTGCATTTTTTGCAAATTTATTGGCAAGATATAGTTCTGCACCAACTTAGAAACATTGGAAAGGGGTGAAGCACATATTCCGTTACCTTCGAGGAACAACAGATCTGGGTTTGTTCTATTTAAAGGGACTAGAATCAGAGTTAGTTGGCTATGCAGATGCTGGTTATCTCTATGTTCAACATAAAGCACAATTACAAACTGGGTATGTATTCACCTATAGTAACACTGTTATATCTTGGAGATATGTGAAGCAAATACTAACTGCAACTTCTTCAAATCATTCTGAGATCATCGCAATTCATGAAGCAAGTCGAAAATACATTTGGTTGAAAGCAATGATCCAACATATTCAAAATAGTTGCGGACTATCCGCGATCAAAGATATCTCAACAATATTATATGAAGATAATGCAGCATGTATTGCACAAATCAAGGGAGGCTACATTAAAGGTGACAGAACCAAACATATGTCGCCAAAATTCTTTTATGCACATGAACTCCAGAAAAACGGTGATATTGATGTCTAGCAGATACGTTCAAGTGACAACTTGGCAGACTTATTTACTAAAGTATTCCCAACTGCAACATTTGAGAAATTGGTATACAACATTGGTATGCGTCGTCTTAAAGCTGTAAACAATTAAAGCTATCAACTTCAACTTCATACCAAATGTATGAATGAGGGGGAGTAGCATATTATACTATTTTCCCTTCGCCAATGGTTTTTTCCACAAGATTTTTCTTGGTAAAGTTTTAACGAGACAGTGTTAACGCACCCATACTAAGTTATGTTACATAATATCACTGTACTCTTTTTCCTTCGCTAAGGTTTTTTCCTATTGAGTTTTCTTAGTAAGGTTTTAATGAGACAGTTGTAACATATTCTACTGTATTACGGTCATCCAAGGGGGAGTGTTGTGAGGTCAAGCCTCACCTCAAGGTGGATGAGCTGCCTCAAATCTTTTACGCCATCTGCCTCTATATATAGCAGTGGCATATTGTAAGAAACAAAGAGAAATAAAGAGAAACAAAGAAAAAAAAAGGAAAGAGAGAAGAGAGAGAGAGAGAGAGAGAGAGAGAGAGAGAGAGAGAGAGAGAAGAGAGAGAGAGAAGAAAGAGAGAGAGAGAGAGAGAGAGAGAGAGAGAGAGAGAGAGAGAGAGAGAGAGAGAGAGAGAGAGAAAGAGAAGAAAGAAGAAGAAAAAAAAAAGAAAGAAGAAAAAAAAGAAGAAAAGGAAAAGAGAAGGAAAAAAAAGCAAAGAGTGTAGGTAAATTATTTATATTTCTATTGTCTTTACATTTTGCCTTATGAAAGCAACACATGTTTGGGTGATTAAAAAGATCTATCCCTTCAGTTCTAAAAAAATCATTTAATTATTATATTTTGTCTTATGAAAGTAATACATGCTTAGGTGATTAAGAAGATCTATCCTCATAGTTCTAGAAGAACTATTTAATTATTATTTGACAGTTTCATAAGAACTCGTTTTATTTTATACTGTGTTTTGTTTGCTTCAAATTCATTAAGTTTATAACAAAAAACTTAATATTTGACATGAAAGTGCTTCTAAGATCAAAGCGCACACAAAAGGAGGAGGAGGGGAGAATTTTGCAATCCATTTATGAAAACCATTAAAAAAAAAATCATCGTAATCTCTGAAGACACACTTATCGGTATTATTGAGGATTAACAAAGTATGATATAAACAATTTCCTCAAGCCTTATCACATAAGTCCCACTGATTTTACTGACAGAAGACAATGGCATGTCTAAATAATTATTAGCAGCCTTGAGTTCAAGATCATTTATGACCAAATAAGTGCAATGACCACAAAAACACCAATCAACAAAAGAAGCATCTTCAGATAATTATCAGCCTGCTGTCCTTGACTTTCTGTTTGGGGAAACCCATGAGCATAGGCTCCATGAAATGCACCAGAAAACCCATATGGGAACCCCGATGTTGTTCCATATACAGTGGCATCCGGGAATCTGTGAACCTGAATATTGAAAAATGACGGGAATAAACCTCCAAAACCAGCGGACATTGCAAAGTGACCAAACCTTGCAGTTGCCATTGGTTCAAATCCCCCCACATGTCCAAACCCAAAATTTGAAAAGTTAGTTGCTTCCGGAGGAGGGGCTGTTTCTGGTCTTTGTCCTGCGGGGCGATTAGGAATATCAACTCCAGGAATTGGTCTTGATCTCGGATCAGTTGGTGTCTTCCCTCTGCCGTAAAGAGGAACTAATTTCTCCTCCTGTATAAGAGCCTTACAGATTGGGCATTCTTGGGAATGGGAGTGAAGATGGAGCCATCTGTATAGACAAGGCCAACAGTAAAGGTGACCGCATAGAGTAACAATTGGGTCTTGAGCTATTTCAAAGCAGATATTGCATTCAAAATCACCCGCATCATTGCCAGAGCAAGACAGGTTTTGGGGTGGTCTGCTTGTAGATTCCCCAATCTCACTTGCCATCTATAAACCCCGTAAACTTTCAAATGCCTGTCGGGTGTCAACAATAAACGACAGGAATCAACATAATGAAAAGAGAACAATCTCACTAAAAGCAAGTGGAATCCAATAGGCCTATCCATGCATTGAATATTTAAACCAATTCGACATCAGACTAATGCAAAAATGTCAGAAAAAGAGTACAAGTTAACATTTCTTGGGTATTTCCTGTTAGAATCAGAAACACAGAACAAATTAGTCATTTCTCCAAGTACTTTCTGATAATAAAAAAACTCCACTGTTTTGAGGGCCAATGTGCCAATTGGTTCTGGTTTGCAAAAACTGGAGAGGTTGCTCAGTCCGATAAGTCATACCAGCGGTCTCTTCTAATGGCTAGTGATTGCTTTTATATGCGATTTAAGGTAGACCATACCCATGGTCTAAAATAAAGACGGAAGACACAATAGCGTAATCTTTAAAACAATTATGGCTAGGACTCTAGTACATAAGTGCATACATGTGTGCACACGCGAATGTGCAATGACCTAGGTCCCTACTCTCACACACAGTTTGCTACTCATGCCCATCTGATGGGTGCATACAGTACTGTGAATAGAGTAGTAGCCATATACAATGTTTTGTTATTTCTCAGAAGCTACAAGAGATCACCATGGCCAAAGGGGTCGCCCTACCTTACTTTTTAAGACAATAAAACCTAGAGTCGGTTTCTTGCTTCATTCCCACGCCAGATTCATTCAAGGGTTTCTAGAGCCTCTGACTTTGCAAAATATTTTTCTCCATTTTTTGCCATTTAAAGCACAGCATTGACCAAAGTCACCTCCATTGACCTGGAAGCAACAAAATAAACTACCTTCCCAACCTAATACCCAAAACAAACAATTCCTTCGATAAACTTTCTACATTGACCACATCAATTTGATCCTCAATTCCCCAAACAGCCAAGTCAAAAAAAAATTTCTTCTTTTTGTAAGAAGGAAAAAGAAACACACCCACCATTGCAAAGCATAATAGGAAATAAACCCGAATCAGATGGGCCTAAAGAACCAAAACCCCAAATTATTCTAGTGCCCAAGTAGTAAATCGAATTACATCCATACAAGACATTCAAAAAACAAACATTACTATGGTTTCTACTACCTGAACATTGGAATAGTCTATACAAACAACGGCTGATTCAAATACCAACGAGTAGTAATGAATTGAAACAACAGAGCGGAAACTGAACGACGCATGAATAAGAAACAACACTCACCTTTTTGATTGGTTGTTTGGTAAATTAAAATCGACAGCAGGAAAGGAACGAGATGAAGATCGACTGACACCAATTCGGCGAATTCTAGGACGCCTCGAACGTCCTAATATGGCAAAGAAAATACCTCTGTGGAAGTTTCCAGTGAGTTCTGGGTAAAACGCTTGGCTAGTTTGACGTGGTCCTACCTTCTTCGGTTCTTGTGTCTTCGCCGCAAATTTTTTGAGCACTGACTATAAGCCTGAGTGAGGGATGATGATCATGACTCAAAAAAGTATAAGAATCAGACGGACGATGAAGAACCCCATGTTTTGCACACTCGATGATCTTTTAGGGCTGGCGGCCCAAAACAAGAAGACTTTGACTGGGCCTAAGCCGCTCAGCTAAATTGGACCACTCGTTGTGTTCTTGTAATTAAAATGGTCCAATTCGAGCTCCCCTTCCAGTTCCGAACCACTAGTTTTAGGTCTATTATTTTTGTGTTAGTAATTTTATATATAAATTAAATGTAATAATTTTGTCATATTATCGTTTTTATATAATTTAGTTATATATTTATTTGTTTTTTGTACTATTAACATAAGGACAACATTAATTTAAAATTTTTGTGAAGATAATGAAGTTTATTTTTATTTGAATTCAATAAATACTACATATAATGGCAGATATTTCACACCAATAATAAATATTTAAGAAAATTAAAGTGTCACAAACTTAGACAAACACCATAACATACATGAACCAAATAAAAACAGTGAATCATAGTTCAAAAAATAGATATAGTGAACTAAGAGCAACTCAGATGTATACATTTATATAGTTGTTTAGGTATTGATTGTACGCAGATCTAGCAATTAATTTTGAACTTTGCTTATTGATATACTGAGAATAAAAGTGATCACAATTTCATCTCTTTGTTCTCTATTTAGTGGGGAGTCGTTTGATAAAACTGAAAAGCCAAGGCCGAAATTTTTTGATATTGCGATTCTAACGTTAGATTACTTTTTTGGGAATTTTTTTGTTTAACACTATATTGCGATTCTAATGTCACAATGTTAGAGCCCTTAAAGTTAAAAAGTTTCAATATAAAGTTGTGATATATTGAAATTGAAATTTACCTTTCACTTGACCAACAATATTAGTAAAATAGTAATAAACCAAATCTCTTTGAGTTAAAATTAAAATCTTAATGCTATGTTTAAAACCTAGATTTTATCAAGAAAAAGTAAAAAAAATAATAATTTAAAGAAAAATAAAACAAAATGGCAGAATATTTTTGTTTTTTTTTTCTCTCACCTTTTATTTTATTTTATTTTTATTATCAAATTTTTAATCCACACATAGCCTAAGTAATTAGATATTATCCAATGCATTTAATTAAATAATTGCTCTTATTTGATGATGGAGTTGAGCATCTAAGTGTTGTACTTACCAAATCCACCACCATATTGTTCTAGCATCGTATCCGAACCGTTAGGGAAACAAGAGTCTCATATCTCTGATCCAATCCAAGGTGTTATGAACTCATTCACTTGAAAAATTATTCAGTACTTCAAAAATACAGTCACGCGGTGAGGTGGAGTTCATCACCTGTTAAATCATATGGTAGACTTCACTTCATGAGAGATGTAAAGTACCACGAGACTGTACTCCAGAAGCATCAAATAATTTCTCCAGTCACCCAATTGTGTGAATCTGCTAGCTAAGCCTTGGAATTGCAGATTCATTCAATTTACACCTCTCTCTCTCTCTCTCTCTCTCTCTCTCTCTCTCTCAGCATTTGTGGGTGTAACTTTTAAGTAGTCAAAGCATTCTTTCTTTACCAAAAAAAGATTGAGGTTTGGTAAGTCAACATCACCGGAAACTCAATTCTGTTTAACTAATTGAAAAATAAAAATAAAAATAAAAATAATAATAATAAAAAAAAGTCCATAGTCTATTTTCGTGACTGCGTGCCCCACACTTGCACCCAAAAATCGACCTTTTTTTTTTTGTTTTTTTGAAGAATACTTCTCAAAATGTCTGAACACAGGTTCTAAAGTAATGATTTCCTTTGTTCAAAATCTTGCTGCTACAATTTTTTTTTTTAAAAAAGAAAAAGAAGATGAAGAATAAGAAGAAGAAGACAAGAAAATGTTAGGCTTGTTAAGACCGGTACACAGATTCACCCAAAAAAAGAAGAAAGATTGTATGAAGTCATCAAATCAAAATTAGATATGATGACCAAATTTCATTTGGATTAAGTTTTGAAAAGAGTTCTTCTCAATATAATTCATGACTGCATTCAGGCCATTTGGTTTTGGTTTTTTCAATTTTTTTGACTTATAAGTTAAAAAATTAAATTTTTTTATTTTTTATTTTTTATTTTTTTACTTTTTTATTTATCTTAACTTATAAAAGTAAAAAATTTTAATATTATTCAAGCCAAAAAAGCAAACGGACCCTCGGAATAGTCACTGTTTTGAATGGCCCCAAAGGACGGCAATCAGTGGAAGTTCAAAGCTCAATATATGAAATCATAATTCATAAAGACAGCATTATTGAGTCCATTGTTGAACACAAAACATGCTGATCATTCATGGCGGACACACTAGCTCTAGCGGGCATCACATTGCTTTCCGCGGCATTGACTCCACAAGTCCATCGTCCAATGATTCGCCTGTCAAGGAAACTTGTCATTTAGAATTTGATTGCGGTTCCAATAGATGATAGGGCTGCCAGAGTGCTTCTAGGGATTTTATTCAAAGTGTCGCTACAAAAAAAATAAAATAAAAAATTACTTTTTTTTAATAGACGGTTAATGGTATACGAACCAATTTACGTCATTGTGACTAATACTTTTTTCAATTTAATTAAAGACACCATCCACCTTACGTTAAAAAATTCTCAAAAAATAATCTTCCACAACTTAATCCTTACAGGGTCACCAAAATTCAAACTCTACGCAACTAGGTCTGGAGTTCATTCCCCCTCCACACTTTTACCCCGCGAGCTTTTATACTTTTCTTGGGTTTTCATTTGTTCCCGCTTTTCTCTAAAAGAATCTGCTGAGTCAGCAAAAGAAACTTGGTTCCGTAAACACAAGAAAGAGTCTTGCAAATCATAATTGGATATTAGGTTGCGATTCACCATTATTGATAAAGTTAAACATGCCTAAATTTTCTTGTAGGAATTGAGAAATGCTTTGATGGGTTTTTTTTCCTAGCTAGGTATTTTATTACGAGGACTACTTCACTGATGTCCATTCTACTTTTATTTTTTTCTTTAATCAGATGTCTGGTCAAATTGCCTAAACCACGACTAATTTTGAGTCCATCCATTCGTTCCATCTAAATCGAATAATTATAGAGTTAAAAACTCTAAGGTCAGGAACAAGGCTACACTCGGGCCACCAGGGGCCATGGCAACCCCTAATGTTTAAAAAATCCCACTATATCTAGTATAAATTTAGGTTTAAAAAACTTTAGACAATGATTTGGCCCCCCTAATGTTTATAAAACCCCACTAGGCTCAAAAAATTTTAAGAATAAAGTGGCCCCCTAATGTTAAAAAAAAATGAATTATATTTAGTATAGAATGAAGGCCCAAAAAATTAACTACAATAAAATGATCATTTTCGTGTATAATTTATATTGTCATACATTTTTATTTGCTATGTGACCTGAATTTTGATTTGTTTGTCGTTTGATTTGTTTGTGTTTTAAGGCCTATGTTTATCCATGCCCAATTAATTTACATCTACAGCAAAATATGTTAAAACATAGCTTTTTCTTTTGTTTGGAGTATCTAGACCAACACTATCAGTAGTCTCTATTTCATCTTAGACCTCCTAAAATAAAATTTTGGCTCCGTCCCTACTGGAGGTGATCTTAAAAAATTAAATAACATCTAAGATATTTTAAACTTGAAACCTTAGAATGAGTAAAACCCTGTCCATTCTATTTTTAATTAGGTTTCCGTGCTTTTTTCGTGCTGGTTCACATGACATTAACAAGGGGAATATCTGAATTATTTTGTTGAATTGAACAAAGTCTGCAGGCCAAGTTTCTCTGTAGTCTTTGAAACGTGTAGTGCAATATGATCAAGCTTTCATTAACTGTACGGCACATGAATGTAGTATATATAGTTTCTCATTTAAATCCTCGCCCAAACTATTAGGGGTAGCCGTAATCAACTTACTCTTATTCTAAACATGAGATTTTAAGTTTGATTCCGTTTCATATCTCTTTATTGTATAATAGCCATGCACTAGTTGAAAAAAGTAGTGGATTGAAAGTCTTAACATCCTATAGAATTAAAATATATTAAAAAAAAACCCAATTCTCCTTTATCCGGCCAACTTGGTGCTTCTCACCTTGCCGGTTGTAGTTCCATCAAGGCTAATAAAAAAAAATTGTTATGACATATTTTAAGCAGTTTCGAAATTTATACCAGAGTTTGGAAAATGTGGGACATTTGAAAGCTTCCCGAAAGAAGAAAAGAGAAAAGCTGCTGACCCACAATTCGAGCGACAGTAATAATAATTAAAAAACGACAAATTCAGAATAGCTTAAAGCCATAAAAACCTAAACAATAACAAGTGTATTCGTCCAACAAATGAAAGCAACTGATTGGAAATATTTATATCTATCTTCTTGTTTTTGCTGGACCATTGAACATAAAAAGCATGGTAATCATAGCCAGACTCGTAGCAGTGTGAGTAATTAAAAACCAATTTGATTAAAAATTATATGACAAAACTCTACTTTTTTTTTCTTTTAGTTTATTAGAATGGATTACCATAAGAGTTGAAGTCGGAAGGAATATGAAAGAAGGTTAGGCTAAGAACTCGGGCCAAAACTCTAATTTGGCCATTGCTCAACTTAATATTTGTGACTAAAGCAACCTTTTAATGAGCACCGGGCATGACCCAAATGAAATTTGGGATCTTGTAAGAACCTTTATAAGCCACAAAGCCATACTTTAAAAATAAAAATAGAAACAAACTTGAATGGATTAATCAATTCAAGATACAACAAAGGAAATCTCATATTTAAAGGGCTTGTCGGTAGGGAGGAGTATTTAACAATTCTTGGTTGATACCAGATTCTCTACTGTTGTCATTTTGTTGCTTTGAAATGGAGATTTCAGGTATGTTGCCCATTGAAGAGGACGTATCCTCCTTCTCTGTCGGTTTGTAATTAAAATATCTGCCTAATTAAGAGGATGTGATTCTTGTTTGGGGTTGCAGTTTCATCTTCGGCTTTTAATTAATGAGAAGGTATTTTTGGGCCTTCTTGGTTATATAACATGGGATACACGCAACACGCGTTTACAGGTTAGGTTCCCACCTCTCCGAAAATGACAACAATATGTATACACATATATATTCACTACAGTAGTTTTTTTAAAAATTATGGGCACACCATGAATGCAAAAGTCTCGTGTTTTTTATTTATTTATTATAAACTATTAGTTTAAAAGTTATAAATTTAAGTGATAAACCGATAAAATAACTTAATCTAAATGAGCTCAATTTATTACCTTTACCTTGGGAATGATTATGTTATCTCATCGTTTCCATCATTGATCACTTCATTGGCATCAAGCTCAATAATGACTTTCAAAAATCCTTTTTTTTAGTTGGCTTCTCCCCCGCAACGGCAAAAATCTCGTGCATTGAGATATTTTATTCTATAATTGTATTTGAACCTACTTCAATAATGTGAACAAAATTCAATATCCATTCACCTTTCTTGCCTTTAGCAAGACCGCCCAGTCTTTCTCTTCCACATAGAGGTTCCACATTTTTTGTATTATTTTATTTATTTATTTTTAAATTTTATAATCCACATTAGAATTACCAATTACTGCTCGGAAAGTAGCATGATGAAGGTCAAAAATATCTAATACCATGTGGAACATGAGAAAAAGCTCAAAAATCATGGGACAAAAAGGGTCTTTGGGTCTTTCCATTTTGCCAGATACTAACATGCATTGCATCTTGTAGCACATATTAAACTCCAAAAAAAAAGTACCCCCAATAGGAAAATTCTGTGCTTTGTTTGATTGTAGACCCAAAAAATGTGGGCTTAGAAGGATGTAATAATGTTATTTTTATAATAAAAAAGAATCATTTCGTATTTTATTTTAAAGTAAAAAAATTTTATTTAATCATATTACTATCATTTTGTACATAAATTCTTTCTGAGTTTTTTTTTCTGGTTGTTATAGAAAGGATTTGGATAGTCAAATAGATACAATTAAGGCTGTACCCAGCTCGTCTAATTTGGTTGGTTTTATGCAATTATGCTCTAACAAACGTTTCCACCGTGTGCAACACATGCATATGACCAACAGTCATTGACGTTCCTAATTTAATCCCCAACCCTTCCTTCCCTCACCCTTCAAAGTTCACACCTTCCGCTGTAAGGTACAAACGCCATCTCTTCCCTCTCTAAACAGGACTCTTCGGAGTCTGGTATTCCGGACAAAAACTGAAAAACAGGCCGTGAAAATAAATAACAAAAAAAAAAGGGGAAAAACAAGAATCTCTCATTCTATTTTGGTTGGCTTTTCCACCGTTGGTTCGTTCCCCGGTCAAGGGAGAGAACAAAGCCAATTAAAAACGCGGGTCCGGGAACGATGATCCAGAGCCTGACGTATTACTTGTCGGAGCACCCATCGATCGTCGGTTTCCGGTGGAGCCACAGCCACTCGTGGGGCTCCACCTGGTCCTTCCTCTTCACCTCCATCTCGTGCTACATCGCCCTCTCCCTCTTCCTCCACCTCCTCCTCTCTCTCCTCCGACGCAGCGGCCGCCCGGTACCCCTGGGTCCCATCCCGGCCCTCCACAGCCTCTCGATGGCCCTCATCTCCGCCACCATCTTCACCGGAATCCTCTTCTCCGCGGCAGCCGAGATCCGCGACACCCGCTGGTTCTGGCGGCGGTCCAAGACCCCATTCCAATGGCTCCTTTGTTTTCCCCTCGGCACCCGCCCCTCCGGCCGCGTCTTCTTCTGGTCCTACGTCTTCTACCTCTCCCGCTTCCTCCACACCTTCCGCACCTATTTCACCATCCTCCGCCGCCGCAAGCTCTCCTTCTTCCGCCTCTTCAACCACTCCATCCTCATCTTCATGTCCTTCCTCTGGCTCGAGTTCTCTCAATCCTTCCAGGTCCTCGCAATTCTGCTCACAACCTCCGTCTACTCCATTGTGTACGGCTATAGATTCTGGACGGCAATCGGCCTTCCAAGTGCCTGCTTTCCCTTCGTGGTGAGTTGCCAGATCGTGCTTCTGGGCTGCAACATTTTGTGTCATGTTGGGGTTCTTTTGCTGCACTTCATGAAGGGCGGCTGCAACGGAATTGGAGCCTGGGTCTTCAATTCCGTCCTCAACGGCGCCATTCTCTTGCTCTTCCTCAACTTCTATCTCCAGATGCACCTCAAGAAGAGAAAGCTCGGTGATTTCAATGCCATGAAGGACGCAAAGCTAGACATGGTCAAAGACAAGGACATTTGAGTGGTGGGTTTTTTGTTTTTCCTTTCTTTTTTTTTAACTGTAACTTAATCCAGGGGGCAATAACAAGAAGAACACCCCCCCTCCCTCCCTCTGAATATGTACAATTGTATCAGTATATATACACATATGTATGGTTAAGAGAGAAATTATATATATACACGGATTCTAAGGTCATTAGGCCTTTTCATTTTTCCTTTTTCCAGAAAGAAAACTAGTAGCTAATAATAATTCTCCAATATTGCATATCGATTGAGGGATGGATGTATTACATCAATATGTATCTCAATTCCATTCTATTCAACTTTTGAGGCATAACAGAACAAGTGACTTCTATTGATTATCTGATGAGTTCTATCTATTTTCTTTTGATGAGTAGGGCCTTTCAAAGCATATCAAATTTCATACAGCTGTTGAAAAAGTTAATTCAGACATTAAAAGTGTCAGTTCCTAGATGATCATTTCCAATCCTTTTTCATGTTGTTATAGACATGATGATGAATCTCATGCTTTGCAAGTGGACTTCAAACCATGTTGAGAAAACTTTGACACCTGGGTGTGAGAATGCAGAAACTACTTCGATTTATGTGGCTTCTCCTTCCTGCTGTTCCCAATGCGAATCTTTCAGGTTGTTCTGGGTTGTATATGAAGTCGGGCCATTAAATTCTCCAAAAACTTTAGGGTGGAGCATCTCCAACTCAAAAATTCTAAATTTATTTTTATTTTAATATTTTTTTTAATTTAAAGTTCATGAGTCTCATTTTTTTATATTGTTATTTCAATTCATTCAACCTTCATTTTACTATTCATTCTTCGATTCATTAATCTTTTATGTAAAAAAAAATAAAAAAATTACATATTGTGCCCTCGTTTTATTTAAAATATAATTATTTATTATCATATTTTAATTTAAATTGTAATTATTTATAAAATATTTAATTAAAATTAAATTATTTAATATTTTTTAAACTAAATAATCTATCCATGAAATTATAAATTAAATTACATTAAAAATTTTAAAAAACTAAAAATCTCATTACAAACTAATGAAATACATTTAACAAAAATTAAAGTACAATAAAGAACTAATTAAAACATATAAAATAAGACTAGAAAAATTAAAATTACAAACACTAATAAGGTGGCAAGTTTGCTCCTCCATACCCACTTTCATGGTGGCTAAAGCACCTAGAAGATGATCCACTTATTTGAGAATCACAAGTCCTTTTTCTATTAATTTTTATTTTTTCTTCTCGAAAATATTCATGCTCAAGGAGGTCAATTATTGAATCACAATCTTTCTCTATAATTTTTTTCTCTTGTTTTTCACATTCAAGCTGTAATTTGTAACGTTCATTTTTAGCTTATAACATCATGACTTGGTAACGCATCTATGAGTTCTTCTCCATTCGAGCAAACCGTTCATCTCTTTTCATTTATTCTTTCTTGAATATCTCAAAAATTTCGTTATTTTCCTTTTACATTTTGGCAACAGTTGACACTTATCAGCTTCCAACATTTTTCTCGTCTTCCCTCCCGTAAGGTGACTAAAAGAATTAGTATGCATTAGAACCAACACTTACTTATCATCTTCATTCAAATTAATAGAGAATGGTAGTTTTGTTATTCTTCTAGTCAAAATTATTTTCTGTTTTCAATAGATGTTAAAATTTTAATTATTATTGGAAGCTGGTAGAAATAGATTGATTAATTTTTAAATTTGCAAAAAAAAAAAAAACAAAGTGAAAAGGTGGAGTAGTAAGATAAAAAAAAAAAAAGAAAAGAAAAGAATTCATTAATTCCATGGATTAAAATAATTTTAGTATAAATAAATAATCAGTAAAATAAAAAGAATTTTTAAATTTCATATATAAATAATAATTTCAAGATAAATAAAAGCAAGTAAAATATAAATAATTTATTTATTCCACATATAAAAAAAAATCTCAAATTAAATAAAAAAATTAACAAAGTAAAAAAAAATTAATGAATTAATTGAAAATTTAACTTAAATATTTATTAAAATATTATTTAAATAGTAAATAATATATTATTTAGACTTAAAACAATTATTAGTACAAGGATCCCACATAATTAGTTCTTTAACCCCACATAAATAGTGAAATGAATGGGTCTTTAAAAATTTTAGAGAACTTTCAAATTTAAAGGTAGCAAATGAAAGCTACTTTCATTTCTTCAAAGTTGGAGGACCAAATTTGAAATTAACCTCCAGTTTTAAGCATTTGATATTGCACTTAGATTGCTCTATTGCACGTCGGCATCAAGAATAAAAACACGAAAATAGCCTATTTTATATGTCCAATAAGATTGTGTATATTTGACTTTTTTAAACACTTACGTAGCCAAAGCCTTGTATTTTGGGCTGCCATGTTTTTTATTCTTGGTGGGCAAAATAACCACCTGCAAAATAATCCCAGCCTATCCAGTCTATTTTTTCAACTTGAGCATTTGACAAGTAATCCACTTGCATTTGTTTTCATGTCATGATTTTTTTTATGTGAAATAAATGGAATTCATGTAAGGCAGCACAAATTATTCTTTCTTCTTTTGCATGGAGGACATGGGGCTGCCCAAAATTGAATGGATGATGTGTTGAAGTAACTTCGATGACTCCAGTGGTTTTCTGGGAGCTTCCTCATGAAAAATTGTGAATAATCCGACTTTGTAACCAATTCAATTATCTTTATAAGAAAAGATGTCCGGAAAGGAGATGAAACCACTGACAAAGTCAAATTGGGCACACCCTAATATTGAATAGTTCAAATCAAAACTAGATGATGTAAAATATACAGAAAAGGAAGATCTGGAAAAATCAACACAGGGCGGCTGCAGAGTTTTACTCCTATTGCCCTGGTTAATCTGTGGCAGACTTACCAAAAATTTGCTATTACCTTTCTATTTTTACACGTGATAAATTTCTTGATGAAATGTTTTTAATGAGATCCTGTTTATTTATTTATTAATGATGTATATGAATCCGAATTTATCAAAAGAAAAGTAAAAAATGAGGAAAAAAAACAAAATGAGATATTACAAAACTTTACTTCTTTCTTTTTTTATGTTCTTTTATCTTTCACTTTTTTTAATAACGACACGTACGATCTAATTTCATATTTTCTCTCACCAAATCCCTAAACAAAAATGAAACAGGTATTTGTACAGAATACCCAAAAGGAATTTCTTAAGGATCAAACATTAATCGTAAATTGCTTCGAATAGAATAAACTTTTTCTAAGGGCCCATTTGGTATAATTTTTTTGCCTAGTTTTTAAGTTTATAAGCAAAAAAGCTAGGTTTTTTGTTGGCTTTTTTGTTTTTCTATTTTTGATTTTTTGCTTATCTTTAGTTAAAGCAAAGTCAAAAAAGTAAAAAAGTTAAAAAAAACTTGATTTTTTTACTTGTAAACTTAAAAATAAAAACTTGATAAAAAAATTGTACCAAATGGACCTATATTTAATGAGATCTTAGCTGTCATCTAATCTAACAATTAAAAGTGAAACCGACAGCCCTTTATCCTATTAATTCTTGGCATTAAGTTGCAATTTCCACTACAAGGAAATGGCCTATTTGCCACGGAACCATTTGCCACGGCTAAAATGCCGTCGCAAATGCTATTATTTGCGACGACAATGATCCCGTGGCAAAAGCCAACTTTTTCTGACCACTCATTTGCGACGGCATCTAAAACGGTCGCTAAAAGATTACTGAAACGACGTCATTTTATCTCGCAAAGGCATTGCCCCTTTCTATGACAGAGTAGTTGCGACGAGAGGGTTACCGTCGAAAAAATTGTTATTGAAACGACGCCGTTTCAGTCTCCAAATTGATTTCCCCCTTCACCCCTGTTTTTTCCCTTCAAACTTAACCTAGCTACGTCGATCGATCGAGATTCAGCCGTCAAGTTCCTTTCCCTCTCACCCTCTGGCAATATCTCAGCCCTCCGGCAACCTCCCTCTCCCTCTTTAGCCAGGTAAGCTTCTCTCTCTCTCTCTCTCTCTCTCTCTCTCTCATGGACAAGCACACACCACGCCTGTGATTCATGCTTAAACATCATGTGGTCTCTCCTTTCTCCTATTTCACCTTCAATGAAATTTTACTTTTAACAAAAAAAAAAAAGTAGAAGAGAATATCTTAGTCTCTAATGGGGACCATTTTTGCTTCCAGATTGAATGCATTTCGAACAATTCATGGGCTAGAAATTTCAAAAATATTTATCAATATATTGGGAAAATTACGTAGCGTTTTACTTACAAATTTTGTCAGAAGTTGAAACCTTGACAAACTCAATTGACACTCTTTGAGCTGTCAAATAATTACAGGAAATTATTTGATTTGTTTTATCTAATTAAGGAGGCTAGCATTCTTTGTAAGGCATTGCCTATGCTCTGAAATCATTGCTTCATTCTTATAAAATGTCAATTACTTACTATTACTAAGCATAACGTTCCCAATTCTTGACGAAAAATTTTGATTGAACAATAGACAACACCAAGTTCTTATATTGTAGGGATGACAAGGTCGACTATATAATGGGAAAAAATTCTGAATCACCGAAAGAATGAGACAGCAGTAGAAAGATTACCAGTTGTTTCATAAAACAGCATTATTCGAAGGCCATTTTCTATAAACAATGGATGTTGAGGAGATATCTTTCAATTCCTAGTTGTTTCATGAGGTAGCTAGTTGTTTCAAATGAGAATAAAAAAACTCTTTGTTATAAAAAAGAAGTATAAAGTCAATTACACTAGTGAATTTTAGAAAAGAAAAGAAAACCGGTTTAACAAATAAATAAATAAATTGTACAAATAAAAAAATTGAAAGCCCCAAATTTTTAAAAATTACATGCCATAGTCGAAGTCCTATATAATTTTTGCATCTTTTTTCTAAAAAAATGCAGTAATAGTTTTTATATCTCTTTCAGTACTTTGGTGCTAACGTTGTTTGATACATGTTATTTATTGTTTAAATTTTAAATAGCTCTTGCATATGTTGTATTCATACATATGTATTTTAATTAACTCATGCAGTTATGAGTTAATTAAAATATAAGCATATAACCTTAGACCCGTTCAAGAATCATCATTGGAGTTTGTGGATTCAACTCGATGAGACGGTTCTTGAATTGTCCAGTTTCGGATAGTTTGGGACTGCATAAATCTATATAATAGTCAGTAGCTCATTGCTTTAAGTTGTTATTCTTTGATGGAGAGTCTCTGTGGCAACCTCTGTGTTCTCTGGGTACATACAAGATGTGGCGTATAACAATACACTTTGTCTATGTCGTGTATTTGGAGAACTACAAGGAGATGCTGCCGAATTTTCTTGAAAGATGGATAAAGCAGTTTGAGCTGCTTCCTAGTATATAGATTATGCATTCCTGAATGGGATAGGACCACCTACCTGTTAGAGAGGAGTTGGATGGATAGGTTTCATGCTGCATGACCATGTATGATTGATATTGACTTGCGGTGTCTAAGTAACTCGTATTTATGTTAACATGTACAGAAAAATGGACAGGAGTTGGATTGATTCTAATAATAGGCTGTTGAGGGAATATATGGATGGAATTGACCAGTTTCTTATGTTTGCATACGCTGGTAAGGGTGCAGATTCAGTGATCTACTGTCCCTGTAGGGAGTGTGGGAATCGCTACTATCTGCCACGAGTAACTGTGCGCGAACATCTACTCAATAAGGGAATGTTAAAGAAATATAAAATATGGACTAGTCATGGGGAACAATATCCTTCTAGTTTTAGTCACCCTATTTCAAAAGATGAAATATTGGGGGATTTAGATTTTAGGGATGATATGGTCGGAATGATACATGATGCTATATCGCATGTAGGTACAAGTTTCGATAATGATGAGGCCCAGATAGGACCTAATGAAGAAACTATTAACTATTTCAAGCTTCTAGAAGATGCACAGAATGAATTGTATCTAGGCTGTAAAGCATTTAGTAAATTGTCGTTCATTGTTCGACTCTTACATTTAAAAGCGCTCAATCATTGGACGGACAAGTCCACAGATATGTTACTTGAGTTGTTAAGCGAGGCTTTCGCTAAAGGTGTGCAACTTCCAAAAAATTACTATAAATGTTAAAAGATAACTAAAGATCTTGGCTTTACGTATATAACTTGGGATACATGCCCTAACAGTTGTATGTTGTTCAGGAATGAGCAAGCCACTCTTAATGAATGTGTTATATGTGGTAAATCTAGATGGAAAATGAGTGCCAATACTAAGGAAAATAGTGGTAAACAAAAGCCTGCAAAACAAATAAGGTATTTTCCCTTGAAGCTAAGGTTGCAAAGATTGTTTATGTCATCCAGTACATCTCAGTCAATGAGATGGCATGTAGACAAACGACCAAATGACGGGACTTTAAGGCATACTGCTAACTCTGAGGCATGGAAAGATTTTGATTGGCAAAACCCAGTCTTTGCTAGTGATAACCGTAATGTGAGGCTTGGGCTATCATCAGATGGATTCAACCCTTTTAGAATTATGAATATAGTTCGTAACACTTGGCCTGTAGTGTTAATTCCATATGATCTACTGCCTTGGATGTGCATGAAGCAACCATTCTTTATCCTGTCTGTGCTTATAGATGGGCCAAAAGGATTTGGTGACAAGATTGATGTGTATTTGCAACCGTTAATTGAAGAGTTGAAGGAACTTTGGAATGAAGGTGTATCCACTTTTGATGCTTCAACCAAACAGATGGTTCAATTGTATGCATGTTTATTATGGACTATTAGTGACTTCCCTGGATATGCCATGTTGCCGGGATAATACCAAAGGTGAATATGTTTGCCCGTGTTGCAATACTCAAACTAAATCCATCAGGTTGAAGTACGGTAAAAAGTCTGTTACATAGGCCACTGTCGTTTTTTGCCTCTTGGACATAAATTTCGAAAGGATAAAGTATTATTTGATAAGACACAGGAATTGAGCCCAAAACCAAAGATGTTGTCTGGGTCAGAGATGTTGTATCAGTTGGAATCAAAAGGTGTTCTTACCCAATACAAACTGGATGACCTTAAGGTAAGGCATCAAAAATTAAAAGAAAAGGAAAATGATAAAGGCGAACCGAAAAACCATAACTGGAAGAAAAAAAGCATCTTCTATGAATTGTAGTACTGGAAGCACAATTTAGTAATACACAATCTTGGTGTGATGCATATAGAGAAAAATGTCTGTGACAATGTATTATGGACAATACTAGGAATTGCGGGAAAGTATAAGGACAATGTTAATGCCTAGCGTGATCTCAAGGCTATGGGAATTAGAGAAGCATTGCACCCAGTAGACAAGGGTGGCAATAAATTTTACTTGCCACCTGCTCAGTTCACTATGACCAATGAGGAAAAATATTTGTTCCTTAAAGTACTAAAGGAAGTTAGACTGCCGAATGGGTATGCATCTAATATATCAAGACGTGTCCGTTTAGATGAGAGAACTATTTAGGGTCTAAAGAGCCACGATAATCATGTCATGATGCAACAACTTATTCCTCTGGCTATACGACATTCTTTGCCTAAGAAAGTTATTGAATCGTTGATTGAATTGAGCAATTTCTTTAGACAACTATGCTCGAAAGTAAATTGTGCTACTGACTTGCAACATATTTAGGATCGTATAACTATAACTCTGTGTCATCTTGAGAAATTGTTCCCTCCTGCCTTCTTCGATATAATGGAACACTTGTCCATACATTTGGCAGATGAAGCAATGTTGTGTGGACCAATTCAATATAGATGGATGTACTTAATTGAGAAGTATCTGCTGACATTGAAAGAATATGTTCGAAATGAAGCTTTCCCAGAGAGTTCAATAGCTAAAGGGTACTTGATGGACGAGTGCATGAATTTCTGTGCTCAATATCTATATGGCACAGAAACCAAAACCAATCGACCAGTGCGGAACAAAGATGGTTCGGAAGGTAAAGGCAAATACTGTCATCTTGATGACAATGTATTAATATAGGCTCATCACTATATCTTGTTCAACACTAAATCAGTGGCACCATCCATAAAGTAAGCAATTTTTTAAAAATTAATTACCACTCATCTTTAATTATGTTGCAATCATATATACATGATATTGATATGTATATTTTTACTACACAGCATTCACCTTGAATTCCTTAAGGAGAAATTGCCTCAAGCAGATAATCGTCAAATTCATTCCGAGCATTTTCAAACATTCCACACTTGGTTCAACATCCATGTATGTTTTTTTTTGTTTTTTTTCCACTCCACCCAAATTTACGTATCCTTAATGAATTTAAATGTACAATCCTTTGCATAACAAGTTCAAACTTTACGAATAACAACTAATACCATATTGTCGGACGAAATTAAGAATTTGGCAAATGATCCTAATGACATGGGATGGAGGTATAATGCCTACAACATCAATGGGTTTCATTTTCGTGTGAAGCATATGGATGACAGTCAAATTACTCAAAATAGTGGAGTAAGTTTAAAGGCTGAGACTCTAAGTTATGCTAGTCGAAGGGATAATAATCCTCGCGTGGGGTTTGTGTACTACTATGAACAGCTAATCGATATTATTGAAATCCAATACACTAATGGTATGAAATTTATCATGTTTAAGTGTGATTGGGTTGATAACATTTGCGGGAAGAAGGAAGATGCTTTCAAGTTTACATTGGTGAACTTCAATCAATTGTTGTATCGAGATGATCGAGAGACCAATAAACCTTTCATCCTTGTGTCCCAAGCAGAGTAAGTTTGGTATGCTCCAGACCCCTTACATCCAGACTGGCATGTTGTTGTAAAAATGTCACGGAGAAATTTGTATGATATGCATTCCTCAGACACTCAAGCTGAGCCTTATACAAGTCAACAGTTGGACGAAAATATTGCCCTCCATGATAAAGATGTGTACTGGATTAGGGAAGGAACAGAAGGAGTAACAGTTGATGCCCCTATCTAAGAGTCGTACCCCCACTTGTTATTTTGAGTATCTTTTATCTATTTTGCAATAGTTTATTGAATATGTATTGTCATAGTTTATTGAATATGTATTTCATCAATTCTAGGAACGGTTTTTTGTAAATGTGTTCCATTAATGCGTGTTTTTTTTCATATATAAAGGCAATGAAATAATACTGACTTTGTATGGTTACATGTTTTTACAATTATATATGTTGTCTGTAGCTTATATTTATCTGAGGTATGACGAAAAGGAAGAGGTATACCGGTCGGACATTATCTGATATGCTGCAGTCTGTGAGTACATCTCAAACTGTGAGTACTGAGCCAGTTCCATCCCAACAACCTATGCCGCAACCTTCACCGGCAGTTTCATCACATCCACCAGCAGTTTTTTGTCTTCCAACTGAAGTTTCATCACATCCACCTTCACAACCAATTCTATCAGGGCCATCAGGTATAAATGTTCTAATTCATGTTATTTATTTAATATTCCATCCCACCAACTTAGATTTTATTTAATAAATGTTATGATTCATGTTGTTGTTTTCGACTCACTTTCTTTAGGGCCATCAGGTATCGAGTCATCCTCATTGTCTTCAAAAAAAGGTCGAGGCTTGGCATTCGGCATTCGTAATTGGGGTGGCGACAATTTTAAATATCACGTGGTATTTGATAAGATGTGGTGCCCAATAGAGGAGAAGAAACAAAACAACCTCTCAAGGCAGTTAGGCGTCATTGTGCGTCGCAGCATACCCTTGATATAAACTGATTGGGTAGAGGTACCCCTTCATTTGATCAAACAGATTTGGGAGGATGTTAAAGTAAAAATTTTATTATTTATCCAATCGATAAAAACTTTATTATTTATCAATAAAACCTTAATTTTTTTAAAATTCATTTTTTGTAGCGCAACTTGGAACCTTATCCAGATCAGTACAAACCAGTTTGCCTAGAAAAATGTCGACAATTGTGGAAGGATCACAAGTACCATACCAAGAAAAATCATTTTACGCCATACCGACACATTCTTGACCGCTATCCGAATTGTCCTCATGGCGTCTGTCTAGATCATTGGAGAGAGCTCGTGGATTATTGGAGGACTGAGTATGCAATGGTATGAGTACTAAAACCACCGTCCTTTGCAATAATACTTGGATTGTCCTTATGGCATTAATTATGCCACTCCTTTGTAGGAAATTGCGCAAAAGAATTTGAGGAATAGGGAGCTTCGTGGCCCACCTCATAACACTGCAAAGACACTGTTCTTCGTAATATGCCACGAGGTACACATTCATTTATATAATTTAACATTTATATTGCATCTTTTTTGTTTGAAGCATTCATTAGTCATATTATATGTTTGGTTAATTAGATGGAAGCTTCTGGAGAACAAACAGACAAAATGAGTGTATACTTGAAGACTCCCCGAGCAGATGACCCTGATCTAGTTCCCTATATTGTGAGCAATACTTATTAAAATCTTATGAATCATATTCTTTTTATGTTGTAAACTAATTTATGTTTTGGAATTGTAAACTGAATTTAACTGATTTCTGGAAGAGTTGCCTGAGGATTCACGGACGGATGACGCCCTAAACAAAATATTCCACTAAGTGTTCGGGGATGATGGACATGGCTACTGCCGCACATACGGCACTAGCAAATTACGGGATGCTGTGTATGGGGAATATGTTAGTCCGTTACAGCCTCAGGCAAAGCTCACAGTGATGGAAGAGATCACTCGATAGGTTACGATGACAGTGAAAGAGGATCTAAAAGATGAGCTCAGAGAGGAGTTGAGAGAAGAGATTACCCGAAAGGTGACCATGCAATTGATGAAGACCGGTCTCGTATCTGTACATGCCACCCGAGAGGTTTCGAATGCATCTAGCAGGCACCAGATACGACATAAGTCTATGGGTGATGATGCCATACCATCTCGTTCTGCCTCATTACCACGTTTGGCTTCGATGCCTCCACCTCCAAAGCAGGTAAATTTATGTAGCCTTGATGATATTATACCATTTTTTCTCTCTTTTTTGCTACTTATATTATGCCCGTCAAACATCACACGTAGCGAGGTTTAGGCATGAGTGACATGCGAGAACAAACGGCACAATTTCTGGACACCCGATCTAGGAGTTGTCTAATTTTTCTTGTTACTTTACTTTTTTAAAAATGCATTTTTGAGCCGTTTGGGTACCAAAACCACCAAACGCTCTCTGATGCCCGTCAAACATCACACGTAGCGAGGTCTAGGTATGAGTGATGTGCGGGAACAAATGGCACGGTTGCCGAACTCCCAGTTTAGGAGTTGTCTAATTTTTTTTCCTTACTTTATTTGGTGAAAAACGCGTTTTTTGAGTCGTTTGGGTAGCAAAACCATCAAACAGCCTCTGATGCCCGTCAAACTCCACGCATAGTGAGGCCTAGGCACAAGTGACGTACAGGAACAAACGGCATGGTTTTCAGACTCCCGGTCTAGGAGTTGTCTAATTTTTCTCGTTACTTTATTTTATAGAAAACGCGGTTTTTGAACCGTTTGGGTTCCAAAACCACCAAACGGTTTTCAATGCCTGTCAAACTTCACACATAGCGAGGTCTAGGCACGAGTGACCTGTGGAAATAAACGGCACGATTTTCGGACTCCCGATCTAGGAGCTGTCTAATTTTTCTCCTTACTTTATTTGGTAAAAAATGGATTTTTTGAGTCGTTTGGGTACCAAAACCACCAAACGACCTCCGATGCCCGTCAAAATTCACACGTAGCAAAGCCTAGGCACGAGTGACGTGTAAAAACAAACAACACGATTTTCGGATTCCCGGTCTAGGAGTTGTCTAATTTTTTTCCTTACTTTATTTGGTGAAAAACGCGTTTTTTGAGTCATTTGGGTACCAAAACCACCAAACGGCCTCCGATGCCCGTCAAACTTCACACGTAGCGAGGCCTAGGCATGGGTGACATGCAGAAACAAACAACACAATTTTTGGACTCCCAGTCTAGGAGTTGTCTAATTTTTCTCGTTACTTTATTTTGTAGAAAACGCGTTTTTTGAGCCGTTTGGGTTCCAAAACCACCAAATGGCCCCCGATGCCTGTCAAGCTTCATACGTAGCGAGGTCTAGGCACGAGTGATATACAGGAACAAACGGCATAGTTGCTGGACTCCCAATCTTGGAGTTATCTAATTTTTCTCCTTACTTTATTTAGTGAAAAACGCATTTTTTGAGTGTTTGGGTACCAAAACCACCAAACGGCCTCCGATACCCGTCAAAATTCACAGGTAGCGAGGTCTAGGCACGAGTGACGTGCGGAAACAAACAGCACGGTTGCTGGTCTCCCGGTCTAGGAGTTGTCTAATTTTTCTCGTTACTTTATTTTGTAGAAAACGCGTTCTTTGAGCCGTTTGGGTTCCAAAACTATCAAACGGCATCCGATGCCCGTCAAACTTCACATGTCCTGAGGTTTAGACACAAGTGACGTGTGGAAACAAATGGCACGGTTGCCGGACTCCCGGTCTCGGAGTTGTCACTTTTTTTTCCTTCCTTTATTTTGACAAAAACATGTTTTTTGAGAAAAACGTATTTATTTTTTACTTGTAATTTGTTTAAGGTTTTTCTTTTATATTTTAAAAGTTTGTGCTGATTATTGTAGGAGGGAATAAAGGTGTCTTTGTTTTGGTTTCGGTCTTCTGAAACTTGAATTAGTCGAAGGGCTTCTTATTAGTACGAATCCTTTGGCAAAAATTGGTAGAGAATCATTGGGTCGAAATTTCTACAAAGTTTTTGTTTAAAATAATCGGAACCCTAACGCTCTCTTAGAAAGACCTTGACAAAATATAAAAACTGTTGGAGAATCTGTTGGTCGACATGTAGGCTGGCATTCTCGTGATGTAAATTGCATTTTTATTTCAGTTGTCTGATATATATATATATATATATATGCTTATCAATTGTTATCTTTATTGTTTAATTTATTCCTATATCTAATATTTTTATGTTTCTTTTTTATTTTTCAGGTTATTCTGAAAGAAGGTCGATAAAGCTCCTATATAGTCTTATTTTGTGGGACGTTATTTTGTGGCAAATTATATATAATTTATTTAAGTTGTATGGATGTTGATAGGAGACACTATTTGTTTTGGTTATATGTTTAATAGTTTATTAACTTTGTTAAGTATTTTATAAGTATTTGAATTTGGTCTAGGAATGTCAGAATTTTGTTATTTGGATTATGTTAAATATGTTGCGTATCAGGTAAATCAACCAATTATAAAAATTATTTGTAATTATTAATTAGAAATGCTTTATTTTACCAAAAAATTATTAGCGACTGCACTTAACTGTCGCTAAAAGTGACCATTACCGTCTCTTATTGCCGTCGCAAAAAGCAATTTCTCTAGTAGTGTTCATTGCTTACATACGTCCATAAAAACAATCAAGAACTTCAAACTTCACTACTACGATGTTGTCAACATACCAAAGTTCCCCTTAATTTACAAATAGTGACTGAATACCATTGGTAAATAATATATAGCGAACTATTAGTGGCTAACTCAGTTGGTTAGAATTTCTTACTCCTTTTTAAGTGGTTAAAAGTTCAAACCCTTCTCTCCTTTTTTGCTACAGCCCTTTTTGTAATTTCTTTCTGACTTCGTCCCTTTCTATGGAATCATATACAGAAGTAAATATCAAATTAATTTCAGGTATGCAGTTTTCATTGAAGTTGTTGGCCCCAGAGAAAGAGAGAGAGGATGGATGATGTTATCAACATATTGCACTTTGTCAATGTCGCCGTCGCCCTCTATTAGTAAAAGCATCTATAAGGGAATATTTGGATCTTACCCTATGCTATGCTGTCAAAAATTTTCTAGTTTTGTAAAAAAAAAAATAATAAAGAAGAATAAAAAGGAAGAAAAGATAATTTAAAATTTTTCTTTTTTTTATCTTTTTTTTGTTCTCATTCTTTTTTAAATAAAATCAACGAAGGAAAGAAAAATGGGGAGAACCCGAGTTCCAAACGGACGCTAACGAAGAACCTGATCGTTCTGGTACGGAACCACATTTACGTATATGATATACATATACGTACATTTTTCACCAGCGGGGAAGAGATTAGTAAGAAGAGTTGTACTATGCTGCAGCATACAGGCCCTACACAATTAAAGTCGATGTAGAAATATTAATTTGGACGCTTCTTGACTAAAGCAAGTAAATTGAAGCGCGTAGACTCCATCCCGGCCCCACCAGACTAGGTAAGGCAGTGACTTATTTTGTTTTCTTTTTAAGAAAACTTCGTCCACAAAGAACCACGGAAAGATGGAAGGAAAAAAAAAAAAAAAAAGAATAAATTTCATCTGAAAGGGTTTTGCATTAGTCGAAATATTAAAAACAAAATATGAAAACAAAGAGTAAACTAAACGGAAGAGATGAAAAGTGGAATGAGCAATGGACTAGACGGTGATAATACAGTCCTTTATGGAGATATTGTGGGGTTGCATAATGTGCTTTTAGTATATAATTTTTTCTAGTCGTGAAATATGGGTTTTGTTTAGTTAATTCAGTTTTACAACCAAACACATCTAATTATTTAAATTGTGAATGAGTTAATTGCCCAATTGATAATCCGTTTGACAACCAAATGATAATAGTATTTTTTCTCTTTTTGTTTTTTGTCAGGCATTGTTGGTCTATTTTTTGGAGACTGGGTGGGCTGACGAAAAGCCCATCTAAGCTAATGTTAGAGAAATTATTCAGTACTCCAAGTGCAGTCAATAATGGACTTGCCTTGCCTTGAATGTGCTGAGACAGATCGTTTAGGTTTCAGTACGTAGTTTCTTCTAACAGATTACACCTTTTTATTTGTAATTATGTGTAACAGATTACACCTTTTTATTTGTAATTATGTGTCAACTCGTACAATATACAAAAAGTAATACTTATTCAAATCTATAATAAAAATATTAAAAGTAATTAATTTTAAATTTAAAATAATTAAGAATATAAAATAAATTAAAACTCTTTAGAGTGTTAATATTGTTTGCGAAAGAAAAACGTAAAACATATAAGTATAGCAGCCTCACTTGATGGATAAATTTGTTATTTAAATTTTAATCATTTAAGGAATATCAACTATTTAAATTGGACTCAACTACTTTTTGATTTATTCTCTCTTCTATTGTAGTAATTTTTTTAGATAAGATTTAATTACTTTGTACGTATAAGTGGGTTGCTGAAGTTGTGATTGATAATTTTTTGAGTAGTACTCAACTGTTTATGTATATCTCTTACAAAACTAACAACGTGAATTAAATAATCAAATTAATTCTATAGTTATCTAGCCAATTGTCCTTGTAACGTGACATTTTAAAAGTATCAGAGCATTTAAAACGCCACGTAAGAGAGAGACAAAATATAAGGACAAATACAATTTATATATATATATATATATATGATTTGACCTTGAAAGGAATTGGGCCCAGGCCTAGACCCAGCTTGGAGACAGCTAACATGGTGCAAGTGGGGCCTTGAGTTCGGGCTGAGGCTACATTCAATTGAGACAAATTAAACTGGTCAAGATATCAAAATGAAAAAAAAAAAAAAAAGTTTTAAAAGGCCAACCCAATTCCACTTAGAGATCATCTATTATTCTTTGCTCGTGAGTGCAAAGTTTTATACATCTTATCCTTTAAATTCGCAATTATTAGAATCTTTTAATATATATAAACTTTTGTTAATTTTATGTCAAGCCCTCAAAAAAGTAAATCTTTAGTAATACGGTTGTATATTGTGATTTAAATAATATATATGGTTAATCCACTAAAGTTTGGAAAAGGTGAGACAAATCTATAATCATAAATATGAAAGAAAACATCATTACCATTGGACTAATCCTTTTTCTCGTTTCCACACCCTAAAACATTGAATGTTTTTACATATTTAAAATAATAAATTGAACAAGAGCAGATCCTCAATCTCCAAAAGGAGAAAGAAGAACTGTGGCCATGCAACTTGGCTAGCCAAGTTCATTCATACTAGTTAATTCTTCTTTTGCTTGCAGTGTTCCTATCATAGTTGCCAGAAAGAAATGCAAAAGCTCGAAATGAAAAAGTGAAACTAAACCCAAAAAAAATTATGAGAAGTGAGAAATGCTAGATAATATAAAATTAAATAAGATATTTATGAAAAATATATTAAAAACTCTAAAAATTATGAAAATCAATTTTTTTAGGGAGCTAACATGATATTTTTTAAAAGTTTCTATTAAGTTTCTTTAAATTATGTTAGAATTTTAAAAACATCTCAAAATCGTTTCTATAAATTTTGCTTATAAGAGTTTTATTTCCATTATGAAAGTGAGTTTATGAGAAAACTAATTTATCTTCTCAAAGAAAGTTAGTGCCTACTAGTACCCATGGATTGACTAAATTAGTGTTCATAATTGCAGTGTATAAACTCACTAGGCAATAATCTCTCCACGTTGTGTTTACAGGAAGCCGCATTAAAATCATAAAGAAAAAGAAACCCCACACCCCAAAAAAAAAAAAAAACATGCGCGCGCACAAGAAATTTTGTTTGCTTTTATCAGTGGTTCTATCTCATATTTGTTTCTCCAAAGCACCAGTCTCCGTGCTTTCAGGATTACCAAAGGATGGAGTAAACGAAGAAGCGTACCCAGAGGATGATGAGTGAGGATAACAAGCTCTCCGGAGCTCATTATACCTTCCAACATCAAAATTTTGAACCTTCATAAGCCTCCTCTGCTTTGCAATAAATCGGCTCTGAAAGAAGCCTTCAAAAGAAGGCTCTTTGGATGTCCGTAGGAAGAAAGCATATCCAGCCATGAAGTATATGGATGTCACGTAGAAGCAAATCGGCTCCATGACATCCCAAGACAGTTCCCAGAAAGTGAGCCTCATGAATGCAACTGTCTGAATGACAAAGTAGCCAAGCCCGCACCAGAGTTCCCCACGAACCAGGGACTCTGCCCTTCTGTCAATGGCGGCCTTTTGCTTCTCCAATTCCTCGAGCTCTTTCCACCGTGAGTCGTTACGCTGGGATACCGGTGCAGGCATTAGGTCCTGGATGACTTTCATTACCTGTAATAAAAAAAAAATTGTGGAACAATATTTGGGTAAAACATGTCTCCACTCCACGTATTTTTACATGAAGACTGGCTTTTTAAGATTTATTTTTGCTCTGGTAGATGATTTGCTTTGCTATACAAAGTTATAGGCAATAGCAATCTTAGGCTGTGAGCCCCTGATCAGCCAGACTCGAACCATTATTACCAAAAAAGGAAAAACTGGTTAGATCAACCCCCACGCCAGTTGAAACACAAATGCCCCTACAGCGGCCACTACAGAAAAGGTTAAGAGGCGAACCACTGTTAGCTTAGGTCAAATCCATCTAGAGTGAACATTGGTTTGGCCGGCCGGCTTCGAACCGAGCTTACCCTTGAAATAATTTTCATTCCGCCTACTTTTAAATTCCAAACCCACGCAATTAAAAAATTAAAATTTTACGCTGCCCAAGCTGGGGCAGATATAAAATTTTTGTCTAGTTAGGGTGAAACTTATATTAAATCATACACACAATTGTAACCAAACCTTAATTGTTAATAAATTAAAAATTAAATCCTAAATTTTATTAAAGATTTTAAAATTTTAACATGTTAAACCCTAAATTCAAATGCCATCCAAACAAAATTGTGACCCTAATGTCAAAACTCTAACATAAACAAATTATAGCAAACCAACAACTCATTAATTGAACATAAATCGGACTCACCTAATATATTGAAAGTGCAATTTAACATTAATTAAACTCAAATCAACAACACATCAAATAAACAAAAATAAAAAATGAATAATGAAATAAATTTAAATGCTCAATAGTCACAAGAGATAGACATCATATAAGTATGAAATATAGTGAAAGAATTGTATTTGACGAAAAAACTTTAAATATAAAAATTTAACTATATTTGCAGATAAGATAAATGACAAAATTTGAAGATCGTATTTTGATAATATAAATAAATTGAGTAGGTAAAAAATATTTTAATTTAACATTTACTATTTTAATATTAGAATAGAATATTAGGATCTAAAATATTAAAATATTGAATAGAGGGATAAAAGGTATGTTGTTTACTTGACCAAATATCAGTAAGATTCAGTGACAACAAAACCTTGGATCAAATAGATATGTAGAGTTCAAAAAACAGTGCATTTGACCATGTCAATGGGGGCCTTCACTGGTCCCTTGTGCATCTGCTCTTGTGCCCAAGCCCACCCACTTATCCAAAAATTTTATAATAAACAGTTTTTGTCTCTAAAAATAATTTTAAATAACCTAGAATTTAATTACATACATGTATTAAAATATATAAATATATACTTGGTCAGGCTTCAAATAAAATTTTTAAATTTATCCATTAATATAATCAGACTTAAAAATCATTTTCAGGGGCTTAATGGGCTATCTAATTCATAGTCACCCTTAGATCAAAATCAACCCCACCGAAGTAGAAACCCAAAGGCCCCTGACAAGGCCAATATCAGTTATGAAGAAGGCCATAGGTTACTGTTTCTCCCACCCATTACCCCTCTCGCTAATAACTATCTAGCCTCCAGAAATATTTTCTCCAAATCTTCTTCACCGTCGGGAGGAGGGGGGTGTAAGCTACCATTTAGGTTTTGGTACAAAGGATCATCACTCTCCAAATTAAGACAAACATCTACTCCAACTGGTGGGTATTAGAAAACCTAATAGGCAGTGGGATATACTTAATTCCCAAGCAGCCACAATAAATGGCCACTAGCTGGAAATGAACAGAAATCTTAGAATAAAATCAGGGTATCATAATGTTGTGAACTTGCAAATTGATCTTTTGAGGAGGGTTTTTCGGAGCCTAAAATCACCGTCTCAAACGTGGAACCCTTTACACGTTTTAGATCTGGCGCAACAATTGTTTCACTTTCCTGTGGAAAAAATAGAACAAAGTAAACATGATAAAAGAATATCAGTTTTCGGTAGTCTGAAAAGAAATCTGGAAAATGGAAACGAAACCATGTCATGCTTATGTGCATGTACGGACATGCATTTATATTTACACGTATGCATTTCTGTATGTATGTGTGTATGTATGTAATTACAAATTAGGGATGAAGAAAAGATGAAAGAGAGGCCAACCTGGTCAGGCCTCAGGAACACAACGTTTCGCAATACGATAACGGTGCCCGACTCGTCGAGCATCTTCGCAAACTCTAGCCCCTGCTCTGTATTGCCACAACTCTCATAACAGATCCGAACGAACTCTTCCAATGATATACTGTCCTTCGGAATCTGCCTGAGATTCGATTTCACCATTTCGAGCTGCGACACCCTCAGCAGCTTCCTCGCGTCCTCCACCGTCAATTTCCCCTCTGTCGTCGACTCCGATGCGGTCGCCAGTGGAGGACTCAATCCGTCCAACCGGATCCGATCTCTGCCAATGTCCGTACCCCGCAACTTCTCCAACAGTTTCTCTCCCCTAGGGAGCGACCGGAGCTCCGGCACCTTCGCAGCTGATTGGTACATCGGCCGCCACTGAAGGAACCGCCGGGAAATCCGGTCATCTCCGGGATCCGGAGCCACATTGGACGGACTCGGAGGGATCAGGGCTTGCACGGAAGACGATGACGAAGAAACCCGCCAGTTTGTTAGAGTTGGATTCCATGTTTTAGATATGTTGAATAATCGCTGAGCTAGGGTTCGCTTGAACACCATTGGTGTAAAATTAAGATGTAGAGAGAGAACTAACAACCTTGAGAGAGAAACAGCAGGTGGTGTGAAGGAGGTGGTGTGGATTTGGACGTTTGTACGTTTCAATTGCTTGCACAATGGGGAAAGGAAGCGTTTGTGGATCGATATATATATATATGTGCTTAGGATTCGGTTCAATCCAAATTGGCCAATAGAACTTCAAATATCCGGTTCAAGATCTCCGGCTCTCCTGTTCCCGTCACGAGTGAGAAGTCAAGGGACTATCTTAATCACCGTACACGTGGTTGGTTGACCTTCGAAGACCATCCTCCGTCCAATTATTTAAGAATCAGGGATTGGGGCCACTGAGACTGACTCTGGCCAATTGTCATCAGCAGCGGGGGAAGTGGTCAGAGATGAATAGGCCACTGACCATGTTTTGTTTAACAAGTGTAATGGAATGGGCGAAGAAAAGGGTTTGAGATCAAACAATATAATAAACTGGGGTTTAGCTTATGGCAAGCTTGGGAGTGACGTGTGAATTGGAAGGTACGTAGCGTTGAGGTGGATGGGCATTAGAGACAGGCGCGTACAAGCTATTTTAAGCTATATAGCTTTACGCAGACGCGTCGTTACACATGTTTCCGAAACATATCCCACAAGCTTTTGGGAAGGCTAAAACTAGGGAGGAGTTTTGGCGCGTAAGTTGCACTTGGCATTTGCCGCGTGCGTTTTTAGGTGAAACAGCACCTAGTCCCACCCGCGCGCTGTGCTGTGGCCAGTCTGGCAATTTTTGACAAATAGTAACATAGTCGCCGAAAATCTCATTATTGTTATAAAATTAAAAGAATATTAAATAAATAAAATAATCAAATACAGTATATAATTAAAGTAATTTTTTTAAAATTGTGAGTATAGATTTTTTTGATCACTTAATAATGTATTTTTTCTTGATCACCTAAAGACAACATAAATTTAAATAGTTTATTTATACTCTTTTCTTTTTTCCTTTCTTCTTGTTTTTCTCTTCTTTTTTCTCTTTCTTTTCTTTCTCTCTTTTCTCTTTCTCTCTTCTCTCTTTTTCTCTTCGCAGTCCCCCCTTTTTATAGAAGGGAGACTGTGGTTAGTAAGCAATATGCTTAACAACTACAACATGTTTGGTGGTTGATTTCTCAGTCATCCACCATTCGTTCCTAACACTCTACCTTGAATGACCGCCATAAAAAACCTTATTAAATTGTAGCGAAAGAAAATGGGTGTGCTAAAATTGCCTCGTTAAAACCTTGTCAAGAAAAACTCTTTGAGAAAAAAACTGTTGGCGAAGGAAAAAGAATACAGTCTGCAACTCTTCCTCATTCATACATTTGGTATGAAGTTGAAGTTGATAGCTTCAATCGTAAAGATCTTTGAGACGACGCATGCCAATGTTGTGTACCAATTTCTCAATGTTGCAGTTGAGAGTGCTTTAGTAAATAAGTTTACCAAGTTGTCATTTGAATGTATCTTTGATGTAGCCTCCCTTAATTTGTGCAATACATGCTACATTATCTTCATATAATATCATTGAGGTATCTTTGTCAATGTCTACATAGCCAATTAATTCAGGTTGTGAATCTTTTGAATAAAATAAGCCCATATCAGTTGTCTCTCGTAGGTAACACAGTATATGCTTAATTTCTTTCCAATGTTGTTGAGTTGGTGCAGAATTATATCTTACCAATACGTTGACAGAGAATGTTATATCAGGTCTTGTATAATTTGTAGGAAATACAAGAGCACCGATTGCACTAAGATATGGTACTTCAGGACTAAAAAATTCTTCATTATTTTCTCGAGGACGAAAAGAACCCTTCTGTATATCAAGTGATTAGACAACTGTTAAAGAATTTCATAAATGAGCTTTATCAATTTAACATTTTTTTATATATGTTAAATGATGAATAAAATTTTTTTTGACAAATGCTTAATTTGCAAAACAAGACAATAATTTGTTCTTACAAGTTATTTAAGTTTTCAATAATTAGTACCAATTTGTAATATCTTCAAGAGTACTAATAATATCCAAAAGTATCAACATATATTGCAATAATCATCAATTCATATTCTCATGTACTGTTCACATATCATTATTTCAATAGATATTTATTAATATAATTGTATCATCTGCGTTCGGATTTGTTTAACCCATACATATATCACTGAAGCTTGATAGAATATAATTCGAGGTATTTGCTTCAATTGCATATGTATATCATTACATAATCTACCATATGAATAGGTTATGTTATACATTCATTAAATGTATATTCAATCCTTCTGAGACTGACAAACTAATTAATAATATGAATGTAATTTCATCCTTATAGGATAGAATTTCTCATTATAGTCAATACCAAGTCTCTCCGAGAAATCTTTTGGTACAAATTGTGCTTTATATCGCACTATTCTATTTCTCATTGCGTAAATACTCATTTGTATCAAACCGGTTTTATATCTTCAGGTGGGTGGACTACTTGTTCGAATACTTTACAACTTCTGGTGTTTAGACTACAGGTCCAACATCTGCTAGTGTTTGGACTACAAGTTCGATATTTTCATCTTCTGGTATTTGAATTACAAGTTCAAATACTTTACATTATGCTAACGAGTTTAATTATAACTCAGTAACTTCTTTTCATTTTTTTGATCGATCATATTATTGACATTTGTCGAATATCTATGGTTTAGTCTCTGCATTATTTCTGGTAATTGCATTTAAATAGAAATATGATGTTGACAACAATATCATTTCTATTCCATCATTCTCCTGTATTCACATTATCATTCATTGAGATCTCATTATTGTCAGATATCATTTCCTCTGCAGGAGATATCTCTTCAGGAGGTTTCTCTTTTGGAAATTCTTTTATAGGAGTTTCTTCAAAAAGTTTAAATGATGGAGATTCCTGTAAGCACCCCATTTTTTACCGCTCGGCAGTCTACACTCCGTCCAGACTTGTTTTCAAATCATTATGGACATATTCCAATCGAAACCAATCCTCTAGTCCAAATTCCGTCTTTCCATCGCTTCGCGGGCCTGTCAGGCCCGAATAGAGGCAAAATGACCAAAATGCCCTTAGGGGCATTATCCTTTCTTATTCTAATTCCAATCCTTCTCTCGAGACAGTTTATTCCTCGAGACGATCCGAGTAGCAAAATTACTCACCAAACCGTCAAAGTGGCGGAAACACTCACCAAACCGTCAGAGTGGCGGAAACACTCACACCGTTAGAGTGGCGGAAACACTCAAAATCTAGGCACGTCTCTTCAGAGACGGTAAGACCCCTTTCCAATCCCTCTCTCGAGACAGTTTATTCCTTGAGACGGTCCGAGTAGCAAAACTACTCACACAACCGTTAGAGTAGCGGAAATACTCACAGACCCGTTAGAGTAGCGGAAATACTCACAAAGCCGTCTGAGTAGCGGAAATACTCAACCGTTAGAGTAGCGGAAATACTCACAGACCCGTTAGAGTAGCGGAAATACTCACAGAACCGTTAGAGTAGCGGAAATACTCACAGAACCGTTAGAGTAGCGAAAATACTCAACCGTTAGAGTAGCGGAAATACTCACAGAACCGTTAGAGTAGCGGAAATACTCACAAATCATCAACCCCGTCCGAGTAGCGGAAATACTCACAAATCATCAACCCCGTCCGAGTAACGGAAATACTCTCAAATCGTCAACCCCGTCCGAATAGCGGAAATACTCAATCCCGTCCGAGTGGCGGAAACACTCAAAACCTAGGTCAATACCCATGTTTGTTAGCTCACTTCGGTGAAAAATGACCAAGCTACCCTTAGGACCTTTTCCGAGACTTTCCGGTCAAGATGACCGTTTTGCCCCTAGTGGGCCGGTCTCCTTTTCTAACTACACTAGCTCTGGGTATCAAACCGGTAACCTCCTGAGACTACTTTTTATAGTATTCTCAACCTCCCCTTACCTTTCCGGATCATTCCGAGTCAGTTCCGACAAACCCGGTACAAAATGACCGTTTTGCCCCTGGTGGGCCGGTCTCCATTTCCGACCACGCCGGCCCTGGGAATCAAACCGGCAACCTCTAAAAACATTCTAAATAATGTTTTCAGATCTCAAGTCTTCTTCCGGGACAGTCCGAGTCTGTCCCGGCAGTTTGCTAGTCCGATTCACCGTTTTGCCCCTAAAGGCCCGGTCAACCTTTCCGACCCACCTTATCCTCACTTTCCAAGTCAAATACCTCCAGGACACTATTTTAAGTGTTCCTGCTCCTTTCTGGCCTTCCGGGTCATTCCCGACTCCTTCAAATCATTCCCGGACTTTCCGGAGTCACTCCTAGTGAAGCCAGGTTAAAAATTGCATGGTAGTCACTAGTACAGGCGCCCAAATCTAGTCAAAGATACGTTGCTTGCCGACCTTAAACATTTCCTAATTGGCTGGCGCCACTACTAGTGGCGCCAAGCCAAAAAATGGCCTGGCGCCACTCCTAATGACGCCAGTATAAAATTTGGCCTGGCGCCACTGCAACAGGCGCCAGTGTATTCCTCCCTCTATAAATACAGAGCCTCATTCAGCGTGAAAGAGGTCTGCAAACTTAACCTAAAAACCCTATACTTCGATATATAGAGCTCGAGCACCTCCAAAACCCTAGCCTCCTTAGGTTCTCCAAACCCTAGCCACTATACACAAACCCTAGCCTCCTATACACTCATACACACCCCTATACACTCATACACTAGCCTTTAACCACTATCTCAAGACTTGAAGAGCAGCCACCCAAAGCTTGAAGACAATCCTTGAAGACTGAAGGTGAAGATCAAGACCGAAGACCGAAGACTGAAGATTGCACGGCGCGCAAAATAAACAAGAAACAAGGTAGGCTCCCTGTTTAAATTTCCGCACTTCCCCCCTCTCTCTTCTCTCTCTAACCCACTTGGGTTTTCTCTATTTTAATCCTCCATCTCTTTCCCGCCCTTTATTTGCATGCTTGAAACAAGGGGATTCCCGGTCCATGTGTAGGATTGGACTATTGGAGAGTCACCGTATCGGGGGCTTTCTTCTAGTCTAACCAAAGACCACGTGGGTCCGGCCCCCTTGATTATGTGGTGAAGCCTTAACCTTGTATGTTCACGACCCCAAATTGCATTGTGCATATCATAATCTCGCATCTTTCAAAACTCGTTTTCAAAGTTGTTTTTCAAAACTGTTTTCAAACTTGTTTTTCAAAACTGCATCAAAATCTCTTTTTCAAAAACTTGTTTTCAAAACCACAATTCTAGGGTGATTCTAGCCTTTCCATGGCTAGGGTTGCTTTAGGAAAGTGTTATATTAAAAGTGACCATTTGGTCTATATTTTCAAACCTTGCTTTCAAAACCACTTTCTTAAAAGTGGTTCTAGCCCTCTTATGGCTAGAATCGCTTTAGGAAAGTGAGATGTTTTTATACTTTCCTAAAACTCTCCTCTCTAAAATTGTTTTCAAAAACTCCCTTCCAAAATCTATTTTTCAAAATTCCCTTTTTCAAACTTTCCAAAACTCATTCTCTTTAAAATCTCTTTCTAAGAACACTCCCTAAATTCACCTTCCTAAAAACTCTCTCCAACAACCTCTTCCAAAAATCTTTCTAAAAAACTCTCTTTCCAAAATCTTCCTTCTAGAAATTCCCCTTTAGGATTTTCCTTCTAAAATCTACGTCTCTAAAAACATGCTTTCCAAAAACTCCCTCTCTTTAAAATCTTTTTCCAAAAACTCTATCTTCAAATTCTTCCCTCTAAAAACTCCTCCCTAGGATTCCCCTCTAGAAAACCTTCGTTTTCAAAAATGCACTTTCCAAAAACTCTTTCCTTAGAAACCCAAGTTAAGCCCTAGAACCCACAATTAGGAAACCCTAAATTTTCTTCCCAAAAACATAGTTTTCAAACTTTGCCCCAAACCTAGGTTTCTAAAATCTTTTGTTTTCACATCAAAACTATACATGTTTCCAAAACCTATTTTCTACGTCAAAACTATGGTTTTTCAAATCTAGGGTTTCTAGAATCTCCCTTTCCAAATTCTTGCCAAATCAAATCTTCCCGTTAGGAAACAAAATCAAACATTTTCTCTAGGAAACCAAATCCAATCTCCCCGTTTAGGAAACTAGATCCTATCCTCCATTTTTGGAAACAAAATCAAACTCTTATTTTTAGAAACCAAATCCAATCCCTTCCTAATCCAAACCTTTCTCAATTCAATTCCTTCCTAAACCATAAGTTTCCTAAACTCAAACTTTAAATCTTTCCTTAAATTTCAAAATCCAAATCTTTCCTAAACTTCCACTTTCCTAAATCTTAAGTTTCCGAAACTTGAACATAAAAAATCTTTCCTAAGTTTTAAAACTCAACTTTCAAATCTTTCCTAATTCAACCCCCTTTCCAAATCTTAACTTTCTAAATTCAAGCTTTTAAACCTTTCCTAAATTCAAACTTTTCTTAATTTCAAGACTTTCTAAAATCTTAAATCTTTCTAAACTCTAAAACTTTCTAAATCCTAAACTTTCCAAATTTCAAATCTTTTCAAATCCAAAGTTTCCTAAATTCAAAACTTTCTTAAATTAAATCTTTCTAAACTTCCAAGCTTTCTAAATTCTAAATCTTTCCAAAACTTCAACATCTTTCCAAATCCAAAACTTTCCTATTTTCAAAACTTCCTTATTTTCAAAACCTTTCCTTTTTCAAAACCTTCCTAAGCTTTCTTAATTCAAACATTTCCTAAGTTGAAAACTTCCCTTTTTCAAACCTTTCCTAAAACGAAACTTTCCTACTTTCAAAACTTCCATATTTCAAAACTTTCTAAATTCAAAACTTTCCAATTTTCAAAACATTCCTAAACCTAAAACTTTCCAAAAAATGAAACTTTCCTAAATCGAACCTTTCCTAATTCAAACATTTCCTAAATCCAATCTTTCCTAATCTCCTAAACCTTCCAAGTCAAGTTAAATCTTTCCTAAGTCTCTTCTCTTTCCCAAGTCTAGGTTTCCTAAACCTTCTCTTTTTCAAAACAAGTCCAAATCAATCTTTCCAAATCAAAGTCCAACCCTCTCAATTTCAATTTCCAATCTCCTTTTCTAATCTCAAATCAAATTCAATTTTCAATTCAATCTCTTTCTTCCAATCCAATCTCTTTTTTCAAATCAATTTCTTTTTAATCGGACTCTTGTCCGAACTACGACTGACCTGATTTCCCCCAAAGGGATACGTAGGCAACCTTCATAGGTGCGGTCACAATACTTTTCAAACTTTCAATTCCACCCTCATGGGGGCAGTTTCCAAAATCTTTTTAAATCTCAAATTCCAATCTATTTTCAAAATTCTGAAATTTCTATTTTCAAACTTCTACTTTCAATTTTCAAACCTTTTCAATTTCAATTCTTATTTTTTTCAAATCTATTTTCAAATCAAATCAATTTCTTTTCAAATCAATTTCTATTTTCCAATTCTCTCATCTTGCACTTGCATATCATGCATCATATTTTTCAAACATTGTTTTTCTAAAGTGAATAGGGTTGAACTATAGTTAGTCGAAGACTCTCATAGGTAAATCTAGGGTAGATTGACATGTAGGTACCGAAAGAGCGGGGTAGGGTGATAGCTTAGTGCGTCTTTCCTACACGTAACCAACCTCCGAACCTAGATCACTGTTTTTGAAAGACCAAAAGGAGTTATTTTCCAAAAAGGGCTAAATATTTTCTAAAGGTTGCCAAACAACCATTGTTCTTAAAAACTCTCTCTTGAGGAGATATTTTCAAATCGTTTTCCAAAAACACTAAGTGTAATCTTTGGATTATTTCTTAGTTTTTAGGTGACCTAACTCACCTTAATCAAGTTAGGTGGTGACTCCAAATCTTTTTCAAAAGCCCTTTATTCAAACCTATTTTCAATTCAAACCAAGTTGCACTCATTCTTCTAGGAGGGTGAGTTCTAACGAGAGAGTACAGTGTTTTTCCCACTTGAGTGAGTATTCCTCGAGTGCGAAAAATCTGGGCGCGACAATTCCTCCTCTGGAAGTTCATTTTCATCTTCAACAAATTGCTCTTCAGGAGTTCCTTTTTCAAGAAGGTGCTCATTTTGTTGTACTTTCATCTTTCTGAGAGTTTAATTTTTACAACGACATTTCTCTCACACTTTAAGCGCTTTGAAATCATTTGTTATTATATAAACATATGATTTTATATGGATATCAATATATTGTCCTACATGGACATTAATATGTGCTATAGCATTAGCAGCTGGTATCAATATGATATGATTATTGTCTTTGTGTCGATGAATACTTCAGGCAATTGATTTGCAATCATATATAAGTAAATAATTCATTTGTGAATTTCAGATTCACATCGACTTGTCCGAGAATTACGCTACGTCTTATCTACTCCTAACGATGAGAAAACTAACGCAACATAAGAACTATCCACAAAATATAAGAGTTAATAGTAAATAAAGATGTAACAATTGTATATATATGCATAAATGAGAGATATATTAGTATTACAGAGTAACCAAATAATTGTTTGGCAAAAAGAATCTTCTGGTTCTTTAGCGGATGTCCATGAAAATTGTCAATTAGTGGACGTATTATTGTTGATCTCGAGTGACCAAAATATAAAATTCTTTTGGGATCAAATCACTTCTGGTGCATTACTTCATATGTTGTCATTGCAGACACTCCATAAATGCTTCTGTTGTATCACTTCAGGTGATTTCTCAGTATAAAAATCTTTTGGGTAAAAAAACTTCTAGTTTCTCACTGCAGATGATCCCTAATATAATATAACCCAGAAGAAAACTAACAAATTTCTCTATTATATGCTTCTAGCATGAAAAGAGAAGTGTAAAGAAATATATTTTTCATTACCTGTATTGTTATATTCTTTTTATCATATGCTTCTAATATAACATAAATAAAGTAAAAACATCTATAAGAGTTGAGCAAATTTCTTGTACTGCTAGTAGAATAGAATGCATCATCAATATAGAGTTTTATTCCTCTTAACCACATTATGTTAGCTCTTATAAATCATAACTCATCTAGAGCTTAGCTCGTCTGGAGCCTTCAATCAATTTGTAATACTTGATATTATTTTAACATTAATTTCAGCTAATGTTAAGTTTATACCATATCAAAGAATTGTGTGCGTTCTAATAATGTCTGCTACACGTATATCTTCCCTATTCATATTTGTAATAATTGACGCATTGGTATGATCCATGCCTTCAAATGCAAAATTGATATAATATTTCATTGTCAAAATGATTCTATTATAACAATCTATTGAATATTTAATCTTTGTACTACAGGTATGTAACCAATGAAACATATTCGTACTTCTTGAGAGGTTGAGCTCATATTATTCCACTTTTAGTGGCATTTACAACCTTCAGGTTATCTCAAAAAATTCAAAGATTATTACATTGTAATTACATCTATTACAATATCCATGACCATCAAATAAAAGTACATTCACTTCAGGGAATGATATAAAATCGGCCACATGTATCAATTAATTATAGCACTCGATTGAGTGAGGTACACTACGCTGGAACCATACCATTCACTTATTACTTCAGGGATTGATACGTATTATAAATTTGTATCCTTTTTAGAAAGATGATATAACACTAATGAAGACATAGAAAGAAAATGGGAAACAAAATCAAAATAATGTGGAACTTATAAATAGTACCGTAAATAGTAATGTAAATAGTATGCATGAATAGTAACATAACTATTTACCATTATCTTCTATTATATTTACACGATGTGCCATTGGAATACAATTTCTAAATTAACCCTCTTGATATTGCTATTTCTGAAGCACGTTCGAGGCATAAAATATAAATATATTTGTCTATCATATTTTCATCAAGAAGCTTTTTTCTACATCATTTTCATTGTGGACATATTTGAATAATAAAAATTGTACTCATTCTTTTATTTGGCAACACTGTACTACATCCTTGTTATTACAACTTCAGGTGCACTAAATTATTGTCTTGCAACTTCAGGTGCATTCAACTATAATCTTGCAACTCCAAGTGCATTTATTGATTATCTAACAACTCCAGGTGCATTAAATCATAATAAGCTTTGTGAAAAATTACAGTCTTACTGGCATTTGTATTTTTCAAACATTCAATGATGACATAATGGTAAACCAAATTAGGCAGCGTCTATAACAAACATAGCAAATAATAGCAGCAACATAAATTAAAGTAGTAACAGGCGGCAAGCCGTCCTTATAAAATAATAATAATTAAATAAACTGCGTGCAAGCCTTAATAAATATTCTATAGGAGTGTTTGTGTTTCTTTCATTGTATTTCTAAAATTATTACTTCTGGAATGATCTAAATATAAAACATTTAAAGCAACACACATAATAAAATATAACAATTATCAGTTAATGATAATATAAAATCCTCTACCGAAAACAGTAATGTTAGGTGGGTATTATGATAAAAGACAACCGACAGAACTGTGACAAATATTGTCGTACTATTAATTAAATATTATATATTACTATGCAATTACTATTTATCACTGTTCATAAACAGTAAAATGAATAGTAGAGTTCATCCGATATAATATCATTATTTTTGTCTCCATTATAACTTTCAATCCAGACATCAAAATATAGTTAAACTACATGTCAATGGAAAGCTATTGAAATAAGAATTCCAGATCTATAAATATCATGGGCAAAAAATGTAAAATCTAAGAGAAATAAAACAACAAAATTTTGAAATAAATACTATTCATTTCAATAGTTAAACTACTATTCATACTATTCAAGCGAATTGAGTGAATGGTAAAGAATCCAAAATAAGGATAAATTACACATAAAATGAAGTATCTTCCTGATAAGAAAGAACACAGCTATATTTTTTACAAGCACTTAGAGTTTCGTGCTGATAACGTGTTATAAAACTAAAAGAATATTAAGCAAACAAAATAATCAAACACAGTATATAATCAAAGTAGTTCTTTTGAAACTGTTAAATAGTTCTTCTGGAACTATGGGGATAGATTTTCTTGATCACCCAAGAATGTATTTCTTCTTAATCACCCAAGAATGTATTTCTTTCATAAGACAAAATATAAAGACAACATAAATTTAAATAGTTTACCTACACTTTTTGCCTTTTTTCCTTTCTTCTCTTTTTTCTCTTCTTCTTTTTCTTCCTTTTCTTTCTCTATTTTCTCTGTCCCTCTTCTCTCTTTTTCTCTTTGCAACCCCCCTTTTATAGAAGGGAGGCTGTGGTTGGTAAACAATGTGCTTACCAACTACAATATGTTTGGTGGATGATTTCTCGGTCATCCATGTGCTTAAATGAGAAAATTTTATTTTTCCAAAAACGGGTACAAAAGTCGTTTGAAACGTTTCAAAACTTTTGATAAATGTTTGAAAAATTAATGCTTCGTTTAAAATTTAAATTTTTGGTAAGAAAAATAAAAGAAAAAAATATGAGAAAAAATAAAATAAAAATACTCTAAAACTTTATATTTCAAATAGAGGATACTTGATAAAAACTCTTAACAAAGTTAGAAAAGATACTTTGAAAACTTAAAATATTAATTTTTATATATATATATTTTTCTTAAGTTCTAATTAAATATCTATAAATTATTCATGTAGATTTTAACTAAATTTTTAAAAATCTTCATTAAGTTTTTTAAAGGTTTTCTTTGAATTTTGCGAAAGATTCCTAATAAGATTCATATTAAATTTCTCAATCGTTTCACGTTTCTTATTTCCACCTATACTTTGGCGGTCTTCTGCTTTCCATTTTAGTGACTATAGTTTAGAACTTGGGAAAGAAAAGGGAAGGGAAGAGATGTTTACTTTTCTTTCTTTGTTTGATTCTATCTAGGAAAGAAAGGAAAAGAAAAATGGAGGGAAACTTTTAAATGTCTCTCTTTCTCTTTGTTCTTTCTTTTCACTTTTCTCTTATTTATTCACGATACTAAACAAGGAAGAAAAAATAATTTTTCTTAATTTTTTTTTTCTCCCTTCCCTTTCATTCTCCTCTCAAGTTCCAAACAGGCTATAAAAAAAAGAGGGAAAGTAAAATTTTTCATTCTCTTATCTAATTCTACTTGAGAGAGAAGAGAAAAAATTCTAGATCATTTTCTCTCTTTTACTTTCTTTTCATTTTCTTGACAAAATCAAATAAGAAATGAAACATATTATTATTATTATTATTTTCTCTTTCTTTAAGCTCCTTTCCCATCCGTTCCTTCTCCCAAGTTCCAACCAGGGCTATAAATTGGAAGTCTAAAAATGTCAGTTGAAGAACGTACTTAAAAATGGATAAAAGCCCAAAAAAAATACTGATCCAAACAAAGACTTTTAATTGCTTGACCCTTACCAAAACCCCGGGAGTTTTGGTACAATGATAGTGTGATAGACCGAGGTCGAAGTGTCTGGTTGGTTTACATTACTTCATAGTAAAAATTTTCTTGGGTTCTCTTCTCATAAATAAATAAAGGTGTAGGTCTACTGTCAACTCAATTACATTTTAAGTAATTTCTTAAATTGTTAAGTTCTCAGTCTCTTTTTTGTTGGATCCAATAAAAAATAGCTATGAATTTAACTGTCTCCAGTTCTTACTAGTAGTTTCACTGGTTTAATAGATTGAAAAAATCTATCAATTTTTTAATTATATGATTTAATTATATAAAAGCTTATTGAAATTGCACTTATTTTCAGGCTCAAGATGGTTGAGATTGAAATTTCATGAATAATTGGCGGAGGATTTTTCTGAAGTTGATATGGACGCCTAAAGAATCAAATTCAAATGAAGAGAAAGGTAGACGCAAATGTGCACCTTCGTTAGATAAACGATTGGATGCCTTGTCTTGGTTCTTGTGTGATTCTTCTCCCAAATGTTCAAATAATTGCAGAAGTTGGCCCCGGTTACGCTGAATTAGAAGTCCTTGAGCGGCTTTTTCTCCACCAGAAATAGAGAACTATCAAAAGAAACAAAAGACTTCTACCATCATGCGCGATTGTCCAACAATTGCTGTCTGATAATATTTTTCAAAGAAATATCACATATAACCTGATTACACAAAATTCGAGGTAGCATACCATTTTACTATGCAGGCATATTTTAAATTTTTCTTTTAAATTTTTAATTTAGATATGTTTTGTAGATAGAGTTCTCTCACATATGGTGTGAGGACAAGAATAAAAATTAACAACACTTGTGATAGTTTTAAAATATCATAACTTGGTGTGCTGTCACATGCACTGAATAAAAAAAAAATCCTTTATCGTATTAATAATAGCTTTGTTTCATGGTCTCATCATCAATTCAATAATTGGTGGTTCAAGTTGATTACTTCTTGATGTAGTGGTTGTGTTGTCTTACAGAGATAAATGTCTACCATAATGTATATCTCCTGATATGAATAAGCTTTCCTATCAATCGGAAAACGAAATAACATAAAATAAAAAAAAAGTTAATAATTGGGTGGTTCACATATAATAAATAACAGAATGCAACTATCGCACATTCCCCAAACTAGCTTATTCAGGCTGGATCATACAAATCCTGATCTCAATGGTGATAAAACAGGAATCAAAATACAGGAACACACAGAGAGAGAAAATTTCTAGTATTTAACGTGTTACGGAGCTATGGCTATATGGCATTGAGAAAGAGGACACCGATTAGATGGGGAATGAATCATCAATGAATCATCAAGCAACATGATCGGGCAGATCATTCATTTGCAAGCATTAGCAATAGCAACTGGTGATGCAGCTATCTCGTGGTGTTTTGTTCTCAGACCGTCGACGAGCTCTCTTTCGGTGGTCGATGGTCTTCTGCACTAAACCCACTGATGCGGTGGCGGCGAAAGGCCCTCAGATGTTCAAGGTAGATTCAAGGGTGATGATATTGCTAGAGAGAGTATTCTTAGGATTTTCTAGTTTGCGTACTTGGGGAGGTTGGCTGTGTTTTTCCTTTGTATGTTTGCATGGGAGTAGTTAGTAGCCCCTCCACATGGTGGCTTGTCGTTGGAGGGTCAGAGCTGTGACAGAGCACTTGGGAGGGTCTTCTCTACACTCCATGGTGGCGTGTATCAGAACGGTGTTAGAGGTATAGCGATTGTCGCTTGTACACGCTACGCCCATGCCCCAAGTGTGCGCCAGGGTGTCTGGTGCCCTCTTGATGTGGCAACCAGAGCGACCGAAATAGGAGATCGCCTAGCGTTGGTCCGTTTGGGACCCAAGGGAACGACCGAGGGTCTGGTTGGGGATCAGCCAGAAGAGCGTACCATGACCTGATCGAGGGCCGACCAGGTGTACGTGGGAACATTAGCCTGGTCGGGAAAACGTCACTACCAGATGCCCCCCAATTCATTTGGCCATTTGCTTGGGGCCAGGAGAATTCCACGAGTCAGCCCATCCGCGAAATCCGCGGTGCATTTATGGCCATGCCGGCGCAATGATGGTTTTAACGCGTGCGCCTTTCCGTGTACTGCTACGTGGCAACAGCCGATTGGTAGCAGTTGAGTGACGGGACGTGTCAAATCTTGGCCGTTAATGTCTCATCAGAATAACGCATCCGGGCTATTGGTTTCAAAGAGGAGGGGGAGTTATTCTTGGCAGTTACTGCCCTTGCTTTCTCATTTTCCTTCCTTAGCTTTTCACAAAAAGAGCACAAAGAAACAAGAAGAGAGAGAGAGAGAGAGAGAGAGAGAGAGAGAGAGAGAGAGAGAGAGAGAGAGAGAGAGAGAGAGAGAGAGAGAGAGAGAGAAACCTCTGATTCTATTAGACGCTCTTGGTGGATCGATTTCTTCCAGATAATCTCTGTCAGCTGTTTTTCAAGCGATTGACTTGTTGTTTACGATCGTGGTAAGGTCTTCTCTTTGATTGTATATATTAGTTGGCAACCCGTTGTGTCTAGGTTTACGAGAAAAGGGAGAAAATCCCAAGCCTCGAAGGGTTTGTTGATAGGGCAGAGTTTGTTAGGTCGATACTCGACGAAGTAGCGTCATTGTTCAAACCTGCACTACATAGGATTGATAACGAGAAACGACTAGGTACTATAGGGAACCCGGAGCATGTAAGTTCGGATTCTGAAAAAACAGAGTCAAACGGGTTTAGGGTAGTTAGGCTTATGGCTAGAGAGGAGACCTCCGTTGATAACTCCGGGGCCTCTCTAAAGGTTTTGGAGTCTGGGGAGGTCGGGGTTCTCGACTCCGATGCTAGAGAGGGAGGAGAGTCGGGAGAACCAGAGGAGGAGGAAGAGGAGGGTTCTGAATACGAGGCTATTGGGGTGCCCTCCGTCCTAACCAAGTAGAGGGTTGAATATTTGTGGGCTGTGTATCAGATCCCACGGGGTTTGAAACTCATAATTCTCCAAAAGACAAACTGGGCGTGCTCGGCCAGGGAGGATGAGATTACTGTGCATGAGTTTGTTAGGTAGATACTTGACTCAGTAGCGTCGTTGTTCAAACCTGTACTACATAGGATTGATAATGAGAAATGACTGGGTACTATGGGGAACTTGGAGCATGTAAGTTCGGATTCTGAAAAAACGGACTCAAACGAATTCAGGGTAGTTAGGCGTGTGGCTGGAGAGGAGGCTTCTATTGGTAACTCCGGGGCCTCTCTAGAGGTTTTGGAGTCTGGGGAGGCCGGGGCTGTTGACTCCGATGCTAAAGAGGGAGGAGAGTCGGGAGAACCAGAGGAGGAGAAAGAGGAGAGTCCTGAATACGAGGCTATTGGGTTGCCCTCTGTCCTAACCAAGGAGAAGGTTGAATATTTGTGGGCTATGTATCAGATCACATGGGGTTTGAAACTTAGGATCCCCTAACAGATAGACTGGGCGTGCTCAGCCAGGGAGGACGAGATTATCGTGTATGAGAGTGCGTTGGTTGATGGCCTGCATATGCTATTTCCTCAGCCCATTAGGAAGATCCTGCGATGGCTTCGCCTTTCGTAGAGGTAGATCCAGCCGAACGGGTGGAGAATTCTACGTGGCTATGCAGTCCTCTGACAAATCGTCCACAAGAAAGACATCACGCTGGAGGAGTTCTTGTTTTGTTACAGACCAGCCGAGAGGGGGATGGGCTGGTGGTACTTCTTGGGCAGATTGAAGGAGTATAACCTGGTCGGTGAGTGTCCCTCCTCGATCAAGAACTGGAAGGATTAGTTCTTCTTTGTCAGCGAAGATGGATGAGAGTTTTAACCCTGTGAGACCGACTTCTCTGCTTGGGTCCCTAGGCAATGAGGTTACCCGAACAAGAAGGGTACGTTCTCTCTTTACTGAACTCTGTTTCTATTTCTTTTTGTTTCCTAAGTGTCGGTGCCCTAACTTAGGTCTGCCTTGGGTGTCAGGTCAGTCCAAGCCCAGGCTATCTAAGGAGTTGAGGATGGCCATAAAGAAGGTCCAGGAACACGACGTCCATAATCATAAGGACCTGGTCACCGTCGAAAGTTTGTCGAACTACTTGCTAGGGCTTAAGCCGACAAGAGAGGCCTTAGCTGTGGAATGTGAGAGGAGTGAGTGTTTAGTCATTTATAGAGCTTTCAAACGTTAACCGACTAACTTTCCTTTTGCTTGCAGCTGGTTCAGTTCCTGTCGACACTTCGACTTCTGCCGCTGTCCTTGAGACCATTGCCCCCGTTCCTGATCAGGCGACCAAGGAGATGAGTTTTAACATTACTTTTTTGAATAAGCAGAAGGTAGATGGGGCGAGTGCGAAGCCGAAACGCCCAAGGACGGCCGAGCCCTCGAAACTGACTAGGAAGGATCCCCTTTCGGTTAAGGCGAGCGAGCTGAAAACCACAGGGCACCTCAGAACGTTCAGCCCCCTCCTCCAACGTCTGAGAGGAGGCGCAGTTCAGTCGCCCCGAATGAGCAACAGGTAAGGGCCGAACCCGCTCAATCCTCTAGGAACATTTTCGAGAGTGCGGAGGAGGCGTGGACGAGGGCGGGGGATTTCATTAAAAATGTCGACCTGCAAAGGATTGATAAGTATACCAACAGCCGCCTGGTGAAAGAGATGAACCACGATCTCCTCAGGGTTCGGGCTTACTACTCAGTTCTCTTCTCCCTCTTTTTTTTTTTTGTTTGGACATGTTGCTTTTGCCAGTCTGCTGCCAGGAACATGAAGCTGGGCCACCATCTGGCCAACCTCGAGAAGGCGTTCAATCAGGAGAAGAGTACTTGTGCTGCTCTTATTGCCGAGTTGAACGGTATAAAGGAGGAGATCACCACTGCCCGTGCCATGAAGGAAGAACTGGCCACTGCTCGTGCAGAGCGTGATTCGGCTGTGGCGAACCTTAAGACCGTGAAGAAAGAACATAAGAAGCTGAACGATACAGCTAACAAGCTCTTACTGGACTTCTCGGCCGAGCAGGCCTAAAGGCATGAGTTGGAGGAGAAAGTAGCTACCTTCGATGAAGAACTCGTGAAGGCCAAAACCAGAGCGGTGGAGGAGTTCAAGAACGGAGATGACTTCTAGGCCTTGTTGGCGCCCACCTTCCTTCAATGCTTTGAGCATGCTAGAGGCCAAGCTTCCCGGAAGTATCCTGAGCTAGACTTTTCTAAACTTGACCCTGCTGAGGAAGTCTCGCCTGTCGGCGAAGGAGTTGGCTAGGAAGCTTCTGGTCGGGCTACTGAGGGGGTCGCCGAAGTTCGTCAGAGCGCCCAAGAAGTGCCTTATGCTGAAGAGGTTCAACAGAGAGCTTCTGAGGGGAAGGATGGGAAAACAACTGGGGAGTAGACCCAAACCTGATCGTAGTCCAACTTCCCTTTCTTTGTTGTTGCTTCTTTTTTCTTTTTTTATTAAAGGGGGCGTTTTGCCTTTGTACCCTTTCTCATATCAATGAAGTTTTCTTCTTACACTTTGCGTTTGCTGCATTTTTCGAATGTTTGGTTGAGGTAGCTTGTAGAATGCTTGCAGAGTTGTAGAATGCTTGTGGATGCTAAGGTTGACTAATGTGGCTCTGTTCGGTAATAAGGTCCAAACAGATTCAACATTATTGCTGTAAAGACCATAAGGCTCTGCTCGGTCATGTAGGTCGAGCAGATTCAATGCCATTGCTATGAAGGCTATTTGGCTCTGCTCGATCACATGGACTGAGCAGATACTATGCCATTATCATTAAGGCCGTCGGGCTTTACTCGGTCACGTGGACCGAACAGATTCTATACCATTGCCATAAAGGTCGTATGACCGTACTCGATCACGTGGACCAAGTGGATATTATGCCTATGCCATAAAGGCCATCTGGCTTTACTCGGTTTTGTGAACCGAACAAATTCTATGCCATTGTCACAAAAGCCGTCTAGCTCTACTTGATTACGTGGACCGAGCAAATTCTTTGCTATTACCACAAAGGTCGTTTGGCTCTGCTCAATCACGTGGACCGAACAGATTTTGTGCCATTGCCATAAAGGCCGTTTGGCTCTGCTCGGTCACTCGTACCGAGCAGATTCTCCGTTAATTTCATGCAAGTAGACAATTGGTGAATGGTCCCTTTCATTGATAATCCATCGGGTTACAACTAGAAGCCTCTCAAAAGTAGTACTTTCTCAAGTGTTTCGCATGCCATGGGTGTGGAAGTTCTTTGCCCTCTTGGTTCTTCAGTTTGTACGTTCCCTTCCTGGTACTGCTAATCACCTCATAGGGGCCTTTCCAATTAGGCCCGAGCTTTCCTTCCCTCAGATCTTTGGTAGATTGGTTGACCCTTTTCAAAACAAGATCTCTGGTCGAGAAATCTTTAGGCCGGACTCTGGAGTTGTGGTATTGGCGCATCTTTTGCTTGTAGGACACTACCCTCATAGCTGCCTGTAGCCTCTTTTCTTCTAATAGATCTAGGTCCACATTCATAACTTCGTTGTTGGTGACGTGGTCGAATTGCATCGTCCTTAGGCTGGGGAGGCCAATCTCTACTGGGATGACGGCTTCGGTGCCAAAGGTAAGCGAAAACGGCATTTGCCCCGTGGACACTCTCTCCGTCGTTCTGTAGGCCAAAAGAATGTTAGGGAGTTCTTCCGCCCACAAGCCTTTGACCTTCTCCAACTTCGTCTTAAGTATCTTTAAGAGGGACCTGTTGGTAACTTCGACTTGGCCGTTGGCTTGAGGATGTTTGGAAAAGAAGCGTGATGGCTAATCCTCAGGTCAGTGCATAACTGGTTAAACTATTTGCCCTCGAACTGCTTCCCGTTGTCCGTAATGATGGTCCGGGGGATTCCGAACCTGCAAATGATATTTTGCCACAAGAACTTCTTCATTTTTTTCTTAGTAATGGTTGGTAGAGCCTCTGCCTCTGCCCATTTAGTAAAGTAATCGATGGTCACCACCGCGAACTTTCTCTACCCCTTACTTAGTGGCAACGGTCCAACGATGTCGATCCCCCATTGGGCAAAGGGCATTGTGGTAAGCTCCTGAGCGGGCAGTTTAGGTATGTTGGCGAAACGTTGGCACTTGTCGCTTCTTGATGAATTCTTGGGCATCTTTCTCCATGGTAGGCCAATAGTAGGCTGTTCGCTGGATCTTTTTGGCGAGGGATTGGCCACCAAAGTGATTTCCGCACACCCCTTCATGAACCTCCTGCAGAACGTACTCTGCCTCCTCTTCCATGGCGCAACGGAGCAATGGCAAAGTGTGCCCCCATTTGTAGAGAACCCCATTTAAGATGAGGTACCTACTTGAGTGCTATTGTATTTGCCTTGCTTCGTTCTTGTCCTCAAGTAACGCTCTGCCTTCTAAGAAATTTCTAATCTGACTCATCCATGAACTTTCGGGCTCGGTCTAGTTGACTTTCGGACTTTGGATGCTTGGTGAATTAAGAATCTCCATTGGGACATTCGGGTCTGGCTGGTTGGAAGAGGCGATCCTGGCCAGACGATCGGCCTCCTCGTTCTGCAATCTCGGGACACGTTCTAGTAGTATCCGGGCGAACCTCTTGGCTAAGCTCTTAGTCATTTGGCAATATTGTTTCATGTTATCCTCCCTGACCTTGTATTCTCCTTGGACTTGCTCCACTACCAATTGGGAGTCACTGCGCACAACTATCTGTTTGGCCCCCATTCGCCGAGCCATTCTGAGTTCGGCAATAAGGGGAGCATACTCGGCAACGTTATTGGTGGCAGGGAATTGGAAGCAGAGAGCATACTCAATTTTGTGACCGTCAAGAGTGACAAAGACCACGCCGACACCACTGGAATCGTCAATGGAAGAGCCATCGACGTTCAGGATCCAATGGCTATCGGTAGGGTCATCTTCAGGGGTGACTCCGAGTGGGTTAGTGAATTCTGCGATGAAATCCGCAGCAGCCTGTCCTTTGATTGCTGTTCAGGGTCGATAGTGGATATCGAACTAGCTGAACTCAACTGACCATTTTATCAACCTTCCTGATGTCTCTGGTTTGTGTAGAATGCTCCTAAAGGGCTGGTCAGTGAGTACCACAATCGTGTGGGCCTGAAAGTAGGGTCTCAAGCCCCGAGCTGCGGTTACCAGCGCTAAGGCCATGAGCTCCATCCTCGGGTACCGTTCCTTTGCCCCGCGTAATGCGCGACTGGTGTAGTATACCGGCTCTAGATTCCTCCTTCTTCTCTGACAAGAGTTGAGCTCACTACTGTCGCTGAAACTACCAAGTACAGAAACAGTTCTTCCTCCGAAACAGTTCGACTGAGTAGCGGGACTTAGCTCAGATATTGTTTGAGTTGATTGAAGGCTGCTTCACATTCCTCGTTCCACTCGAACACCTTATATAGAATTTTGAAGAACGGCAGGCATTTATCGGTGGATCGAGAGATAAATCTGTTCAGAGTTGCCACAGGTCCTACCAGTCATTGAATATCCTTTGTTGTTTAGGGTGCTTGCATATTAATAATGGCGTGGATCTTTTTTGGATTTGCCTCAATTCCCTGGTGTGAGACCATGAAACCAAGAAACTTTCCCGAGGCGACGCCAAAGGCACATTTGGCTAGGTTGAGCTTCATATGGTACTTGCGCAGTGTTCGGAACGTCTCTTCGAAGACTTGCAGATGACTGGTGGCCTCCTAGCCCTTCACCAACATGTCGTCCACGTAGACTTTCACGTTACGCCTGATTTGTGACTTGAACATGAGGTTGACCAGCCATTGGTACGTTGCTCCAGCATTCTTCAGTCCGAACGGCATGACGTTGTAACAATAGAGCCCCCGGTCTGTGATGAAGGCTGTATGCTCCTGGTCGTGCTCGGCCATCCAGATCTGGTTATAGCCTAAAAAAGCATCCATAAAAGTTAGCATTTCATACCCTACGGTTGAGTCAACGAGGAGGTCGATGGTTGGTAGGGAAAAACTATCCTTTGGGCATGCTTTATTTAGGTCAGCGAAGTCAACACATATTCGTCACTTCCCATTAGACTTCTTTACCAGGACGACGTTAGAGAGCCAAGTGGGGTAATGTACTTCTCTTATGAACTTCACTTACACCAACTTTTCCGCTTCCTCGGCTACTGCATCATTTCGGAATAGCGTAAAATTTCTTCTCTTTTGTTTGACCGGCCTGGCCTCAGGGTCAATGTTTAAGTAATGAGCTACTACTCGCGTATCGATACCGGACATGTCCTCGTGAGACCAGGCGAACACGTCGACGTTTTCCCTCAAGAATCTCCGCAACTGCTGCTTCAACTCTTCTGGTACATCAGCCCCAATCTTCATGGTTTTGTTCTGTCCTGTCCTTAACCGCCGACCGGAACTTCTTCCAGCTCCTCCGCTAGCTCTCCCCTCCTGACCTCCTCTTCATCCCTTGGTTTGAACTCTTCGATGACTAGGGTCTCTCTATTAGATTCCTCTTTCAAGGAAGCCATGTAACATTCCCGTGCCTCCTTTTGGTCGCCCTTGGCACATCCGATCCTAGTGTCGGTCGGGAATTTGATCTTGAGATGGTACGTAGAAGTGACAGCTTTGAACTGGTTCAGAGCAGTTCGTCCAATGATGGCGTTATATGCAGATGGGTAGTCCACGACCAAGAAGTGGACCATTTTCATCGCCCGGTGTGGTTTCTCCCCTAAAGTAACCGATAAGACAATAGAACCGAGGGGAACCACCTGGTCTCCTATAAAGCCGACTAGGGGGAAGCTGACTGGCTGTAACTTCTCTTGGCCGATCTGCATCTTTTCGAAGGCCCCCTAGAACAGGATGTTTGCTGAGCTTCCGCTGTCGATCAGGATTCTCTAAGTTTTAAAGTTGGAGATCACCGCTAAGATGACCAAAGGGTTATCGTGTGGTTGGTGTAGCTCGGTAGCTTCTTCTTCCATGAAGATGATCACGGGGCCTTCGGTCTTTGTCTTCTTGCTGGCCGCCCCGATTAGCATCACTTCTGCCTCGGTTCGAACGTCCTGGACATGCTTTTTTCGCGCTGAAGAGGACTCCCCTTCTCCAGCAAATCCTCCTGCAAGGACCTTTATTTCCCCAATGGGCTGGGTTATTGTTTTTGTCCATGCCGGACTGCATCGGTCTCCCCGTGTTCAGTCTCGGCCAGCCACATATCGATTGAGTCTGCCCTGTTTGATTAGATCCTCAATCTGCTGCTTCAGGTCAATACAGTCTTCCGTGTCATGGCCGTGATCGCGATGGAACCAGCAGTATCTCCTTCTGTTCCTTATGCTCAAGGGTATCTTCAGATGCTCGGGACATTTCAGGTCTGGGTCGTCCCGTATCTCCATCAATATGTCCTTTAACTTCGTCATGAGCGGGGTGAATGTTCGGTCTAACCAGCGATAGTGCTCATGTTGTTCTTCTCCCCAGCTCCTTGTTCGATTGCTGGTCCTGCTCGCCTTCGTCTCCCTTTCCTCGTTTGAGGTTCCACCCGACCTTTTCTTTTCTGCGCGTGAGCTGCTTCCTTCGTCATTGTCTCGTTTGGTGCTCAAGGTATCTTATGCATTCATGTGCTTCTGAGCTCGAAACATCAATTCAGCCATGTCTTGGGGTGGCCTCTTCGATAAGGAGAAGAGGAGTTTCCCACTTCTTAAGCCGCTCATGAACGCCGTGACAGCCACCTTGTCGTCCACATCATCCACGGCCAGAGTTTTCTAATTGAACATCCCTACATACTCCAGCAGTGTCTCTTCTTTCTTCTGCCTCACAGTCAACAGATATGTTGCAGGCCTTCTTTGCCTCTAGACTCCGATGTAGTGACTCACAAAAAGTTTGCTAAGTTCCTTAAAGGTGGAGACCGTGGCTGGTTTGATTTTGTTAAACCAGGTTCCCGCCAAACCTTTTAACGTGACTGGGAAAGCTCTGCACATGATCTCGTTCGGTATTGCCTGCAGATGCATGAGTGCCCTAAATGTCTCCAAGTGATCCACCGGATCTTTGGAGCCGTCGAACGCCTCCACAGTCGGCATTTTGAACTTCGGGAGGAGTAGGTAGTCCATCACCTTCTGTGTGAATGGTGAAGCTGTACGGCCAATGAGGGCGTCCACAGTGTTTGGAGCCTTGGCCTCCACAGCGGCCAAGACCCCCGCCATTTGGGCCTGCATGGCCCTCAGTTGTTCATTCCAAGCGTGGGAGCTTTCAGGTTTGTTGCCTACCATCTCTGTTCTCGACTGGACGGTGTGGTTGGTTTGTGCTTCCTCGATGTTGGGCTTATGGCGGAGGAGTGGGTCCTCAACCTGTCCTCCATTGCCGTTTCCGTTGCCGTGGGGGAGAATGGAGGGCTCATTGTCAACCTCCTGTTCCTCTTGTTCCGTCGCCGGCTGGTTGGGTGGCGGTGGAATCTCTGCAGAAGGAGCTGGAGCTCGTTGGAGCAATTTTGGGTTTTGACGGGCCAACTGTTGCATGTTGGCCATTATGTCAGCCACCGTCTTCTCTAGGGCGGCTATCTTCTCCGCGCTTGAATCTGCCATCTTTTCTTCTTTAGGGTGAGTGCTAATCCCAGACCTAGTCAAGACCATGAAAAGTCATGAGAATAATCATTTTCCACAGACAGCGCCAGTTAATGATGCAACTATCTCGTGATGTCTTGCCCTCAAGCTATCGACGAGCTCTCTCTCGGCGATCGGTGGTCTCTTGCACTAAACCCACCAGTGCGGTAGCAGCCAAAGGCCCTCCGGTGTTCAAGTTAGATTTAAGAGTAATGATATTGCTAGAAAGAGTATTCTTAGGGTTTTCTGGTTTGCGTACCTGGGGAGGTTGGCTTTGTTTTTCCTTTGTATGTTTGCATGGGAGTAGTTAGTGGCCCCTCCACGTGGTGGCCTGTTGTTAGAGGGTCAAAGCTGTGACAGGGCACTTGAGAGGGTCTTTTCTACACTCCATGGTGGCGTGTGTGAGAATGGTGTCAGGAGTATGACGATTATCACTTGTACGCGCTACACCCACGCCCGAAGTGTGCACCAGAGTGTCTGGTGTTAGGCGTGGGTCCGTTGATGTGGCGCCCAGACTGACCGGAGTAGGAGATTGCTGAGCGTTGGTCCGTTCGGAACCCAAGGGAACGACCGAGGGTTTGGTTCGGAATCAACCGAAAGAGCATATCCAGACCTGATCGGGGGCACGACCTAATCGGGAGCCAACCAGGTGTACGTGAAAACATTAGCCTGGTCGAGAAAACATCACTACCCGTAATTATCGGACACTGTCGGACCAGTGATGTTAGAGGCTCTCATCCCCTTGTACAGAAAGCTTGATGAATCCATATGGAATACTTGTACTTGTAATACACACTTCACCATACACTATATTCTGAATTATTCTCAAAAGAAATAAACAAACTAACAAAAGTACGCCAATTGGACACCAATTCTTTATCCAATTGCAAATGGTATCTAGCTGGAGGCAACGACTATTTATAAAAAATTAATGTGACGGTTAAGTTGGCTTTGGCAGCCGGATTTAAAACCAGTGAGGAGGGGACATGTGCTTAGAGAGGTACTTGTCTCCTCAAATTTTAAAAATTATATTTTTATTTATAATTTTTAAAAATTTTTCAATTTAAACCTTAAAAATTTAGAAATATTTCCTCAAATTTTTAAATATTTTATTTTTATCTACAATTTAAGAAATATTTCAAATTTTCTCTTCTAAAATTTTATAAATACTATCTTAAATAGTTATTTTACTTTAAAGACCCATTTATATATATAAATTAGTATAAATTATACGTATATATGAACGTCAAGTGTTTAATTAGAAATTTTTTTTTTATTATGATTAATAGTTGCCCCTGAACGATTCTAGCTCCGCCGCGACTTAAAATCTCGTTTTTCTCTTAATGGTTGCATATACGAACTCGTTTACGGTAATAGTTGCGTGAACCAAATGCTGTTAAAAATGGACTAAATGTCGCTTGCACTTTAGTAAAACTGCAGTGACGGGTTCACCCTTCTCAGGTCAGTAGCTATAGCTAAACCGCGCATTTTACAGCAAGTAAGAATCCTTATAGTCATGTCTAAGAGAAGTTACTAAGCTGGTCACTCCTTTTTTTTTTAACTCAGCCAAAAAAATAAAAAAATTACAACTCAAAATTTCAATTAGTATTGGTGGTGGTGGTGATTAAGAAGACGGAATCCAAGTCCTCTCACAAAACAAAGACATGGTACTTGCTCACTTTCGTGCCCTTTTGATTGTCCATGAAAGTTTGATCAAGGCAGACTATGCCATATGTCCCGAATCTCCCGAACCCAGTCAGGAACTCGAATGAACCTGAAATTGCACCATTTTATTTTAGCATCATTTGTCAGCATATGACACCTAATTTCGGGTGTTACTCAGCTATCCCACGTTGTCACAAGGTTTATCTAAATGGATGTGCATATTCCAATAACTATATAACACGCTTTATATATTCGGTGGTGGAAATGAAAATGCAGCTTCCTGCTTGTTCACCAAGCAATAACTAAACAGAGGATATTGTGAAAGAGATCCCTTGACAAACATAAAGACATGCATTGTACCAAACAAGCTAAGACGAGGAGATGAAAGGAGACCAATTCAGCACCATCCAATACTTCCATTTTCTGCTTAATAACTTCACGCATGACCAACGCAAAAAATCACTAATGTCTACATGGTGACTTTTGATGCGGAGAGAGTCGTGTAACTCCTCTTCCTAATTACAAGCCCACCACAATCCTTAATCAAATTGATACATTCGAACAATTTCATGGATACTCCTTCCATTAAAATGGAAAAGAACTATCACATCAACCTTCAAGAACCCACTATTTGCAAGCTCCAGGGCCCCATTCTGCAGTACTGGATGCTCGCACAAAAGGGCTCTATGTGGTGATTTCCTTTCATCAAGGCTTTGGCAGCTTAAGACAGCACAACCGTCAGGTATGTTAGGTGACAATGGATATAGCAACTAACCAAATAGAAAGGAGGAAATTACCTACTGACCAAATAGACAGTCAAAACTTCATTGCCAATTAAGTCCAACAGAATTCCCCCCTATTTTTAGCATCTCCAAAACCTAGCACCTTCTACAATGTTCCCAAATCTATTTTTGTATAGTCCATGATTACTTCTTCTATTCACCATTCTTTCAAATTTTAAAATCTCAGTCCTGGTTAATTAATTTTCTTTCCCCCACTTTTTAGTCTCCATTGCAATAAAATCTGAACTTCTTCGAATCAAAATCTTTGAGAACAACCAACGTATTGATGATTTATATAGTTGCAGCTACAAATAGTATCTTAAATGTGATGTAAACTTGGAATGCCACCAAATGCAATATATGGCAATTCTTACTATGGCCATGACTCCTATTGGTTGCCAATTTTTTCAATCCTATTGCCATTAAAAGTAAATAACTTGTAAAGCAGAGTAGTCAGCATCAGCTTTGCACTTAAAACTTTGGGTCAACTGAAGGCACCTATGTATCTATTTCAAGTTACTTGAAGCTCAAAATAAATGTATATCACCGTGGCATTTCACAATTCTTCCATGAATAAATCACAAAACTGATTATTGGCACTATCCTAGCCTTCTATAGCGCTTGTCTACGTAGTATAATCCCAAACTTAAAGTACTTATAGCATATCTTAATACCAACCTAAAAAAAGAGACTCTTGCTCTCTCTAAACGCCTCCCACATTGTTGCAATCTTCCAGATGGTATAGCATACTTGTTAGTAACCTAAACTGCTTTATCAAGATAACGAGATTGCTTCCTCTACCTCTATGAATTGTTGAGGACAGAAAAATAAGTTTTGAACTGCTAGCCTGCTAGTAAATCATTTTACAATACTTCACAACCTGTTTGAGATTATAACTCCAGCTGCTGTTCATGAAATCTATACATGTTTACTCCAGTGAATACTTGTATCTTCTCAAGTAAATTATAATGAATTCACATTCAAAGGATAGGCTATAGAATATGCAGAACCATCACACTAAAAGCAAGGACATGATTAACCAATCATGTTTCCGTTTCTTCAAACAACCAACTGGTAACACAGACAACATTCAAGTTTAGGTAAACTAGAAGTGATTTAATATATGAAGAAGTTGAAATCTACCAGAGCTACCAAGTAAAAAAATCTCAACTTTACATTAAGTTCATTAACCTGTTCACAGTAAAAATCTCTCTAAATAAAACTTCATAAAGGGTCTAGTTTAGGTCAATGGCCTCAATGTGCTCAGGTTGTATAAGTCACGAATAAAACATACCAAAGTTGTATTTCAGTCATTGCTGGGATGTTTGATAATCCTTTGCATAATCACTGTCCTCGCCCTCCTTATGTCGCGGCTGAACTTGTCAGCATGCTCACACAAATCATCAATAGTCTGCATAAACCCATTCAGCTTCTTCTTGATCTCATCCATTACCAGAATCACTACCTCCTCTTGTTGAAGAGCGAAATCAGCATTTTGGAACAGGTACTCCACCTCAATTTCCAATCTACCCACAACTATCCCAATGCTTTTTAAGTCGTCGATCGCAATGTAAGTCCCAATTTGCATTGAAAAAATAATCTCCCTCTCCGATTTCACGTTCGAGACCTTCCACCACGTATTCGGTGATTTCAACTTATTATCAAGCTTCCTCTTTCTCAGCTGCAACTTCTCCAACATAGACATTTGCTGCTTGTAAACAAAGCGAAACAGAGAGAAAAGTTCCGCCGTAAATGGTTCTCCGGCGGCCTTGAAGTTTTTCAATTCCTGCAACGTTTTTTCAAAATACTTCCTTTCTCCGCCATCGACCTCTTCCCTCTGTTCTTCCTCGAATTGTTGCAACGCGACTTGAACGATCAGCTGGCTGTCGCGGGCTCGCTTGAGGCACTTTTCGAGGGCGGTGCAGAAATCCAAGGTCAGGAGGCTGTGCTCGAAGTATTCCTTGACTAGATCGGACAAATCGTGGTTGTTCCATATATCTTCCTTGTATTCGAGAATGACTTCGACCACTTCCTGGTTCATTTCGAGCAAGCATCCGGTGACATCCCGTAAGGAGTCCAAGGAAAGCGATTGGACATCGACGCCGATAGCGAGGGTGTTGATGTCCCGGCTGGGCCGTTCCGGGAGGGTTGAGTCGAAGGACTGGAGGTCCGGATCGATCTCGTAGGAGCTCAGATCGGCCGTGACCTGCGAATCGGAGTTCATTTGGTTTGGAAGGTGAGCACCGTGACTACTACTGTCCCCACTTCTCTTGCTAAATTGCGCACCCATTGTTAACAATTTCGGATCCAATAGAGCAAAAAGCAAAAACCCTATATCAGAATGTGAAGAAACTGTGTTCGATGACTCTTTTAGCTGAAATGACAAAGATGGACTTAGCAGAGACTTGGGTTGTCCAACGGAAATGGCTTGGAAGCGTGAGAAACAAGAGGGACAAGGAAGGCCTAAATTTAGAGTCTGGAAAATGAGAGAAGCCGAAGCCATGGCTGGTTATCTGATGGCTTCTAGAGAAATTTAGCGCGGAAACTGTTATTGGGCTTTGTCTGACAAAGACAGCAACTCTGAAACAAAACAAAACAAAACAAAGACGAGCGAAGACGAAGAGGACGGGGGGCGGTGCCCACGAAGCTGCTTTTCCCAAAACGTAATAAATGTCTAAAGTACACTTTGTTGAGAAAAGATCAAATGAATCTAACCCCAAGCTTCCCTTAATAACGTTGGTTAATTTCACTTTGTCCCGTACTTAGCTCGAAAAATATATATATTCCCTCGATTTTAACAGTCAACACTTACACCCCCTTATGCTTCTTGACAAAGTGCCTACGATTTTAACTTTTCTGTTCAAACTAACTATAAGTGTGCCCACGCGCCAAAAATGCAATTTGGCCTTATTTTTAGAAGTTAAATATCCTTTATACCATTGTAACTTAATTTTAATTTTATATTACATTCTCTCTTTACCATCACCTGTTACCTATTTACACCCAACCATGGCCACGGGCCTACGGCATAGCAGTCATCAGACATGGTCAATACCCAGTTCAACACTTCGATCAAACGTGATCTCATGATACTTCCTCAATCCTCAATCAAATGCTCTCGACCCTACCCTTGGACTCGTGGTCAGACCCCGCGGGAGCAAACTTTAAATCCCATTGGGACTTAATGTCGAACACCTTGATGGCACTGGCAATCAGCTTGCACAAATCGCAAGACAGAGACCTGTCGGACAATCCCAACTAATCCGGCAAATGTTCTCACAACAGCAGTTTCATCCCAACCATGATCAGTCGGCTTGATTGTCTTGAAGGTTTGGTATTATTTTGTGCCCAAAGAAAGGGCAAAAAAAAAAGCTCCAAACGTATTGGTGAAAACAACTAGCCAAACGCCAGTAACAATTTGTACATGCACTTCCATGGAAGTATCCATTCACACTGACATCTCAAAATACTCTGGCCATCAGCTCTCGGAAAAAGGTCCAAGAATAAAGGTCAAATACAGGTAATTAAGGTTCGTTTAGTATGGTTTTTTGATTTAGTTTTTTTTTTTTTTAAACTTATAAGTAAAAGAAGTCAATTTTTTTTTTTACTTTTATTTTTTTGTTTTTTTTGTTTATCTTTAGTTTTTAAAAATAAAAAAAAATTTAACATTTTTTTACTTATAAACCAAAAAAACTAAGCTAAAAAAGCTAAAAAAAAACTATATCGCCCTAAGTCCAAAAAGATCATATGTACAATGGATACTATTCTCTTTGTGTAACATTTTGTGCCCAAAAGAAACTGTCCATACTATGTTCTTCTAAACCCAATTGGTTTGACACAAAAAATGTAGTTACATTAAGCAATTCTAATAGGTGCTCTACCAATCTCCAACTGCTCTATGCTTTCAAAATATTCATTAAACAATAAACGTTGAACGTGTCATTCAACTTGGTTACTAATACTTTCTTGGAGGTATAATCAAACCTTTTCTGGTCCATCTATACATACAAACCTTTCTCTTGCTATGTATACACATTCACATATATGACTTATCACTCCCTTGAAGTGGAATTTATTCTGATTTTGGCCAATGGCAACACCATTATAACAAAAAAACTTGCCACTGCTTTAATTTTAGCAACGCCTTGGCACCATTGATGTGATTCTGGAACTTACAGATAGTGCCTCTCTCTCTCTCTCTCTCTCTCTCTCTCTCTCTCTCTCTCTCTCTCTCTCTCTCTTCATATATATATATATATATATATATCTATATATGTCTCCTTTATGCACAAATAAAATTTGTGAATTGCTACAGGGATGTGATCGGAGGTGGAGAAGAAGGCTCATAGAGGTGGGCAATTAGTAGGAGAAAAACAGAAAAGATGGAAGAAAAACGAAAGAAAGAAAAAAGGAAAAGAGAGAAGGAAGGAGGAGAGGTATGGTGGCTGGTGTAGTTGGTCGTGGGAGCACACTGCTTTCTTTCTGTTCTCTCTAAACAATGTTGAAAGTGGCAGGGTTTTTTTTTGCATTTCACTTGATCTGTTATCCCGTTAATGTTTTGCACTTCACCAAGAACTACGAGGGGTGTAATTATTCAGTTTTGAAGTTGAGGGGCGTATGTGTTTTTTGAGCCAAGTACAAAGGGGTAAAGTAAAATTAACCCTAATGTTAAATCCTCCCCACATGGTGTTAATGTATAACAGCTCAGTGTGGACAATTTTTTTTTTGTTTTTTTTTGTTTTTACATTTTTTGAAGTTACAAAAGTTATGTGTTACAAATGTATTGGTTTGAATCTATTTAGTATTTACTTTGAATTTTTAAATATTCAACATTTTTTAAAATTTCTCAATATGTCATTATTTGAGTCAAACCATGTATATCTATAAAACGAAGCTACTTGAACTCGATTTGTGTTCAGCTTGTTTGAGATCGACTTATTACGTAAACAAGTATGGATACCTTTTGAAACTTACTAGTTTCCTGAGCTCGACTCGAACTCGACTTAATTACCTTATATGCCCTTGAAAAATCAAATTACTCGAGATCAAATCATGATCAACTCAATTAAAGAACATTTCAAGGTTGAACAAAGTTTTTAAGCTTGATAAATTTTCAAACCAAGTTAAAACAACCCTACTTGATTCAGCTGGAAACATGTATATTTGTTGCATATTTTCTCTAATTAATACTATTCGTTTGTTAAAGTTTTCATGTTTGTTTGTCCTTTAACTTTCTAAAGCCTCTTTAGTTTTTTTTTTTTGGGGCTTAATATCTTTGGACTCTTTTGCTCTAAACTAGTCAATAATTTGCTCCAGAGGCCCTATCGCTTGGCCCCTTCTTTCCTTTCACATGGCCCACACTCTTTCATGTCTTCAACCCATATATCACTCTTACCAACAGATTAGCAAAATAAAAACAACAGTTGAAGTTAAGAAGAAACGAAGACAAAGCAGAAACAACAGGTACTTGAGAAGCCTCCAATTTTTTTTTTGGTACTTTTATCTTTTTATTTGGTACTTAGGAGCCTCTTACACTGCAGGACCAAAGTCCAGAGTTGCTATACAAAATAAATAAATAGACAATAACTTCTTTCTTTAGAAAAATAGTGAAATATATCTTGATTATATAATTTGTTGGTATCATAATTTTCGTAAAATAGTCCATATCTATATAGTATATTCTATATAAAAGTAGGAATTGGATGGTCTCTTTTATTTGACATTTTTTATGTAATTTTTTGTGCCAATTTATAAATAGGTGGCATGTACATTCATTTGATTTATCCTGATCACTAGATAGATCGTTAGTTATTTTTATTAGTTTATTTTTATTTATTCACTTCTTTGGCGCAAATAACAGGTTTTCCATGTGATTGCCTTTTTTTTATTATTATTTTGCCTTTCTTATTTGTTTGTTCATGTCAAGAAAGTTACAATAGCCCCCGTTCACAGTGGGTCCTCTGTTGAAGTGAGCATAGGATTCAATAATTCCACTTCACATGCAGTCTAGTGGCCTTTTCCGAAATGAAACCCAAATGGTATAACTTACTCGATTGTAATCTAAGCTGCTTTATCAAATTAATGAGATTGGTTCCTCTTTAAACACTGTTGGTATATACATATGCTAGAAGGGATGGCCCACTTTGTGTGTGATCAGTACGAGCAAGTGAGAGAGAAAAAATAAAAAATAATTAATGGGTGGTTACAAAATTTAAATTAATATTTTACTCTTTTATCTTTTGAGTTAGATAAAGATATGCACAATGTAAGTAATTTATGTGTTTTTTAAGAACTTCTTGATCTATACCTAAGAGCATCTCCAACCCATCTTTAAATCTTTAAATTTGAAGATGGGTTACAAAATTTACCCTCCAATCCACCTTCATTTCTTAAAAAATTTGAAGAAATGAAGGTGGCCTTCATATGGGGCATTCAAATTTGAAAGCTTTCCAAAATATTTGAACGCCCATTCATTTTACTATTTATGTTGGGCCAAAGCAATAATTATATGGGACCCTTGTACTAATAATTATTTTAAGTCTAAATAATGCATTATTTATTATTTTAATAAATATTTAATTTAAACTTTCAATTAATTCATTAATTTTTTTTACTTTGTTAAGTATTTATTGAATTTGAGATTTTTTTATATGTGAAATAAATAAATTATTTATATTTTACTTGTTTTTATTTATCTTGAAATTATTATTTATATATATAAATTAAAAAATTCTTTTTATTTTACTTATTATTTATTTATACTAAAATTATTTTAATCCATGGAATCAATAAATTATTTTTTTTATCTTACTACTCCACCTTTTCACTTTATTTTTTTTTTTTTTGCAAATTTAAGAATTAATCAATCTATTCCTACCACCTTCTAATAACATTTAAAATTTCAAAATTTATTAAAAGTAGAAAATAATTTTGACTAGAATAATAACAAAAAAATTACATAAAAATAACATTTCTAGATCATTTACTAATATTTGGAGAAGCATCACATGAAACAAGCATATAGGTTTAGCCACGATGAAGGTGAGAATGGAGGAGCAGACTCGTCACCTTATTAATGTTTGTAATTTTAATTTTTCAAGCCTCATTTTATGTGTTTTAATTAGTTCCTTATTATATTTTAATTTTTGTTAAATGTATTTCATTAATTTGAAATTGGGGTTTTTGTTTTTTTAAAATTTTTTAATGTAATTTAATTTATAATTTTATCGGTAAATCATTTAGTTTAAAAAATATTAAATAATTTAATCTTAATTCAATATTTGATAAATAATTATATTTTGAATAAAATGAGAGCACAATATGTAATTTTTTACTTTATTTATATAAAAGATTAGTGATTTGAAGAATGAATAGTGAAATGAATGTTAGGTGGGTTAGAGTAACATTGTAAAAAAGTAAGACTCATAAACTTCAAATTTAAAGAAGATACTAAAATAAAAATAAATTTAAAGTTTTTAGATTAAAGATGCTCTAAAAATAATACTTTTTTAAATTTAAAGTTTCATTACGCTCACCAAACCAAAGGTTTCTTTTATAATAGTATAAATATATATGTATATATATATATAGCTGTTGACAGAAAAGTAAGTTTGAAACTGCTAGCCTGCCTACTATATCATTTTACATATTCTTCACAACCTGTTCAAGATAATTACTCCAACTGTTCTTCATGAAATCTACACTTTTTCCCTCTGGTGAATACTTGTATCTTCTCAAGTAAAATACATTGAATTCACATTCAAAGGGTAGGTAATCGAATATGCAGAACCATCACACTAACAGTAAGGTCAGGATTAACCAATCATGTTTCCTATTCTTCAAACAACCAACTAGTAACATAGATAAGCCTTCAAGTTTAGGGAATCTATAAGTGAAGTAGGTAAAATCAATTAAAGCTACCCAGAAAAAATCTCAACTTTACATTAGCCTGCTCACACTAAAAATCTCTCCATGAATAAATCTCCATAAGGGGTCTAGTTTAGGTCAAGGGCCCCAAAGTGCTCAGATTGTATAAATCAGGAATAAAACATACCCAAGTTGTACTTCAGTCATTGTTGGGAAGTTTGATAATCCTTTGCAAAATCACTGTCCTCGCCCTCCTTATGTCGCGGCTGAACTTATCAGCATGCTCACACAAATCATCAATTGTTTGCATAAACCCACTGAGCTTCTTCTTGATCTCGTCTATTGCCAGAATCACTGCTTCCTCTTGTTGAAGAGCGAAATCAGCATTCTGGAACAGGGACTCCATCTCAATTTCCAATCTACCCACAAGTACCCGAATGCTTTCGAAGTCCTTGATCACAATGTTAGTCCCAATTTGCATTGAACTAATAATCTCCCTCTCTGCTTTCACTTCATTCTCATATTTCCTCCAGAGGGAGTTAAACCATTTACCCATCGATCCCAACGGAACCGAAGCCGCAGCTGCCAATGCCGTCACGACCGGAGGTGCTGCAATGGCCGCGGCCACCACCGAGCAAATCAAAACAGCAGCAAATGTAGCTGCAAATATAACGTTCGAGACCTTCCTCCACGTCTTCAGTGATTTCAACTTATTATCAAGCTTCCTCTTTTTCAGCTGCAACTTCTCCAACATGGACATTTGCTGCTTGTGAACAGAGTGAAACAGTGAGAAGAATTCCTCCGTAAATGGGTCTCCGGCGGCCTTGAAGTTTTTCAATTCCTGTAATGTTTTCACAAAATACTTCCTTTCTCCGCCGTCGATCCCTTCCCTCTGTTCTTCCTCGAATTGCAGCAACGCGACTTGAACGATCAGCTGGCTGTCGCGGGCTCGCTTGAGGCACTTTTCGAGGGCGGTGCAGAAATCCAAGGTCAGGAGGCTGTTCTCGAAGTATTCCTTGACTAGATCGGACAAATCGTGGTTGTTCCATATATCTTCCTTGCATTCGAGAATGACTTTGACCACTTCCTGGTTCATTTCGAGCAAGCATTCGGTGACTTCCCGGAAGGAATCCAAGGAAAGCGTCTGGACCTCGACTCCGACGGCGAGGGTGTTGATGACCCGGCTGGTCCGCTCCCGGAGGGTTGAGTCGAAGGACTGGAGGTCCGGATCGATCCGGCATGCGGCCTCGTAGGAGCTCAGATCGGGGGTGACCTGCGAATCGGAGTTCATTTGGTTTGGAAGGTGAGCACCGTGACTACTACTGTCCCCACTTCTCTTGCTAAATTGCGCACCCATTGTTAACAATTTCGGATCCAATAGAGTAAAAAGCAAAAACCCTAAATCAGAATGTGAAGAAACTGTGTTCGATGACTCTTTTAGCTGAAATGACAAAGATGACTTAACTCGGGTTGTCCAAAGGCAATGGCTTGGAAGCGTGAGAAAGAAGAAGGACAAGGAAGGCGTAAATTTGGAGTATGGAAAATGAGAGAAGGCGAAGCAATGGCTGGTTATCTGATGGTTGTTGGGCTTTGTCTGAAAGACAGCAAAACTGAAACAAAACAAAACAAAACAAAGACTAGGGTAGACGAAGTGGACGGGGGGCGGTGACCACGAAGCTGCTTGTACCCAAAACCAAATAAATGTCTAAAGTACACTTCACCGAGAAAAGATCAAATGAATCTAAACCCCTAGCTTTCCTTTATAATGTAAAATCCTCCCCACATGCTGTTAATGGATAACTGCTCAGTGTGTACAATTTTTCTTGTGATTTTTTAGTATAAATTACAATGATTTTCCCTCGATATTTGTAAAAATACAAAGATATTTTACAATATTTCAAAATTAGGTTAACTTTCCTTGTTGGAACAATGAGTAGGATGGACCATTAACAGGAGTATAAAATTATCTAATTGTCTTTGCATGTAAATATTTTTGTCCTATAATATTATTAATTTTAAATAACAATAAAAAAATAATATTTTTTATTTTCTCTCTTTTTTCTTTTTTGCCATTTCATTTTCTCTTCTATCTTCCCTAGTGTAACCCTGCCTCTATAGCTAGTCGTCACTGTGCAACCTCCATGGCTAGCCATTATTGCTCAACCCTCATTCACCCATTGTTGCCTCCTCTAACCACCAACCACACCCACCCATTGTCCAAATCAATTTCAAATCTAAGTAGAGAGAGAGAGAGAGAGAGAGAGAGAGAGAGGAAAAAGAGACCCACTTCGTCTCTAGAGAGAAGAGGAAGAGACACCTAATCCATCACTTATTTGGGTGTCGTTCATTGAAACCTAGCCAATCGCAACCTTTGACATTGAACCACCGCCGAATGAGCTCATTGCCCTAACGCCGTGTCGATCTCACTTGTTGTTTGGCTCTCCTTGCTCGATGCGTGATTGGAGAATACAACTCTCTGCTCTGCTTTTCTATTGTTGAGTTAGACCTTTGATGCTGAAAATGGTGGGTTTAAAGAGGAGATAATGGCAGTTCAATCGACGGGGTTGTGGGTGGTAGAACATTTGGGTTCACTGGTGATAGTGGTTCAACTCTCTCTCTCTCTCTCTCTCTCTCTCTCTCTCTCTCTCTCTCTCTCTCTCTCTCTCTTCACTGTTACTTATATTTATTTGATTGTGAATTTGATTTGGAAAGCCGATGGAAAACGTTTGAGTGTTCAAATGGTGTTAATGGTGTTGGTCAAGGAAATCGCCGATTTTCAAATGGTGTTATGTTAGATTCCATTGGTTTGAGAAAATTAGATGATTAGTTGGCGTAAGTGGGAAATATTGGTGGATGATGGTGGATGGGGTGAGTAATGAGAAAGTTAGATGATGGTGAATTCCTCTATTACAGTAGCGAGAGAAAACGGTAGAGAGAGAAAATGTATTATTATCATTTTTATTGAGTTTTTAACTTGAACAATGGCGAAATTGTTATTAAAAAATATTATTAAGCTTCTGTCAACTTTTGTCGTTTGGTGGACCGTCGGTCTACTAACGAAGGGGCTAATTTGTTAATAAAATTAATAAAATAAAAGAGGTCAATGTAAATTTAAAATATTGAAGATAACTCCTTGAATATTTTCAAATGTTGAGTGAAGGTCAGTATAATTTATCCTTTTTTTTTCTTTTTAACATATTCTGAAGTTACAAAAGTTATGTGTTACAAATGTATTCGTTTGATTCTATTTAGTATTTACTCTGAATTTTTAAATATTCAACAATTTTTAAAATATCCCAATTTGTCATTACTTGAGCTATAAAACAAAGTTACTTAAACTCAACTTGTGTTTGGTTTGTTTAAAATTGACTCATTAAGAAAACAAGTTTTAATACCTTTTAAAACTCGTTAGTTTTCTGAGTTCAACTCGAATTTGACTCGATTAATTTATATGCACTTGAAAAGTTAAACTACTTGAAATCAAATCATGGTTAGCTCAATTAAAAAGCATTTCAAGCTCGAACAAGATTTTAAGCTCGATAAAATTTTAAATCCAGTTAAAACATCCCCGCTTGACTCGGTTGGAAACATGTATATTTGTTGCATATTTTCTCTAATTAATACTGTTCGTTTGTTAAAGTTCTAACGTTGTTTGTCCAACTTTCTAAAGCCTCTTTTGTTTTTTGTTTGGGCTTAATATCTTTGGACTGTTATGCTCTAAACAAAGTCAATAATATGCTCCAGAGTCCCTGGGTCGCTTGGCCTGGTTGGCCCCTTTCTTTCCTCTTCCATGGCCCACACTCTTTTATCTCTTCAACCCATATATCTCTCTGACCAACAGACTAGCAAAATAAAAACAACCGATAAAGTTAAGAAGAAACAAAGACAAAGCAGAAACAAGAGCTACTAGAGAAGCCTCCTCCTTTTTATTTTTATTTTTTGGGTACTTTTTATCCTTTTGTTTGGTACTTAGAAGTCTCTTACACTGCAGGACCAAAGTCCAGAGTTGCTATACAAAATAAATAAATAGATAATAACTTCTTTCTTTAGAAAAATAGTGAAATATAACTTAATTATATAATTCGTTGGTATCATAATTTTCGTAAAAATTAGTCCATATCTATATTCTATATAAAAGTAGGAATTGGACGTTCTCTTTTATTTGACATTTTTTATGTAATTTTTGTGCTAATTTATAAATAGATGGCATGTACATTCATTTGATTGATCCTGATCACTAGATAGATAATTAGTTATTTTTATTAGTTTGTTTTTATTTATTCACTTCTTTGGCGCAAATAACAAGTTTTCCATGTAGATATGGCCTGAAAAATTTGTAACGGATAGGATTTAACAAATACACCTCCACAAGTCTAGGGGTATAGTACTCCTCCAAGCATAGCTGAGAACCCAATAAAGGCCAATATCAAAAACTATGGCCTGCTCTTTCTTTCTATTACAAAAGCAATAGAAATTTTATAACCACCAACAGCAGCACTGCTGGGAATGAATCAGCCACACTCAACAAGTAGAGCAACCAAATATTCAAGTTCCAAGAAGTAAAAGTCTAAATTGATAATTCAATTAGAGTGATAATTTTCAACAGTATGGACACTACACATAGGATATACCTCTTATATCTGTATCATCAAACGGTTTGGTCAGATTTTCAGGAAATCCAAAATCCAAAGATATCTCCACAAAAAATAATAGTCCACCATCTCATGCATGTTTTTTTCGATGTCACATAAATCATTGGTTCTCTATGCGACCCTAGTGATGAGTTCGATAGAATTAGACTGTTACAACATATGTAAATGTAGAAAACAATTTTACAAGGTCGTTCTAGTATAGTGGTAAGTATTTTTGCCTGTCACCCGAGTACAATCCCCGGCAACGGCGTTTTCTCCTTTTGTGTTTTTGGTACTGAAAGTTTTGAGGTCCCAGCAGTTTTTCCTCTACCCATGAGCCTTAACTAAAAAGCCCATGGCTTACCCGAACCTGGAAGCCAGCTCATGAGGCTTGGGGTTCAAACTTCAAACCAAAAATAAAAGATCCATTACCCCAAGCGGCCATATCACAGCTTGATAACGCAAATAATACAAATACAGCTGGTTGGTCCCTTTGAGGGCAGACCAGACCAGCTTTGCTCACGTCTCCAAACCAGGCCTCCTCTTCCCCTCCCAGTTAGGTCTGCTAGCAGGCGGAGCGGCAGAGCTCCAGCAATATACTGGGCGCCGTCATAAAGATACTCTGAGATTCTTGCCTAGTGATTAGCTCCCACGATCCCATGATTGGAACGGTTCCCCCACGAACGGAGGTATGGTCCATGGAGCTTAAAATCAAGACACGATACATCTTCACGAGGTGGGAGGCATGACTGGGGGCACGATTGGCTAACCCATGAAGGTGCCCACGATCCAACCTAACACTTCTATAAGAAGGACAGTCATCACTTCCAGGAAGGTATGATTTTACACTACCGTAAAGACTGTCATTTCTCCCATATCTCTCTAGCCTAACTTTGGCATCGGAGTGTCTTTGGCAGGCACCACATCGGTGTTCCAGGCAAGAGGATTCACTACCTCAGCAAGCTGCACTAGGGATTGGGAAAGACGTATAAATTCATTGCGTCATCAGTTGGCGCCGTCTATGGGAACGACACTTCGGTTGTTTCATGGCCTTGACCCGATCCGATGCTGCATCAATTAGGATAGACGGAGAAATGGAGCAACAAAGCACCGCCAGAGTCGCCGCCTTGGAGTAGCAGATCATTGAGATGATGGCCGTTATGAACTAGCTCCAATCCCGGAATCAGGAATTTGAAAGGAAATTGCCTCCCCCACCGAAGGCACCAGGGACGGTGGATTCGCCACCACTAGAGGACCCACCGTTGCCTGCAAACCAGCTGGCGGCAAGGAACTAAGGAGGCGATGCCGACGAAGGAGCAGAAAACCCAGCGCTCCCAAGGGAGAACCCTCTCTCGAGAGGGGCCGGACTCCACGCCGACAAAGCCCAGAGCCACGCCGACCGATCCAAAGCAATGACAGTAGTTCTTCCAGAACATACTGCCGAAACTCAGCCGATGAGGGACGAGCAGTTGAAGGAAATGCAGGCTAAACTGGCTGGAGTGATAGCAGCGGTGAGAGAAAAATGCCCCACTACGATAGAAGAGCTGGTAAGCCGGACAGACACGCCCTTCACACCAGCGGTGATGAGGATGCTCCTGCCCCCGATATTCAAAATGCCCACGGTGGAGTCTTTCGATGGCACCAAGGATCCCCTGGACCACCTCGAGACATATAAGGCCCTGATGAACCTTCAGACGATTCCCGACGAAATTATGTGCCGAGCATTTCCCACCACCCTTAAGGGTCCGGCAAGGATTTGGTTCCATAGGCTCTCCCCTGGGATGATCAATAAATTTGTGGACCTGAGCAGGTTGTTCGTCGGCCATTACATCGGAGGGCAGAGACAGAGGATGCCTTCCACCTCCCTGTTCAACACTAAGCAGCTCAAGAAGGAGACCCTACTTGAGTTTGTCACCCGCTTTAACTAGGAGACTTTCTATGTGGATGACCTGGAACAGAAAGTGGCAGTGGCAGCTTTCATTGCAGGTGTCAGAACTCCCAAGTTTCTGTTCTCCCTGGCCAATGAGGCACCTAAAACCATGGCTGCGCTAATGTTCCGAGCACAGAAGTACATGAATGCAAAGGATACCCTCAAAGCCAGGAAAGACCAGGAGAGCGCCACACCCAGTCTGGACAAGAAGAGGACGGTAGAGGAAAAGAAAGGCGATAGAGCAGTGAAGACCCCAACGTTGGCAGAACATAAGCCAAGGGGAGAGGGCGGTAGGTCCAAGTAGGCAAGGTACAACCAGTACTTTACCCCATTAAACACCTCTTTGGATCAAGTGCTCTACGAGATCAAGGGGGATACAGCGCTGAGATGGCCTGGGTGGATGAGGTCCCCGCCAGAGAAGAGGCCGACAAATAAGTGGTGCCGTTTTCACCAAGACCATGGGCATGACACAGAAGACTGCTACGACCTTAAGCAGCAGATTGAGAACCTGATCAAGTAAGGGAAGTTAGGTAGATACATAGCAGGGGGTAAACGCGATGATAGGCGAGAGGCGGCACCAAGGCAGGCCGAACAAAAAAGTCCAGAGAGAGGAAGGCAGAACCAGCATCCCACGGGCGAGATAAGGGTCATTTCTGGTGGTTTCGCAGGTGGCGGAGAATCTTCATCAGCAAGGAAGGGACATGCTAGGGAGGCACGGAGTTAGAGAGAAGTCATGTCCATAGATCGATCATCCAAAAAATCCAGGGCTGAATATGATCCCATCACGTTCACAGACGAAGAGGCTGGGACCATATGTCAACCTCACGACGACCCCTTGGTCATATCGGCAGTGGTGTCCAATTTTTTAATCTGTAGGGTCTTGGTGGACAGTGGAAGCTCGGCAGATATTCTCTTCCTAAAGGCCTTCGAACAAGTGAAGGTCGGTAGGGAAAAGTTACAACCGATTAACTCCCCCCTTGTCGGCTTCACTGGAGACAGAGTTACACCTCTGGGCTCCATAGCTCTACTGGTAACACTAGGAATAGTGTCACAATAAGCTACCAAGATGATAACGTTTTTAGTGGTAGATTGCCCCTCAGCTTATAACATTATTGTGGGCAGAACAGCCCTCAAAGAGTTCAAGGCTATACCATCGACCTACCATTTGAAGGTCAAGTTCCCCACATCCCAAGGAGTTGAGGAAGCCAAGGGTGACCAGCAGACCGCCAGAGAATGCTATATGGCGTCCCTCAAGGGGGAGACCAAGGAGGCCATGTTGATTGAGGAGCTGGAAGTTCGAGATGAGGAGGAAATTAGGAGAGGAGAACCAGTAGAAGAACTCGAGGAGGTAATGGTTGGAGGGCAAGACCAGACTAGGACAGTAAAGATTGGAACAACGGCCCTTGAAGAATTTAAGGAGGAATTGCGATATTTCCTCAGGCATAACGCCGATGTTTTTGCCTGGTCACATGAAGATATGCCAAGAATTGATACCCGGATCATTGCCCATCATCTAAAAATAGACCCAACAGCAAAACCGGTCAGACAGAAAAGGAGGTTTTTCTCTCTAGAACGCAACGAGGCGGTAGCAGACGAAGTTGAGAAATTGACCACAGCAGGCTTCATAAAGGAGGCCCAATACCTAACTTGGTTATGTAATGTAGTGATGGTAAAAAAGGCAAACGGAAAATGGAGAATGAGTGTAGATTTCATGGATCTGAACAAAGCGTGTCCCAAAGATAGCTTCCCCCTACCCATCATAGATCAACTGGTGGATTCGACGGCAGGGTACGAAATGTTGACCTTCATGGATGCTTTCTCGGGATACAACCAAATAAGGATGGCCGAGCACAATCAGGAAAACACAACATTCGTGACAAACAGAGGTCTGTACTGTTATAAGGTAATGCCATTCGGCCTAAAAAACGCCGGGGCAACCTACCAAAGGCTTGTCAACCGCATGTTCAGCAGTCAGATCGGGAGAAACATGGAAGTCTACATAGATGACATGCTAGTAAAGAGCAAGCAAGCCATCACCCACCTAGCCGACATGGAAGAGAGGTTTAAGAACCTGGAAGCCTATAAAATGAAATTGAATCCTGCCAAATGTGCCTTTGGAGTGGCATCCGGCAAGTTCCTAGGATTCATGGTCTCCAACCGAGGGATAGAGGCTAACCCCGAGAAAATCAGGGCAATGCTAGACATGCAGTCCCCAACATCCACCAAGGAAGTCCAAAGGTTGGCTGGTAGAGTCGCAGCGCTGAATAGATTCATCTCCAGATCAACAGATAAGTGTCTTTCTTTCTTTAAAGTTCTACGTAAAGCTTTTGAGTGGACTCCTCAATGTGAACAGGCTTTCCAGCAACTCAAAGGGAATCTAAGTTCAGTACCCCTGTTGAGCAGAACCATAGAAGGAGAAGAGCTCTATCTTTACCTCGCAGTGTCAGATATAGCAGTGAGCTCTGCCCTGGTCAGGCAAGGGGAAGGAGTCCAAAAGCCCGTCTATTACACAAATAGGGCCTTGAAGGGTGTAGAGGAGCGATACCCCACAATGGAGCTGCTAGCCCTTGCCCTCGTGACCTCAGCAAGGAGATTGAGGCCATACTTCCAAGCTCACACTATAGTTGTCCTAACAGATCAGCCATTGAAGAAGGTCATCCACAAGCCGGAGACCTTGGGAAGACTTGTCAAATGGTCCATAGAGCTCAGCCAGTTCGATATCCAATACAAACCAAGACTGGCAATTAAGGGGCAGGCTATAGCAGACTTCATTGCTGAGTTTACCCACCCCACAACTTGCCCCAGTAATGACTCCCTACAGCCCCAGTGGGTGCTCAACGTAGACGGTTCCTCGATGGACAAAGCAAGTGGCACTGGGATCATCCTCGTCACCCCTGAAGGGCATAAACTCGAGTATGCCATCAAGTTCAAATTTCCCACCTCCAACAATGAGGCTGAATATGAAGCCTTGATTACCAGTCTCCAAATGGCTTGGCGAATAGGGCAGAACACGTCTTGGTACGGAACGACTCTCAACTTGTGATAGAACAGGTCAAAGGAGAATACGAGGCCAGAGGAGAGAAAATGCAAGTGTATTGTGAGATGGCTAAAGGTCTGGCCAGAAAATTTTCCAAATTACTTCTAGAAAGAGTACCGAGATAGCAGAACGAGGAGGCAGATCGGTTAGCCAAAATTGCATCATCCCAGGAGGACGACCCTGGAGTACCCATGGAAGTGCTGGATTCGCCAAGTATTCGGAGACTAGAAATATTACAAGCAGAACAAGAAGTGGAATGGGTAACACCAATCAGAAACTACTTGGAGAAAGGGTCCCTACCAGCAGACAAAGTTGAGGCAAGAAGAATTCAGTATAAGGCCAGCAGATACGCCCTAATAAACAATATTCTATATAAAATGGGACACACCATGCCCTGGCTAAGGTGTGCAGGAAAAACAGAGGCGGATTACATCATGAGAGAGGTACACAAAGGGGTCTGCGGTAACCACTCAGGAGGGAGAGCTTTGGCTAAGAAGATTCTCAGACATCCTCCATGATGAGGGGCTCGCTTTGCTGAGTTTGGACTGGAGGGTCAGTGGATGCTTGGGCGGCAGGTGGAGGCATACCAGAACCAGCCCTGGATGGCTGACCAGATGCCTTGGCAGCAGCTGGGGCCTGAGCTACCGCAGGAGTATTGACCACCAGGGGACCTCTGCCGGAGGATGGTTTAACGGCCTTTCCTCCAGAACTAGGCCGGTGGCGCTTGCTGGGCCTCTCCCCAGCTGCCCTTACCTTCTCCATCACTTCGAACTTCTTCTTCGCAGAAGACCCCATGCTCCTCTTGTCGAAGCCCATGTTCGAATCTTGTCCTGGAAAATAGATAAAACAAGAGTCAGAGCACTTGCGTCAGAAAACTGCCAAAACAGACTCACCAGAGTCACTCCTCTATGCGCGAAGGGCTTCGATGGAAGGGTCTGGACCTAAAAGATAAGCTGCCAAGCTCTCACCAGCTAAAAGGGGCGCCCAGTTCTTGACTGGGTGCTCCCTCACCCTCGACAAACGGCATTCCCTCGAATCGTCCTCCAGCACAGGGAGGCGTGCTAAGCAAAAGAAAAATGGGCAATGGTCAGACCACTATCTTAAGATGGGATCAAGCATAAAAGCACAAAAGCCGCTTACCCTTCCTACCTGGTCTGCCCCATTGCCTCGAAACACGAGGGGTCTGGTCAGTCACATCTTTCCAGTGTGCAATCTCCATACCCTCACCATACACGAAGAAAAACTTTTCCTTCCAGCATTTATGGGAGACCAGGAGGTTGGTTATCAGAGCCTGCTGACCCTCTCGAGCTGAGAAGTAATACCAGCCCGAGCCCTCTCTCTCCATTATCTTATAGCAGGAAAAGAAATCTTCTGGGGTCTGGACTTTATCCTTGTCTAGAGCAGCTTGCCACAGGGCAGCACAGCCCATAAGAATGCGCCACGAATTGGGCATGAGCTGACCTGGAGCTAGCCTAGCCCGGCTCAGGACTTCTCTGATAGGAGTAGCAATGGGAAATCTTAGTCCCCCAGACAGCGCACTCTCGTATACTGCGATCTCACCAGGGCGGGGGAAGCATGCTCTGTCCTCACTCTCCGGCACTCTATAACTCATGGAGGCCGGGAATTGGTAGGCGGACCAGAGTTTTCTCACTTTTGCCCCATTTAGGATGGAAGCAAAGTGTCGAGCCTCGTACCTACACTCTGGAGCAGCAGGTGACCCAGCCTCGTCCACTACCACAGCCACTCGGGCACTCTCAAAGGCATCCACAATGGCCACAGGGCTCCTTGCCCTCTTTGGCCTCACCTCCTGGGTGGCACCCCCAATGTTGTCCCCAGAGTAGCTCGCGGAGGCACTCGAAGCCTCATCTGGCCTAACCCTATCTAGATCCATCAAGGTGGTGCGCTCAGAGCCTAATGACAGGGTAATCGGGTTCATGGTCCTAGGGTCCTCCATTTCGCGCAGGGTCACAAAGGCAGACTTAGAGGCCTCTAAGACACCCCAATATACAAACTCGACAAATGAAGGGTTTCCTATGAACCTTAGGGGATAGGAAGTCCTGATTCTCCACTCGTAGTACCAGATGGCCTTTTGAAGAAGCCAAAAAATGTACTGAGTACGATTTGAGTACCTTGATGAAGAGGAAAATGGCAGAGGAATCTCGAGTTTTCTTTGAGCGACCAACGACGGCGAAAGACAAAGGTCTCGAGTTCGCCTGGAGCGTCCAACGATGGAAAAAAGGAAAGGGAAAGGAAACGAGAGAAATTGCTCGCCGGATAATTTGAAAGATACACGCAAAACGGGCCCTTAGGCAAACCCCAGGGGTTTTATATGTTTTCTCCTTTCGAAATCAACTGTGTGGATCGGTCTAAGGTTCTCAGATCAGACGGTCAATATTTGTAGTGTCCAATCAGTATACGAAGCCAACCCCGCCGAGCCACGTGGCGGGGAGGCCAATTGTCGTGTTGATTCACCTGGCATAGTAATCATGATGGTTCTGCTGTGCTATAAATGCGCCTGTTGGATGGCGTCCGGCGACTTTTCGAAACCCCCACAGGCTGATCTTTGAAATTCCCGTAGGCTGACCTGGGCTGCCAAGGGAATTGAGGGCATCTGATAACGCAAATAATACAAGTACAGCCGTCGGTCCCTTTAAGGGTAGACTAGACCAGCTTTGCTCACGTCCCCAGACCAGGCCTCCCCTTCCCCTCCCAGTCAGGTTTGCTAGCAGGCAGAGCTCCAGCAATACACTGGACGCCGCCATAAAGATACTCCGAGATTCTCGCCTAGTGATTAGCCCCCACGATCCCATGATTGGAACGATTTCCCCACAAACGGGGGCATGGTCCATGGAGCCTAAAATCAAGGCACGATACATCCCCACGAGGTGGAAGGCATGACTAGGGGCATGATTGGCTAACCCATGAAGGTGCCCATGATCCAAACTAACACTCCTATAAGAAGGACAGTCATCACTTCCAGGAAGGTATGATTTTACATTACCCTAAAAACTGTCATTTTTCCCATATCTCTCTGGCCTAACTTTGGCATCAGAGTGTATTTGACAAGCACCACACCAGTGTTCCAGATAAGGGGATTCACTATCTCAGCAAGCTGCACCAGAGATTGAAAAAGACATATAAATTCATTGCATCATCACAGCTTGAAAAAGGAATGGATCAAAGAACCACATTAAAGAGCTGTAGAAGCAAAGTCAGCATGAGAGAAGTGAGAATACTTCTTCGAATCACGGCTCTGTCGTCCACTTAGTTAATTACTTAATTACTTAATTCATTAAGCCAATGAGCTTATTTTGTCACAAACCCAATTATTTTTCTCCGTAAACACTATGATTAGGAAGGAAAGCAAGGTTGGGCCACAGAGCTACAGGAGGTTAGAAATTGGAGAAGGGTCTCTTTGGAAATGCCCATGAAACATGTGGTCGCTATCAATAATCTGAAATCAGCAAGGAGTTATTTTGATTTTTGTTTATGCTCTGAATTTGTAACATGAATTTGACAGTTGTAGATTGTTCTAGTTTCGCTTAGTTGAAGAAGTGGAAGGACTGTCCAAAGAGATGCCGGTGAGGGAAACTACGATTTGGAATTACATTGATAAGTGTTTGTGGTTTTACCCTCCTCAGAATGGCAAATGGGAACTTACATCCTCGTGAATTAGAAAGTTCAACATTAATGAAAGTTAGACTTATAGCAATTGACGATAAGGAATTTTTTAACATAGCTGTCGTTATTGACTATAAGTACATTGAAAGAGATATATACCAAACAATCTGTTTCTTGACTTCTCGTGACACTCTGGAATAACAAATTTTTTCTCTGTCTTCCATGAGTGGACAGATTTCAATTACTCAATTGCGACGAAAGACCTAGTTTGATTGACTGGTCTCTAAACACCAACCAAGGATCTTGATTAGGATGACAGGTTTCTCTGTGATGTTGGGGTATATTGAATATTATAAAATGAGTAATGTTATATAAACATAAAATTTATATATTATTTATAATTAAAATAATATGATTAAATAAAATTTATTTATTTAAAAATTAGTATTTATTATAGTATTTTTTATTTATAAAAATATTATCGATATATTATTTTTGTAAAATTTTTTATACAAATTTTTTTTAAAAGAATAGTATTTTTTTTTTTAATAGAATTTATAAACATATGCATGAGAACCAATGTTAATAGGCAAGGGTATTTGACAGAATTAGTACTTCACACCACTGCCGAATAGAATTAGTACCTGCCATTTGCCGAATAGAATTAGTACCTGCCATGTGACGAAACTTCGTTGGTCCCATTTGCTTTCATAATTAAGATTAGCACTTCACACCATTGCCGAATAAACAAACAGTGCAGAGAAACGACTGCTAGCAATGAGAATATGTTGAACGCTTGTGTTTGGAATGGTGGGATGTGATGAGATTTGATAGAATTAGTATTTTAAAGTCAAATGATATGTTTGAAATGGATAGAATTTAAATTAGAATTTTATTTGATAGGATTTGAAAAGAAAAAAAAAGGTCCTCTTAAAATTTTTAAAAAATGGTTGGATTTCGTGAGAATTAAAATTTAAAAAGTCTAATTACCCACATTGCTCTTATTTTTTTAATAAGTTTTTTATTTACTAGCCTATTCTAGGAACATCATTGGCTACAAAATTATTTCTTTTTCAATTCTTAATCAAATTAAATAGAAAAAACGAGAATCCTTAGAAATCTATTCCCTTTAATTCCAATTATACTAGAATAGCAAAACAAGAATTCTTTAGAAGTTCCTTCCTTTCCTTTTCCATTTTAAATTTCAATTCTTATTTGAATTTGGTTCCAAACAGAGCTAGTTGCAGATGAGGTAACTTAAAGGTGTGCATGGTTCGGATTAGATCGGATCTATGCTCAACTCAAATCTGATTTGATCTAAAATAGTCGAGTTGGTTTGATTTTTTAGCGCACCCAAGAAACTCAACCAGGCACCCTTGGGTGGTAAAATAGTCCCCGATAAAGCACTGAGCTAAGGCTTCATGATTTATTTTCTCATGTTCGCATGTGAAAGCAGAGTTGGCCTTTAGGAGACAGATTACACGTATTATAATATTTTGTGAAGTGAACACTAACCGAAAAGACCAAATCTGTAGCTCGCTATCAATGCATAAATATTAAATGATTTTAGCAGACACTGCAAATAGTATTCCATAATACAAACTTTTATCACAGCTAGATTACAATTTCTCGGGTTTGCAAAAACATCACCATCCAGTTTAGCGGAGGCCCCTTATTAAGTTAATTTCAGAGTGGGAATTGAAGGTTAATTTTGCCTGTAAGCAATGTAATTCGCCAGAGCTATCAATGGAGCCGCCTTCTGTGGATCAAACCCAGAAAGCTGATCCTTTGCCTCGTGATTCAATTTCTCAGCGAACTCTTTGGACTTCTCAATGCCAATCAATTTTGGGTAAGTGACCTTGTCAGCTACCAAATCTTTTCCTGCCGTCTTCCCCAATTCTTCAGAGGACTTGGTGACATCGAGTATGTCATCTACGACCTGAAACAACAACCCAATGCATCTCGCAAACTTTCGAAGTTTCTCAACTTCTTCATCAGACCCACCTCCCAGAATCGCCCCAGGAACTACTGCCGCCTCCAATAAAGCCGCCGTCTTGTGGAGATGAATGAATTCAAGGTGTTCTAACCCAACTTCAGATATGCCTTGGGAGTTCATATCGACCATTTGGCCCGCGACTAACCCCTCTGTGCCAATCGATTTTGCCAATTCACCAATCACGCGAAGAATTTTTTCAGAAGACACGCCCTTTGTGGCAGTCGCTATGTGCTCAAATGCGAAAGCGAGTAGAGCATCGCCGGCTAAAACCGCGACGTCTTGGCCGAAAACCATGTGGTTGGCGGGATTCCCGCGGCGGAGATCGTCATTGTCCATGCAGGGGAGGTCGTCGTGTATCAAGGACATGGTGTGGATCATCTCCACCGCGCACGCGGCCGGCATCGCCCTGGACTCGTGGCCGCCGACGAGCTCGCAGGCAGCGATGCAGAGGACGGGCCGGACCCGCTTGCCGCCGGCGAGGAGGGAGTACCGCATAGACTCGTGGATCTCCAGCGGTTTCCGAAGCCGAACGGCGTCGTCTAGTGCCTGGTTCACGGAATTGGCCTTTTCAACCATATAGGCTTTAAAATTGAAGGTTGACGAGAAAGATTCCACATAGGTTTGATTTTTTTCTTCTTCTTCGACGGTCTTTTGTTTGGTGAGAATTGCAGAGATGGAGAGAGAAGAATAAGAGGTGGGTCGAGTTGTTGGACTCGGAAAGAAGAGAAAAATGGGTTTCTCCTTCGGCGGATGGAGCAACTTGGAGGGTGAAGATCTGGATCTACTTGGTAGGCTACACATGGAATGGGTCTGAACCCATGTCCCGCTCAGATTCACTAGACTCATTGTCCTCCTAGCTAGCTATATATGCGTATAAACAGAATTTGATTTCGCTTGTAACAGATACATATAGAGAGAGTGAGAGAGAAACTAGAATCAGCAAGAGTTTGAAGTGCCTACCACTGGGGTAAACTCCAAGCACTAGCACTGCCAGATTTATACGATCAGGAACCGAAAGAATAAGCTTAACCTATTAAAAAAAGAGCAAACAATATATACATGAAAAATGCTATTATTCTAGAATAATTGTACAGAATTTTATACCAAAATGATGTGACAATGACAATTTTGTAATTAATATACACCTTGATAGGTTCTTTATTATGAAGTAATAGGACCACATCTTAGACACATCATTCTGGTGATAAATTCTATATAAATTTTTTAGTTATATAGCATTACTTTATATATATATAAAGCTAAAAATGTGATTCAAGAGTCAAGACCAACAACGCCGGTTCAGTTTGGGAGTGGGCTGTAGGCCCAAAGCCAATCTTGCTGTCTACTGCCTATTTCTATTATAATCACAAATCGTAGCCAATTGCGGGCGTAGATCAAAAATTGTGAGGCCACATTTATGGAACAAGAAAATAAGAAATAAATAATATTGTGAGATAAAAAAAAGTAATGAAGAATAATAAGCTATATCATAATGTGATAAAAAATTACTCATAGTATATTTGATTAAGATATGATAAAAAAATATGATAAATAATTTTAATATAATAATTTATAACTACAAAATAAATATTAATATAATAATTATATAATATTAATATAATATCATATAGTATATATATAATAATATATAAAAATATGAGAGATAAACAAAAAAGTCTTTTGGAACCGTATCCCCTACCTATGAATATAATATTCTATGCCCCATGTAGAATGACTTATCTTTTATTTTGAGACCTCCTCGACTTTCTTCTTACAAACATTAAAATAGGTGGAACTTATAAATAACACCATCAATCACCCACCTCATATTCTAAACAAATATGATGTACAGTCAAAGTCTACTGTTTGGACTTGCTACTTCTCAGAAGCTAAATGGTTATACAAGTTTGACCAGAATTTGACACGTCTCACGTTCTGATTGGGCCTAACTGGCTTGCTCTATTAGTCCAACACTAGGCTGCCACTTACCAATGCTCTGTTCTGTGCTCCACCCACTTGTAGCAGCTTCAGCCAAACGGCATTTGTTTTTAATGGTAACGTGAAAGAAAACAATGATTACTAGGGGCATCTTTTTCTTTTTTTTTGAACTTTCTTTTGAGTTGAGTTTTCCAAGTGATTATTTATAGTAAAACTGATAAGCTTTTGCAAAGTGACACTTCATAACTTTCAACTAGACCATTTCTTTAATTGACTTGCTTCTAATTTGATGTAGGCTGTACTTGACCGCAACTCTGCAATTTGAATTGGTCTTTGAACAGAAGAGGGGGCACAGCTGGTGTAACTAGATTGGCCGGTAATTATATGATAATCGCGCTTGTTGGTGAGTCCCAACTAAACATACCAGATTTTCGTTAGTGATTTTGGTTGATGTGACTAGACTACGACTGATGCTAAACTCTTTCACGTAAAAATTACCATAATAAACTATTTTTAGACCACAACCGCGAGTTTTGATGTTTTTGACTTTCGATTAGGCACGCGCAACTCAGAATGTTAATTAAGTCCGAGGCTCATAGGCTGTTTGAACCTGGTGGATCAAAGCTCGGTCCGAACTTAACTTGAGTCAAGCTTGAACTCTTTATAGATGGGTTTGGGCCCTCCTCCTACTGGTTCGAGCTCGGCCCGTGACCAAGCCCGACCCCTCGAACCGAGCCCAACCCACAAGCCTAAGTAAACTCCCTTTTACTTCTCTGACCTATTGCAGCATGGTCCATGACTAAACACAGATCTGTCTATTACTAGCTGGACACTATTCTTTTGCCCAAAAAAAAGACAGATCTGTCTATTACTAGCTGGACACTATTCTTTTGCCCAAAAAAAAGACGACCATGACCTAACAACAACAATTACAAAAACAAAAACACAAGTAAATTGATTTTAAAAAGATAATAAAGGCAAAAAAAAAAAAAATAGTTAAATATATTGATTCAAAACTAGTATAAAAAAAGTAGTTAAATGAATGAGCTTAGTAGCCTTTAACCCTCCCCCACCCCCCAGGCTAGCCCATGCATGCAAGTGGGAAGTAGGGTTTTAGAGAGAGAGAGAGAGAGAGTAACCAACCTAGGCTACTATCTATAGCTTTATAAGTAATATAAATGAAATGAAAAGGTAACTCCTACCTTGCCAGCTTTGGGCCCCTCCCCCCCCCCCCCCCCCCCCCTGCCCCCCCCCCCCCCGAGGCTAGCCCACACATGCAAGTGGGAAGAGAGGAGAGAGAGAGAGAGAGAGAGAGAGTAACCCACCTAGGCTAGTATTCCCCTTTGGCAGCCTATGCCTTCTCGTTTGACTTGATTTAAAAACCCTCCCCCTCTCCCCAAACAGCTTAAAGCTCATCCACCCCTTGAGTCCCTGACCCCTACCCCTTTCTCTCATTGACTCACTGTCTCCTATCTCTCTAGTCCTTGCCATGCTTCAACGTTCATTTCTATCACACCTATATAAGTTGCTTGTCACATTTTTCTACCTCACTAAAAAATTGTTGCATTCACAATTGCTCACAACACTCTTAGTTCTCTCAAGTCATCTCAGAGTCTCAGCTCTCAAACTTTTTCAATTGCTTTCCTTGGTTTGAATTTTGAAGTAAAGCTCATCTACTAGAAAGTACTCAACAACCATTTATTGCATCATATTTGATAACATTTAAATTATTTAATTTATATTTTTTCAATTATTTAGAATTATTTGTTTTATCTGTAATATAATATTATTTATTCTTACTTCTTGAATATTATTATTTTAGTATTGCTTTTATCGAAAAAATTGTACTTTAATTATGGATCCTCATGAACATTTTCAAATGCATGCATTTGGATCTGGTGAAGCATCTGCATCCATACAAAATGACACACAAGAAATTGAATCTTCATCTAGGTGTTCTACTTCTAATATTTGGTTCAGTTTTGAGAGAATTTATAAAACAATGCATGATATAAGTATTAGAAATATAGCAAAATGTAAACTTTGTGATAAAGAGTACAGTGATGCCTCAAGTAGTGGGACTAGTCATTTAAGAAGATATTTTGACAAAAAACACTCAACAAATATAGATATTAGAGATCAAATGCAATTGGGCAGAACATCAGATGGTAGTTTAGCAAATTGGTCTTATGATCACACACGTGCACAAAATTTACTTCTTGAATATGTTGTTAAGCAAGAACATCCATTTACTTTTACTGAGGATGATGATTATAAATATTAGGTTAAAAATGCATATGCTCCCCAATTTCAAAAATTAGGTTGAAACAATACAAAATATGATAAAATGACAAGATTTGTTGAAGCAAGGAATGAATTGAAATTTTTTTTACAAACTAGAAACGGAAAAATTTGTTTAACATCTGATATGTGGAAATGAAGACAAGGTTTGGAATATCAATGTATTACTGCACATTATATTGATGATGATTGAAAATTAAATAAAAGAATAATTTCGTTTAAAACTGTAGAATATCCATACACTGGTATCACTTTAGGAGAAGCAATAGGAGAAGAATTAGTTAGTTAGGGTTTGCAAAATAAAATTTTTTCAATAAGTTTAGATAATGCCACATGTAATAAAAATGTTGTACACTACCTTAAACAAATGTTACAATTACCTTTAGATCGTCAATTATTTCATAATCGTTGTGCTGCGCATATTTTAAATTTAATTGTTCAAGATGGTTTACAAATAATTGCTCCTTCTATTCAAAAAATAAAAAAAATGTTGTTGTTATGATTAATAGTTCTGCAAAAAGAATATATATGTTTAAGAATGTATGTCAATCTCTTTCTCTTGTACCTAGAAAATTACCTATACACGTAGAGACTAGATGGAATGTTATATATAATATGTTAAAAGTATGCATAAAATATCAAAAAGCTATAGATATTTTTTTATTACAACATGATCAACGAATCCAACTTGACCCACCAACTGAAACAAATTGGATGTATGCAAGTTTATTTAGAGGTTTTCTAAAAGTTTTTGATATATCAACAAAATTATTTTCACGTATATACACACCAACTTCTTTATTAGTTGTGTATTAGATGGCCGGAATAAGTATGGTTTTTACAAAATATTTACAAAAAAAGGATGAACGATATGCACTTATAATTTCAAAAATGAAAAATAAATTTGATAAATATTAGAAATGATTACCTGTAGCTTGTGGCATAACTACTATTTTAGATCCTAAACATAAAGATCAAATTTTATAAGTATTATTAGAGTTGATATATGGTAGTAGTAGCCAATTAGAACATATAATAGATACACTAAAATAATTATATGATTTATATAAAATTGATGTTATTATACCTGAAACATATTCTGTTACATATACTATACCCACAGTTCATGGTAGTAGTAGTAGATCATTTACACGTAACCTTGGCAACAAGTCAAATCAAGGCGGAGTGCTTCACAACAATCTAGTGGTTCCACAACAGAAGTTCAACGTTATTTAGACCAACCTCTCATTGATCTAAGTGATGATGATGATGATTTTGACATTTGGCTTGGTAGAAAGACAAGGAACATAGGTTTTCCGTGCTTTCAGCCATAGCCCGTGGTATACTAATAATTCTTGTTTCTACAGTTACATCTAAATCAACTTTTAGCTTAGGTGGACGGGTCGTGAGTGGATCACGTTGCAGATTATCACCAGACACTGTGGAGGCTCTTGTATGCTGGAAAGATTGGATGTATGCACAATTAAAAAAACAAGAACAAGATGACCAAAAGCGAGTTGACGTGGATCGTGAAGATTCATACATTCTATTTTGTATTTTTTTACTTCATATGTACAATGTAAAATGGAGTAATGCAAATGATAGATAGGCTTGTAGGTGCCAACCTAGTTGGGATGTACTTGTCTTATAGTGATGCAATTCTCCATTTTTTTATATTACTTTTATGTAATTGATAAAATTCTTGATTTAATAAAATTTATATTTTATTTTTCTTATTCTCGTAACGTTCATTAATTTAGCTCTCCAAAACAAACTTTTAGCTCTTTTCTCGAACGATCATAATTGACCAACTATACAATAATAAATTTTATACAATAATAGATAAGTTCACGGCCAACTATACAATAATTGACTAACGATCATAATTTATCATAATTGACTAACTATACAATAATAGCTCTTTTCATTAATTCTTATTAATTATATACAATAATAAATGTAAGTGTAAAATTTTTTAGATAAGTTCAAATAAATTGAATATATAAAAATTTATAATTCATAGAAATTATAGAATCATATATTCATAGTGGATTTTTTGTATAAATAATATTAAATATTTTTTGTAAATTTTTTTTTGTATAAATTATTATTTTTCATATAATTATATACGGCCCGCGGCCCCCAAGCTTGCCCCTAGGGCCGTGGGCTGGGTCTGGGCCTTTTATTCCCATTTTTGGCTCGGCCCGGCCCAACCCGAAATATGATAAGAGCTCGTGAAGCCCAGCCCGGGTCAGGGCCGAGCCGACTGGGCCTGCCCGATTAACATGGCTACACACAACCCAATCACATGATACTTGTACCGTGTTGGACCTGAAAACACAAAACCTGCATTAATTTAAGGAGCAAAATGCCATTTGCTCTGATTTTTCAAATAATTGCACCTTCAACTTTACTACCTACTGGCCTTGCTTTGTGTCACAAGTTGTACTTTAAGGTCGGGCTTATGTTCTTATTTTTTAGTCTCGTACTAATCCAAATTTATCTGTACATATTGTATAGAGTCTAGAAATGTAGGTTTGGTGTCAGATGCTCATGTAGACTTTTCCTTGGCAAGTTGTGCAGCATCCAAGTTGATCGGGTCTTAGCCCTATCGAGGAGGGGTATTGTAATTTTTTCGAAGGACTAGAAAGTTAGTTTAGGATCATATATAGATGTATGTAAAATGGTTTTGTCAAATTTCTTGTAATTATTTTTGTAGACCCATTATGACTCATCGAGAAGGTGTCACGTTTCCTTGGGTCAATTTAGAAATGGCTCAAAAAACATATATAAGAGAGGATAACAAGGTGAGTCCAAGTCTCTAGCTTGTCGGTTGTTAGTTATCTAAACTCCCTACCTAATTACAATTTGGAATTGCTTTGTTAATGCAATAAAAGTGATCTTGTTCCTTCCAAATTGTATGTCCATTGCTCAGTTGTTGCCTTTTATCGTGCTTTAGCTTGTTGCTTTAAATTGCTCACTTGTGCACCTTTGGGTGTATATGTTGGCTTAATTTGTGAGGTGCTCCTTGACTCGCTTGCTTGGTGCCGTTCAAGACAAGTGTCACACGGTCTTGCTCTCTTGAAAAAAGTGTCGATCCGTGACATTTGGTATCAGAGCATGTTTTTGTTTGAAGGATCCAGGAACCATGCCTTCCAAGATAGAGGTGGAAATGCAAATGTTAAGATGCGAGACGGTGGAAAGCTTGGCCAGGCTCGGTGACCGCCTAGACCTTGTGGAAGTGAGCGCGGTAGCTGAGACGCCACAAGCTAGTGCCACCATTGGCGGGCTCGCAGACACAGAAAAGCTTCGGGATGAGGTGAAAGACTTGAGAGGCAAGTTGGATGAGATCAACACTAAGCTAAACTTACTAATGCAGGCAATCGGTAACTTGGCCCCTCACACCTCAATCTTTAACACAGCAAAGGTACGCGTTCTAGAGCCCTGTGTTTATGGTGGAGCATGGGATGCTAAAGAATTTGAGAACTATCTCTTTGACATGGATTAATATTTTAAAGTTGTCAAGGCCGACTCGGAAGAGACCAAGGTCACCATGGCTACAATGTACTTGAGCGGTGATGCTAAACTATGGTGGCGCACGAAGCATGAAAAAATCTTACAGGGTCGTTGCGCCATTGGTACATGGGAAGACTTGAAAAGGGAATTGAAAGCCCAATTCTTCCTTAAAAATGTTGAGTACATCGCTCGGCGAAAGCTTAGAGATTTGAAGCATACGGGCACTATAAGGGAATATGTTAAACAATTCTCCGGGCTAATTTTGGACATCCGGGGCATGTCAGAGAAAGACAAAAGGTTTTATTTCTTGGAAGGCCTAAAGTCTTGGGCATGTGCTGAGCGCCAAAGGCAACGAGTGTAAGACTTAGCATATGCCCAAGCTACAACAGAATGCCTGACTACAACTTCCTCCTCCTTGAACAAAAAGAAGGATTCTTTTAGTGGGTCAAGTGGAGGCGGTGGAAAGTTTGTCAAGGCCCATAAGGAACAAAGTGGGGGAGGCGACGAGAGATCCTCTTTCTCCAAGTTCCAACCAAAGTCCCGGGTGCTCAACACGCCAGGAGATAAGCCCAAATTCATAAAATGTTTCTTATGTAGCAGTCCTCATAGGGTGTCGGAGTGCCCCCATAGACAAACTTCAAATGCTCTACTAGCTTCTTTGTTTAATGATGCGCAGGATTAGGGCGAAGAAGGGGAAGCTAAAGGAGCCCCACAGATGGGTGCCATACATTTGCTCAATGCCTTAAAGAAGCAAGTCGAGACAAAGAAGGCTCGCCCAAAGGCCTAATGTTCGTGGATATGCATATCAATGGCAAGTTGACCAGGGCCACGATTGACACCGGCGTCATTCACAACTTCGTGTCAGACATGGAGGCAGCACATTTGGGCCTAAGACTAGATAATGACTCAAGCAAGATGAAAATAGTAAATTCAGTGGCAAGGCGTAACCAGGGAGTAGCTAAATCAGTGTCAGTGAAGTTACAAAATTGGGAAGGATATGCTAACTTCACCATCATTCCTATAGATGATTTTCAAGTGATTTTGGGCATGGAGTTTCTATGGGACACCAAGGCTATTGCAATGCCCTTTGCTAGCTTCTTGTGCTTAATGGTGAGGACTCATGCCTTGTTCCTGCTGTGGCTCAACCCTCCAAGCATAAGTTTCTCTCGGCGATATAACTGAAGAAGGGGGTGAAGCACAGTCAATCAATATTTGTGGCAACTTTGTTAGTGAATGAGGGAATGGAACAAGGACCCGTGCCGGCAGCTATCAAAAGGGTTCTAAGTGAGTTTTTGGATGTGATGCCCAAAGAACTACCTAAAGCACTGCCTTCACGATGCCTAGTAGATCATGAAATCGAGTTACTGCCAAGAGTGAAGCCTCCTGCTCGTGGGTCATATAGAATAGCCCCTTTTGAGCTCGCAGAGCTGAGGAAATAATTAGATGAGTTGATTGAAGCGGGCTTTATTAGCCCATCCAAAGTGCCATTTGGAGCCCCAATGCTTTTCCAAAGTGGTATATAGCTCAAGCCTGGAAGAACATGTGGGGCACTTGAGAATGGTGTTCAGGAAGTTACGAAAAAAATCACCTCTATGTCAAGGAAGAGAAGTGTTCCTTTGCACAGGAGCGCATAAAGTTTCTTGGGCACGTCATCGAATAAGGGCATATTCGGATGGACATGGATAAAGTGAAGGCAATTCAGGAATGGAAGGCTCTAACTAATGTGTCTGACATATGCTCTTTGTTAGGGCTAGCCAACTACTACTAGTGGTTCATTGAAGGGTATTTATGAAGGGTTGCCCCTTGACTAACTTGCTAAAGAAAGACAAAGCTTGGAAATGGTCAAGGGAATGCCAATGAGCCTTTAATAGCTCGAAAAAGGTTGTGGTGAGTGATCCAGTCCTGGCCTTACTGGATGTGTCTAAGCCATTTGAGGTGCAAATTGACGCTTCAAATTTTTCCCTTAGTGGAGTGCTACTTCAAGAGGGCCATCCAGTTGCTTATGAAAGTTGCAAGTTGAGCAACGTCGAGAAGAGATACATTGCCTAAGAGAAGGAGCTGCTTGCAGTGGTGCATTGCCTTCGAGTGTGAAGGCACTACTTGTTGGGGTCCAAGTTCGTAGTGAAGACTGACAATGTGGCCATTAGCCACTTCCTAACTCAACCCAAATTGACTCCAAAACAAGCTCGATGGCAGGAGCATCTTGCTGAATTTGACTTTGATCTGGAGTACAAGGTAGTTGCACTAACCTGGTGGAGGATGCACTGAGTTGCAGAGTTGAGCTTGCTGCTATCAAGTTAGTAGCGAACCTTACGACTAGCAAGGTTGCCACAAGCATACAGGAAAGGATCAATGAGAACTTGTCAAAGGATCCTATGGCGCAAACCATCATATAGCTAACCAAAGAAGGGAAGACATGTCAATTTTAGGTTGAGAATGACTTACTTATGGCCAAAGGGAATCGGGTTTATGTACCCAAAGTTGGTGACCTACGAAGGGCACTCCTGCGGGAGTACCATGACACCTTATGGGCTGGCCACTTAGTGTGGCGGGCAAACAATGGCATTGTTAAAACAAGGCTACTATTGGTCTCATATGAAGATGATATGATGGACGAGCCAAGACAGTTGGGTTGTTGGAGCCATTTCCCACTCCTAGGAGGCCTTGGGAAAGTGTATCACTTGATTTCATTCATAATTTGCTGAAGGTTGGAGATCTTAGCACTATTTTGGTAATAGTGGACCAATTCTCCAAGTATGTCATATTCATCCAGGCACCAAAGTATTGCCCAATAGAGGAGACAACTCATCTATTTTTCAAACACATTGTCAAATATTATGGTGTGCTCCAAAGCATTGTCGATGACCGAGATTCAAGATTCACATGGACCTTCTGGCTAAAACTTTTCAAGCTTTTCGGTTTACAACTCAACATGTCATCTAGTTATCATCCACAAACTAATGACCAGACGAAACGTTTCAATGGGTTACTTGAAGAGTATTTGTCAATGCCAACCAAAGAAATTGGGTGCAATTACTTGATGTAGCTCAATTTTGTTTCAATTCTCAGAAGAGTTCTTCCACTAACAAAAGCCCTTTTGAGATTATTACAGGTCAGCAGTCACTGATGCCTTACACAGTGGATGAGCCTGATATCGGAAAGTCTCTGAAAGCCTACAACTTCACCAAAAAATGAAAACAGGGGAATAAAGTAGCAAGAGCTTACTTAGAGGAGGCTTCTAAGATAGTGAAGAAGTGGCCAGATCAAGGAAGAAGGCCGCTCGAGTTCCAAGTTGGAAACTTGGTGCTAGTGAAGCTGACTCCTGAACAACTTAGATTCCTTTGCAACCATGACAGCCGCCTAGTGTAAAAGTACGAGGGACCTGTTCTAGTTGTGGCTAAAATTAGGAATGTGTTTTATAGGGTTGAGCCTCCAACTTGGATGAAAGTGCATCCAGTGTTCCACGTGAGTTGTCTCAAGCCCTACCACACAGATCAGGAAAATTCAACTCGCAACATCTCCACAAGAGCAACCATCAATGCTAAGCCACCAGTGCCGAAGCAAGTTGAAAACATTCTCGCTGATAAAGTGGTGAAGGCAAGGTGCCCACACTGGAGTACTTAGTGAAGTGGAAGGATCTTTGGGGACAAAGAGATTAGTGGGAAGAAAGCGAAAGACTTACAACCGTTCGTGGACAAGTTCGAGAAGAATCTTGCTTCAAAGTCTATGAGGACGTCGACCGCATAAATGGGGGAGAGTGTCATGAGCTGCACTTCAAAACTAGGCTCATGCCCTTATTTTTCAACGTCGTGTAACCCAAACTTGTTTGTACATATTGTATAGAGTCTAAAAATGTAAATTTGGTGTTAAATGCTCGTGTAGATTTTTCCTTGACAAGGGGTGTGTCATCCAAGTTGGATGTGTCCTAACCCTATTGAGAAGATGTGTTGTAATTTTTTAGAAAGGTTAGAAAATTAGTTTAGGGTCATAAATAGATGTATGTAAAAGGGTTTTGTCAAATTCCTCATAATTATTTTTGTAAATCCATTATGACTCCTCAAGAATGTGTCACATTTCCTTAGCCCCCTTTAGAAATGGCTAAAAAAGCATATATAGGGAGTGTTTAGATGCCCTGTTTATAAGCCATAAGCCATAAGCCATAAGCCATAAGCTATAAGCTATTTTCAATAAGCTACCTTTAAAAATAATTTTTTTCAAAAAAAGTGATTAGACATAAGCTGTTTTTTTAAACCACTTACCTAAACACATTTCAAAAAAGCCATAAGCATAAATTATAAATTACTAAATAAACTACGTCCAAACACCCCCATAAAGGAGGATAGCAAGATTAGTCTAAATTCCTGACTTGTCGGTTGTTAGCTATCTAAACTTCCCACCTAATTGTAGTCTAGAATTGTTTTGTTAATGTAACAAAAGTGATCTTGTTCTTTCCAAATTGTGTGCCCATTGCTCAGTTGTTACCTTTTCTCATGCTTTAGCTTGTTACTTTAAGTTGCTCGCTTAATTTGTGAGGTGTCCCTTGGTTGGCATGCTTGGTGCCTTCCAAGACAAGCGTCACACGGCATTACTCTATTGAAAAGTGCCAATCCGTGACACTTTGCACCTTGCATGGAAACAATTATTGGCCTCCCCAAGCATTCTAGACCATAGTTAATGGGAAACTCATTTAGGAGGGGAAACGTGTTTCTGATACTGGTACGAAACTCGTTTAAAAATCTTAGAAAACTTTTAGGAAACTGTTGGCATACCTGACAGAAATTTTTAAAAAACTTAGAGGGAAAAGTTTTAGAAACTTGAAATATTAATTTTTATACATTTTTTTAAATATTCATAAAATTATTCATGTAGGTTTTTACTAAATTTTTCAAAGATCTTCACTAAGTTTTCTAAAAATCTCCTTTGAGTTATGCGAAAAGTTCTTAATAAGATTTCTATTAAGCTTTTCAATCATTTTTTGCTTCTTATTTTTCCTTATATTTTTTTACTGTGTTTTTTCCTTCTATTTTTTCTAACACTGCTACTTTTCATTTTGTAATTATGATTTAGACCATCCCATCGCTGCACGTTTTCACTCATGGTTTACGCCATTCCACTTGGCATGCCGTGTCTTAGTGAATTCAATCTCCTCTCATTGTGGTAACCTTGCATCATGTACTATCTTCCCTTTCTTTCTACAGTAGTTTGATTTTTCCATTCAATTTTCAACTCTATTATATCGTATTCTTGGAAGTAGTTTCCCTTGCATCCCACCCATTTCTTCTTAAATAGTTTCCTTCGCTTTAACAGCTTCCTAGAGACAAATTTCTGCCTCCAAATGCCATTAGAATCATACTGCTATATTACTACTACCCATGCTTCAAGCAATTTATTGAAATGTCAGATCAAGATAGGAATAGCTATTTTCTTAAGTTTAAAATTTTTAACTGAATAATGCTTTAGGTAAAAGCTAATTGAAACTGATAAGATTACAAAAAAGGATTTTGGAGTTAGGCCGAGAGGTAACTTCATAGTAGTGGTTGCATTGCTTCACCACCGGTATTTCCGGTACACAGAATAGCAGGGGGGTTTTGGATGGATTTCCCTTTGCTAGGATGGAAGTTCCGAAATACTGAAAAACCAATTGGAGGAGTTCCATAATTAGCTAAGAGAGAGAGAGAGAGAGAGATTCATTTAGGTACAGAGATTTTAGACAACCTGTTCATTTATGTTTGCTGTCGTGATTCAACTTGGAAAGAAAGAATGAAAGATGAAATTAGTTCAATACAATGCTGGTTTCCCTTCCTATATGGGAAGTGCAGCCAATACACAGCGTGACTGAGGTCTCCTATGTTAAGAATTCCGATCTCAATACCTGAAATGATATCCTAGACATAATTGAAAAAACCTAACAATCGAACACAGATTCTCACATCATCTCCTCCTCTTTTAAACTGGCCACTCTAGCATTTTCACGGTCCCGCCTGAAGATCCAATACAAAGGAGTGTAAAACAAGCAGCACAAACCAAATGGAACTGCCATCATCGACAAAAGCCCTCTCGACAATGCAAAGGCCTCCCGCGTAGAACCTGAAACCGGATCAACTGACTTCGGATCATAGCCGTATACCTTCTCCGCGAGAATCCCAACAACGGGAGCAGCAAAAGAAGAGAAGGAACCTTCAAAAGCTCTGTCAAATGCATAAATCATTGTCCGGTGTTTGGCAGGTACCACCTCGGCAAACATGGGGGCATTTGCAGCAGTGCCGTTCCAGCTTATGGTAAGACCCATGAGAAAAAGAGTGGCAGCAAAGGTGAAATAGCTGCTCACTGACTGTGGGATCACAGTCAGAAGGAACCATGAGAAAGGGATGCCCATGAAAGCACTGAACTGCGCACACATGGTCCTACCGTAGTGAGGGTAGACGCGTGACAATCGATCTGCTATTATTCCACCAAGGAGGGATCCAATGGCACATCCTGCGGCAAAAAGACTGAGGAGTGCAGCTGCACTATTATGATCAAAACCTGCAAAAGGAAGAATCGATTCAATACATTTCTTATGTATACCAATAGGTCCAGAGGAAATCAGCTCCAACCCTATCTACTTTACTCTTCGAACTAGCTGAGTAATGGTGTATCAAAATTGGCAATGTATGAATGCTCACCAATTAGTTCAAACCACAATGTGAAGAAAACCATGGCTGTCCATGGTAGTGAACCAACAAGCCCCTGCAAAACAATGATTCGAAATGTCGGCACTTTCACGACAGCCTTCATGGCTGTCCAGGACTCCAGCCAAATTGATGTTGAACTGACCCTGCCCTTATCTACCAAATCTTCCCTGAAACAGGAAACAGCTCAGTTATTACTCACGGAGACATTTATGCTATGTCTGGAACCGGATATATCAAGGAAAAAAAAATAAAAAAAAGAAAAATGGAACAAAAAAGAGAATAAAACGAAAGAGAATTTTTATTCTCTTTTCCCTAGTGTTTTCTTTTTTCTTTTCTTTTCGATCACTAAATCCTTGATCCAAAATCAGCGTAAATGATAAATAAATCTAATAACACTAACACTCCATACCTATCAGTGTATTCGCCAGTACCATGAATGATGCTACTTCTTTGTCTTGGGTCAACCACAAACAGAAAAACAAGGAACCCAATAAGGGAACTCAAAGTTGCCATCACAATGAAGGCAAAACGCCATCCGGGCATGCCCCAGAACTCATAACCAGCCATAACTGTAGCGAGGACGCCACCTCCAATGCCACCCACAGTACCAACAAGGCTCAGAAACCCAAATCCAGCCCCCCTCACCCCATCCAAATAGCTATCAGCTATAAACGACTGAAGTGCTGGTATCACAATTGCGAGTCCAAAGCCATTTACCGCTCTCCAGAATGCAACTTGCACAAAATGCTGGCTTGCACCCACTGCAGCTGTCGATAAGGCCCAGCACAAGGTGCCCATTGCAAGAACTGTAGGGCGGTCATAGTTGATAACTAATATACCTGCCAAGGGTGATGCCAGTCCCTGCACAAAGTTCCTTATGAATGTAAGATACCCGAGATCAGATGGCCCAGCACTGAAAGCTTCACTGACTTCTTTGTAAACAGCTGGGAGGAGATTTTCATCGGCACGCTCCATTATAGCGGCCAGGTTGATGATAATAAGAGACAGAGAAATCCCAAAAAAGGTTCTTGTTCTGTAACAGGTCAAGTATTGCAAGGATCAGAAAGCACAGAGAAAAGGCAATCTGAAGAAGCTTAATGACCCCCATATAACTTCAAAGACCATTGCAGGTTTAATACAGAGTCTTGAAAAATATACATCATACATTTCAAAACAAAAACATCTTAAAATCTCTACTTGCAAACCAATTTGAGATCCATTGATAGTCCAGCTGATGCTTTCAAATATGGTTATATATTATCATCAGGTTCACCAAATCCTGCATTATCATAAATGCTCCAGACTATCTCAATGTATGATAAGCTAGCTGCGTTTACTGGCACAACATATTAGGCAGGTAAGAAAAATACGAGCATAAGATCGAGCTCTATTTTGATGAGGATTTTTCACATGAATGTGTAGCAAGATAGAAAAGAATAATCTTCAAATGTCCAGAGAACCTAAAGGTAGAAGTTTGAACTATTACAAACAAGAAGAGAAAGAGTGTTAGTACATATTCAATAGGGCCTCATTTGGATGGTAGGAATGGAAGACACGGAATTGAATCTCATTGCCACCAAGCACATTTCATAGCAATGAGATTTTTACATAAAGTTGTTCAAGCATTTGGAATAGTCATGAATCTTGTGTAGGAAAAATGATAAAATTTTAAAATCTGTAGGCTCGCTTTTCCTTTTTGTACACAAATAGTTCAGAAGTGTGAGACTCCCACTTGGTTTGGTAATCTCATCCTGCCTTGAACAGCAAACGTAGAATAACTTTCCATATCTTGACACACCCAAACAATGGAATGAAGGATATATGAAATAAAATTGCCATATCTCCTCTTCATTCTTGCCATCCAAAACAACCATAGCCTAAAGGATAAAGACTACTTTAATGCATCAGCAAGGACGATTTATATGGATTAAGTTAAAGGTGCCTCATAGAAGGGAATGTCAACATGTTCAAGGATTGGAGAGAGAGAACAAACTCAAAAGCTAAAAATGAAATTGCATTCATCTAATATCTGTCAGTTTCACTTTCACTTTCTTTTTCTCTTTCACTTTCACTTTGGACTGATTTTTTAGGTGAAAGATTTGATATTCATCGACTTCCTTTGCCATACAAATGTTATTGATGGTCCTCCCACTAATTATCATAAGTCGTTGACTCCTACAGCATTGATTACATGGCGGCAAAGTAGAATAATTTTATCCCATATGCCAATCCCAAAAACTCGCTCTCTTATTGAAATCTTCAGATCAGAACTACCTCAAGGAATGTCCAAAACCAACTAATGAATAAAGAAACTAAAAAGCTAGTGATCCACAGAGAGGTAGGCTGATGAAGAAACTCAATCTAAGTATCAAGATCGTTGCACCGAATGCAGAGACCACTCCTAAAATGGCAGGCATTCTCGTTATGCTCAACATCACCTTCAAATACAATGAAAGTGAAATAGAACGGAGAGACCATTGTTCACATGTAAATTCAACTCGACTTTTTAAAATGTATTCAAAAGCAACAAAACCATAAAGAACTCATCCGAATATAAATTTCGGAAGAACTACAGCTGAAATAGGACGGTAATTTACTTTAACACACTTATCTGAAACTGAGGTATCGTCTGCTTTGAAGTTTGGATGCAATTAGTACTAGTACTGCTATAGTAAAACAAAATTTATACAACAAATAAGAAACTGGAAAAAAAAAATTTCCATTTCACTTTTTCAAGAAGAAAATTCCTTTCGACAGCTTCTTGCCTTCTTCACTAACACCAATACTGGTTGCCGAGAAAACAGAGGAAAATATAAAGCAATGGAAATAAAATATCAAAATATCTTATTTGGAACTTCTGCAATAGGTTGAGCCGAATAATTAGTTGCATTACACTGCTCAGTTGGGAGGATTTTTCTTGTAATCATGGATCTTATAGAACGGGAGGAAATTTGAAGTTTTGAATTTCTTTTATTTTTGCTTACATTTTCTTAGCAACCGAACGGAGGAAAATGGAAAGCATAACTAATGAACTAAAAATAAAACAACGGTTTGTTCATGAATAACAATCGAACCGTATTAAAGAGCCTAATACGCAGAAAACTAAAAGGAAATAACTAAACACGCCAATAAAAACAAAAGAGACAGTTAAAAGATGAATCGATATACACACATATATATAGCATGTGAGTAACTGAAAAGTCTGAAATTTTAGCACCAAAAAAAAAAAGTCTGAAATTTAACGAGAGAGAGAGAGAACATACTTCATGGTGGTGTACAGGTGTCTTTGGGGAAGAGGGTTGGAACTGGATCGAAGGACAAGACGACGAAATCTGGAGGTCCTAAGGCCCATCGATGAAGGACCCAGTTGTAGTAATAGTAACAGTACTTGTACTTGCCCTACAAAATGGCGATAGGTCCGATATTCCTATAGATCTGGGAAGGCCATCTATCACCATGATGATGATGATGATGGCCGCGACGAACTGACTAACCCTGAAGGACACATCACGAATTCCAGTAAAAGGTTATTCAAAACATATACAACCATATGTACGTATAGGTGTATGTATCTGGATAGATTATTATAACAACAGACAAAAGAAAAGCCAGCCAAGCCTGAAGACTCTCTCTCGCTCTCTACAATTATGTTTAGAAATTTGCTGCCAATCAGCCGGCGTCTGCTCAGCAGGCGCGGCATTTGCAGCGTTCCCCTTATGTTTAAAAGTTTGAAAAAATCAAAGGGGTGGTTTTGATGGAGAAGCTAATTGGGTGGAAATATGGGATTTGGATAACTAACAACGTTAGCAACTAAACAGACACAGCACACAATTAAAAGCCTATTTGGAATTTGGAGAGATAAGAGGAAGGGGGAAGGAAAGAAAAAAATAAAGAAATTTTTTTTTTTTCATGTTAAGTTTGGTAAAAAAAATAAAAAAAAGTAGAAAAAAAAAAGAGAAAATGAGAGAGTGATTTAAAAAAAAAAAATTCTCACTTCTCTTCTCTTTTGTTCTTAGCTAAAATCAAATAAAGGAATAAAAACTGAAGAGAAAATTTTAAAATATTCTCTTTTCTTCTCTCTCCCAAGTTTCAAATAGGCTCTTAAGTAACCAACTCACATATCCGTTTGACATGGATTACAAGGCTCCTGTATCCGATTGCCCGTTGGACACGAATTACATGAACCTTTTTGTCAAATGAAAATGAGTTATAATTGTAAACTTACATGTTTCATATCAAAATGATATGACAGTGATATTATTAAAATTAAATATTATTATAATAAATATCTGTTTTAAAATAAATAACTAACTCTAATTTCATCATATCATTTGGTAATAAAATTCGTTAGAATTTTTTTACTCATGTATCATTACGCTATTATGAAATATCTAAAAGTAATCAATTCATCGAGCTGATGGAGCCAAACAAGTTTTATGCCTTATTCCAAGCTAGGGTGAACATTTTCTTAACATAGAGTCGAGTAAGAGCATCTGACTCTCTGACAACGCACGTCAAATAAGTCAAATTGCTAGAGGTTTTAAAATGTGCTAATAAATTATAATCCATTAAAGATCAAAGGTAGATCTTATACTAAACCAACCTCATTCTACTCCTTCTTGGGCTTTGGTTGACTCCTAAACTTATCGGGGGTGTGAGTTAGGTGGTTCTCACTTCTCACAATTGGAAACAGACTTTGATGCAATTTTATAGATACAAGTGGTGCAAGGAGTAAAGCTAGCACATATAAGTTAAAAAAGGGTCACACCACTTGCTCTTATTGACTGCAAGCACCACCTCTATGATTTCAGTTAAATTTGCAGCTATCACTCATTGCTGTTGTTAGCATTTTCCCTATCCTGTAAAATACAAACAATATCAGCCTATAGTACAAATAGTTGTACCTGCACAAATGAAAATGCGTTTATTTATGACGGCCCAGAAAGCCGACCTGCTTATGGCTCATCGATCCCTCCTGAGGTATTTGAGACTTGAGACTCCTCAAGTAAAGCTTAGCCCAGTACAGAAAATAATATAAGCCCATAATACAGGTATTTGTTCCGATTTATTTACAGATATAAGACCCCAAAAAAATAAAAAATAGTACACACTTATCTAGTACACTGTACAACCAAATTAATATGGGTTAAAGGGCTTCTGGGCCAGAACATGACCCACATTTGTCTCGGAGAATAAGATTAGGAGGGTAACCCTTGGCAGTGGGGAGGTGGTAGCGTAGTTGGTTGGTTGGATGAGCCTTCATTATCTAAATAATCCTTATTCAGGATTTGGGCGTAGGTTTGACTCTCCTGCCACTATATAAGATCAAGACTTACTGTTGCATATATTGAGGAACCTATGTGTATGACACAACTCATGTGGAATTTCATCCCAATAGATCATAAGCAGAAATGCCTCCTGTGTTCATCAGCTTTTTTTTTTTTTGGCGATTAGGAGGATAATGAATCATGCGACAATTAATCCCAAGATCACTAGTCCCTAATAAGTCAAAGATAATTTTGTAATCTAAATTCCAGTCATAAATTCATGAATTGTTTGTCTAACCCCTGAAATTATTAATTTTGTATATACAAAATAAAAAGCCTAATGAAATCGAAAGCTAGAGAGAAATCACAAGAAAAAGAAATTATTTAATTCTTTTGGAGCGCCATGTATTTTTACTCCTTCACTCATATAAAAGGACTCTCTCACTTGTTAAGTGAAGTATTTAATCCCATTTAATAAGTAATTACACTACTATATGATGATGCAGTAAATTTGTACGTCTTTCCCAACCTCTGGTGCAACTTGTTGGGGCGATGAATCCCCTCACCTGGAACACCGGTGTGGTGCCTGCCAACGACACTCCAATGCCAAAGTTAAGCTAGAGAGATATGGGTAGAGTAACAGTATGCAGGGTTAATGTAAATCGTACCTTCTTGGAGGCGATGACTGTCTTTCTTATAGGAGTGTTAGCTTGGATCGTGGGCACCTTCATGGGTTAGCCAATCATGCCCCCAGTTATGCCTCCCACCTCGTGGGAATGTATCGTGCCTTGATTTTAGGCTCCATGGATCATGCCTCCGCTCGTGGGGGAACCGTTCCAATCATGGGATCGTGGGGGCTGATCATTAGGTGAGAATCTCGGAATGTCTTTATAGCGGCGTCTGGTGTATCGTTAGAGGTCTGCTGCTTCGCCTGCTAGCAGACCTGGCCTAGGAGGGGAAGAGGAGGCCTGGTCTTGGGACGTGAGCCAAGCTGGTCTGGTTTGCCCATGCAGGGGGCAGACCAGCTGCACTTGTATTATTTGTATTATCAGATGCCCCCAATTTCCTCGGCAACCCAGGTTAGCCGGTGGGAATTCCAAAGAGTCGCGGGACGTCGTCCAAAAGGCGTATTTATGGCACCGCACAATCATCATGATTACTACGCCAGGTGAATCGACGAGACCATTGGTCTTTCTGCCACGTGGCCTCGCGGGGTTGGCCCCGTATACCGATTGGATGTCACTCGTATTACCCGTTCGATTTGAGAACCTTGGGTAGATCCACGCCGTTGATTTTGAATAGAGGGGGCCTATAAGACCTTGGTGGTTTGCCAAAAGGACCCCCCTATTCTGTACATTTCTTCCAAGTCATACAATCGAGCCTGTCATCCCCCTTCTTTCACCGTTTTCCTCCTCACCATTGTTGGTTGTTCAGAGAGGTTTCAGAATTTTCTCCGTCGTCTTCATACCCATCAAGGTATGTTGTGCGAGTGTTTATGTTTTGGCTCCTGCAAAAAGCTATCTGGTACTACAAGTGGAGGGTTAGGGCCTTATATCCCCTAGGGTTTGTAGGTAATCCTCCCTTCGTCGAATCAGTATACTGGGGTGTTCTTAAGGCATCTAGAGCGGTTTTTGAAACTCTTCGAGAGATTGAAGACCCTAGGATCATGAACCCACTGCCAATCAACCTATCGAGCGGCTCTGAGCATACCGCCTCCATGGACCTAGATAGGGTAAGACCAGACGAGGCATCCAATGCCTCGGTAAATTATTATGGGGCAGACCTTGAGGAGGTTACCCAAGAAGTGAGGCCTAAGAGGGTAAGGAACCCAGTGGCCATTGTAGACGCCTTTAAGGGTGCTTTTAGGGCAGAAGCTGTGAGGGAGGGGTCGCCCTCCGACGCAAACTGTAGACATGAGGCCAGGCACCTAGCCTCTATTCTAGACGGGGCGAAAGTAAGAAAGCTTTGGTCCGCTTACCAATTTCTAGCCTCCATGAGCTATAGAGTCCCGGAGGAGGGGGACAAGGCATGTTTTCCCTGCCCTGGTGAGGTCATAGTGTATGAAAGTGCACTGACGGGTGGGCTAAGATTTCCAATCTCTCCTCCCATTAGGGGAGTCCTAAGCAGAGCCAGGTTAGCACCTGGGCAACTTATGCCCAATTTGTGGCGCATGCTGGTGGCCTGCGCAGCCTTGTGGCAGGCCGCCACCAATAGGGAAGAGGTCCTGACCCCCGAAGACTTCTTCTACTGTTATAAGATTACACAGAGTGTGAGCCCGGGTTGGTACTACTTTTCAGCTCGGGATGGTCAGCCCGCTATGATCACCGGCCTCCCAGTCTCCTGTAAGCACCCCATTTTTTACCGCTCGGTAGTCTACACTCCGTCCAGACTTGTTTTCAAGTCATTGTGGACATATTCCAATCGAAATCAATCCTCTAGTTTCAAATTTCGTCTTTCCATCGCTTCGCGGGCCTATCAGGCCCAAATAGAGGCAAAATGACCGAAATGCCCTTAGGGGGCATTAACCTTTCCTTTCCAATTCCAATCCCTCTCTCGAGACAGTTTATTCCTCAAGACGGTCCGAGTAGCAAAACTACTCACAGAACCGTTAGAGTAGCGAAAATACTCATAAAACCGTTAGGGTGGCGGAAACACTCACAAAACCGTTAGGGAGGCGGAAACACTCACAAAACCGTTAGAGTGGCGGAAACACTCACAATCCAGGCACGTCTCTTCAGAGACGATAAGACCCCTTTCCAATCCCTCTCTCGAGACAGTTTATTCCTCGAGACGGTCCGAGTAGCAAAACTACTCACAGAACCGTTAGAGTAGCGGAAATACTCACAGAGCCGTTAGAGTAGCGGAAATACTCAACCGTTAGAGTAGCGGAAATACTCACAGAGCCGTTAGAGTAGCGAAAATACTCACAGAGCCGTTAGAGTAGCGGAAATACTCAACCGTTAGAGTAGCAGAAATACTCACAGAGCCGTTAGAGTAGCGGAAATACTCAACCGTTAGAGTAGCGGAAATACTCACAGAGCCGTTAGAGTAGCGGAAATACTCACAGAACCGTTAGAGTAGCGGAAATACTCAATCCCGTCCGAGTAGCGTAAATACTCACGAATCATCAACCCCGTCCGAGTAGCGGAAATACTCACAAATCATCAACCCCGTCCGAGTAGCGGAAATGCTCACAAATCATCAACCCCGTCCGAAACACTCACATCGTTAGAGTGGCAGAAACACTCAAAACCTAGGTCAATACCCGTGTTTGTTAGCTCATTTCGGTGAAAAAGGACCAGACTACCCTTAGGACCTTTTCCGAGACTCTTCGGTCAAGATGACCATTTTGTCCCTAGAGGGCCGGTCTCCTTCTTCGACCACACCAGCTCTGGGTATCAAACCGGTAATGTCCCGAGAATACTTTTTATAGTGTTCTCAACCTTCCTTTACCTTTCCGGACCATTCCGAGTTAGTTCCAGCCAACCCGGTACAAAATGACCATTTTGCCCCTAGAGGGCCGGTCTCCTTCTTCGACCTCACCGGCTCTGGGTATCAAACCGGTAATGTCCCAAGAATACTTTTTATAGTGTTCTCAACCTTCCTTTACCTTTCCGGACCATTTCGAGTCAATTCCGGCAAACCCGGTACAAAATGACCATTTTGCCCCTGGTGGGCCGGTTTCCTTTTCCGACCACACCGGCTCTAGGAATCAAACCGGCAACCTCTGGGAACATTCTGAATAATGTTTCAGATCCCAAGTCTTTTTCCGGGACAGTTCGAGTCTGTCCCGGCAGTTTCGCAGTCCGATTGACCGTTTTGCCCCTAAAGGCCTGGTCAACCTTTCCGACACATTTTGTCCTCACTTTTTAAGTCAAATACCTCCAGGACACTATTTCAAGTGTTCCTGCTCCTTTCCGGCCTTCCGGGTCATTCCTGGCTCCTTCAAATCATTCCCAGACTTTCCGGAGTCACTCCTAGTGAAGCCAGGCTAAAATTTACATGGTAGTCACTAGTACAGGCGCCCAAATCTAGTCAAAGATACGTTGCTTGCCGACCTTAATTATTTCCTAAATGGCTGGCGCCACTAGGAGTGGCGCCAAGCCAAAAAATGGCCTGGCGCCACTCCTAGTGGCGCCAGTGTATAATTTGGCCTGGCGCCACTGCAACAGGCGCCAGGTTTGTCTTCCCTCTATAAATACAGAGCCTCGTTCAACGTTAAAAGGGTCTGCAAACTTAACCTAGAAATCACACAATTCGATATACAGAGCTCGAGCACCTCCAAAAACCCTAACCTCCCTAGGATTTCCAAACCCTAGCCACCATACACAAACCCTAGACTCCTATACACTCATACACTCCCCCATACACTCATACACTAGCCTTCAACCATCCTTCGAAAACTTGAAGAGCTACCATCCAAAGCTTGAAGACAAACCTTGAAGACCGAAGAAGAAGATCAAGACCGAAGACCGAAGACCGAAGACTGCACGGCGCGCAAAATAAACAAGAAATAAGGTAGGCTCCCTCTTTAATTTTCTGCACTTTCCCCCTCTCTCTTCTCTCTCCAACCCACTTGGGTTTTCTCTATTTTAATCTCCCATCTCTTTCCCGCCCTTTCTTTGCATGCTTGAAATAAGGAGACTCCCGGTCCATGTGTAGGATTGGGCTATTGGAGAGTCACCGTGTCGGGGGCTTTTTTCTAGCCTAACCAAAGACCACGTGGGTCCGGCCCCCTTGATTATGTGGTGAAGCCTTAGCCTTGTATGTTCACGACCCCAAATTGCATTGTGCATATCATAGTCTTGCATTTTCCAAAAACCGTTTTCAAAGTTGTTTTTCAAAACGTTTTCAAACTTGTTTTCAAAATTGCATCAAAAGCTCTTTTTCAAAAACTTGTTTTCAAAACCACAATTCTAGGGTGATTCTAGCCTTTCGATGGCTAGGGTTGCTTTAGGAAAGTGTTATATTAAAAGTGACTTTTTGGTCTATATTTTCAAGCCTTATTGTTTTCAAAACCACTTTCTTAAAGTAGTTCATGCCCTCTTATGGCTAGAATCGCTTTAGGAAAGTGAGACGTTTTCATACTTTCCAAAACTCTCTCTCTTCAAAAGTCTCTTTCTAAAAATTTCTTTTTTAACATACTTTCCTAAAAACTCTCCTCTCCAAAATGGTTTTCAAAAACTCCCTTTCAAAATTTCTTTTTCAAAACTCTCTTTTTCAACTCTTTTCCAAAACTCTCTTTCCTCAAAATTCACTTTCTAAAAACACTCCCTAAAAATCTTTCTAAAAACTCTCCTCTCGGAATCTTCCTTCTAGAAATTCCCCTATAGGATCTTCTTTCTAAAATCTACGTTTCCAAAAACACACTTTCCAAAACTCCCTCTTCCAATTCACTTTCCAAAAACTCCTCCCTAGGATTCCCTTCTAGAAAACCTTCGTTTCCAAAAACACGTTTTCCAAAAAACTCTTTCCTTAGAGCCCCAAATCAAGCCTTTGAGCCCACAATTAGGAAACCCTAGATTTTCTTTCCAAAAACATGATTTTCAAACTTTGCCCCAAACCTAGGTTTCCAAAATCTCTTGTTTTCGCATCAAAACTATACGTGTTTCCCAAAATCTCTTTTCTACGTTAAAATTCCACACTTTCAAAACTAGGGTTTCTAGAATCTCCCTTTCCAAATCCTAATTTCCCTTTAGGAAACCAAATTCAATCTCCCCATTTAGGAAACTAGATTCTATCCTCCGTTTTCGGAAACAAAATCAAACCCTTGTTTTTAGAAACCAAATCCAATCCCTTCCTAATCCAAACCTTTCTTAATTCAATTCCTTCCTAAACCATAAGTTTCCTAAACCTAAACTTTAAATCTTTCCTTAAATTTCAAAATCTAAATATTTCCTAAACTTCCACTTTCCTAAACCTTAAGTTCCCAAAACTTGAACATAAAAATCTTTTCTAAATTTTAAAACTCAATTTTCAAATCTTTCCTAATTCAACCCTTTCCTAATTCAACCCCCTTTCCAAATCTCAACTTTCCAAATTCAAGCTTTTAAACCTTTCCTAAATTCAAACCTTTCTTAATTTCAAGATTTTCTAAAACTCTAAAACTTTCTAAATCCTAAACTTTTCAAATTTCAAATCTTTTCAAATCCAAAGTTTCCTAAATTCAAAACTTTCTTAAGTTAAATCTTTCTAAACTTCCAAGCTTTCTAAATTCTAAATCTTTCCAAAACTTCAACATCTTTCTAAATCCAAAACTTTCTTATTTTCAAAACTTCCTGATTTTCAAAACCTTTCCTTTTTCAAAACCTTTCTTAAAATGGAGCTTTCTTAATTCAAAACTTTCTAAACTCAAAGTTTTCTTAATTCAAAACTTTCCCTTTCTTAATTCAAACATTTCCTAAATTGAAAACTTTCCTTTTTCAAACCTTTCCTAAAACGAAACTTTCCTACTTTCAAAACTTCCCTATTTCAAAACTTTCTTAATTCAAAACTTTTCAATTTTCAAAACTTTCCAATTTCTAAACTTTCTTAAATTCAAAACTTTTCTATTCCAAAACTTTCTTAAAGTCGAAACTTTCCTAATTTCGAAACTTTCCAAAAATGAAACTTTCCTAATTCGGACCTTTCCTAAATCGGACCTTTCCTAAATTCAAACCTTTCCTAAATCGAATCTTTCCTAATCTCCTAAACCTTCCAAGTCAAGTCAAATCCTAGGTCTCCTCTCTTTCCTAAGTCTAGGTTTCCTAAACCTCCATCTTTCCAAAATAAGTCTAAATCTTTCCAAATTCTACTTTTTCAAATCGAAATTCAATCTCTTCAATTCCATAGTTCCCAATTCCAATTTCCTATCTTCTATTCTAAGTCCAAATCAAATCCTCTTTCCAATCCAATCTCTCTCTTAATCAATCTGTTTTCAATCGGACTCTGGTCCGAATTACGACTGACCTGATTCCCCCAAAGGGATACGTAGGCAACCTTCATAGGTGCGGTCACAATACTTTTCAAACTTTCAATTCCACCCTCATGGGTGCGGTTTCCAAAATCTTTTCAAATCTCAAATTCCAATTTACTTTCAACTTTCCAATTTCAAAATTTCTATTGTCAAATTTCTACTTTCAACTTTCAAACTCTCCAATCTCAATTCTATTTCTTTAAGTTTATTTTCAAATCAAATCAATTTCAAATCAATCTCTTTTCAAACCTATTTTTCAATTTTCTTTTATTGCACTTGCATATCTTGCATCATGTTAGTTTCTTTTCAAACATTGTTTTTCTAAAGTGAATAGGGTTAAACACATGTTAATTAAAGACTCTCATAGGTGAATTTAGGGTAGATTGACATGTAGGTACCGAAAGGGCGGGGTAGGGTGATAGCTTAGTGCGTCTTCCCTACACATAACCAACCTCCGAATTTAGAATTACTGTTTTCAAAGACCAAAAGGAGTCATTTTTCAAAAAGGGCTAAATGTTTTCCAAAGGTTGCCAAACAACCTGTTTTTCTTAAAAACCCTCTCTTGAGGAGATATTTTCAAAATTGTTTTTCAAAAACCCTAAGTGTAGTCTCCGGATTATTCTTAGTTTTTAGGTAACCTAACTCACCTTAATCAAGTTAGGTGGCGACTCCGAATCTTTTTCAAAAGCCCTTTATTCAAACATGTTTTCAATTCAAACCTAGTCGCACTCATTCTTCTAGGAGGGTGAGTTCTAACGAGAGAATACAACATTTTTCCCGCTTGTGTGAGTATTCCTCGAGTGCGAAAAATCTGGGCGCGACATCTCCCATAAGCGTTGGAAAGAGAAGTACTTCTTCGTTTATGGTGAAGGCATGGAGATCGCCCACTGGGAGGATGTTACTGACCAGACCCCTCGCATACCCAGACAGTAGGGAAAACCAAGTATGAAGGGTAAGCGTTTTCTGTGCTTTCATACTTAGGTCTGCTTAAGGTAGTGGTCTGATCGTCGTTATACCTATTCTTTGCTCAGCACGCCTTCCTGTGCTGGAGGACGAGTCAAGGAAGGCCCGGGTACCAAGGGTAAAGGAACACCTAGTCAAGCTCTGGGCACCCCTAATATCTGGTGAGAGTTTGACAGCCTACCTTTTAGGTCTAAACGCTTCCGTCGAGGCCTTTCGCGCTGAGAGAAGTGAGTCTGGTCTATTTTCTTGACTCCACTCTCTTGATGCAAGGGTACTAACTTCCAACTCTATGTTTTACAGGACAAGTATACAACATGGGCTTCGACAAAAGGAACATGGGGTCCACTGCGAAGAAGAAGTTCAAGGAGATGGAAAAGGCGAAGGCTGCTGGGGAAAGGCCAAGCAAGCGCCCACAACCAAGCCACGTGGGGAAGGCGACCAAGCCACAATCTGATAAGGCTCAAGGGGACGCTCCTCCAAGGGGAGGAAGGGTCGTCTCCATTTGTTAGGCGCCTGGCCAGACCTCCAGGCCTGGAGTCACAACGCAAGCCCCTGCCGCTGCAGCGACCCAGGCTTAGTCTCCTTCAGGTCAACAAGGCGAGCCTTTGATAGTAGAGGACGTTCAAGCTGCTTGGGAGCAAATGCAAAAGTTTATCAGCCTAGATGATGTGAGCCCCATTGCTGAATGGTCTAATGGCCAGTTGATGAAGAGCATGAACCATGATGCTCTTAAGGTGAGCAAACTTTACCCTTCCTTCATAACTGTTCTACCTCTATGCTGATCTGTGGTTCCTCTTTTGCAGCTCCACGTCAAAGCCCTCTACCTGTCTACTCATTTGAAGGCGAGGACGAGTGAGAGCACAAAAAAGGGCGAAGTCATTGAGTTTTTGACCGAGACCATCAGTGGTTCAGAGAAAAAGGTCAAGGACGCCGAGGAGGCTAAGTCAATTGCTGAGGCAGAGAAGACTGCCCTACTGGATGAGTCGAAAGACTTGAAGAGAAAGGTTGGTGCGCTAACCTTTGTCGCCCAAACCTTTGATGCTGTCAAGAACTCCTTGACCTTGAGGGTGACTGAGCTAGAGGGGGAGCTTAAGGTTGCTCGAGAGACAGCTGTGGAAGAGTTCAAGGCCGGGGCATCCTTCCAAGAGGAGGTTAGTGAAGCATACATGCAAGGCTTCGTTGATGCCAAGGTTGTGGCAAAAAAGCTTTTCCCTGACCTGGACTTCTCTACTCTGAGGCTAGTTGATGATACCGTTTTGCAAGCCCCTAGCGAGGAAGACCAGACTCCCGCTGCAGAGGTCGAGGACGACGCCCAATCTTGATCCCTTTATAATAACACCCAGCCTTTTTTTTTTTTTGTGTAATCTGCTTTTGATCAAATGGAAAGTTTACCTTTATCAACTGTGTTTTCGTGTCTAAATGCTTGTGATCAATGGTTTGCATAAGTTCTGACTAACCCTAAAGGGGTTTATCACCCTGGTCAGCTTAGACAATTTAGCTAGTTAGGCTTGGTAACCTTGGCGGCATTCGGCTGGTCTGGTCAGTCTAGGGGACTGACTAGTTGGGCTTGGTAGCCTGGTTGCCTTTTGGCTGTCCTGGTCAGTCTGGGGGACTGACCAACTTTGCTCAGTAGTCTTGTGGCTTTTCGGCTTGTCTGGTCAATCTAGGGGACTAACTAGTTGGGCTTTGTAGCCTCGTGGCCTTTCGGCTTGTCTGGTCATTCTAAGGGATGGACCAACTGGGCTTTGTAGCCTCGTGGCCTTTCGGCTTATCTGGTCAGTCTAGGGGACTGACCAGCTGGGCTTTATAGCCTTGTGGCCTTTCGGCTTGTCTGGTCAGTCTAGGGGACTGACCAACTGGGCTTTGTAGCCTCGTGGCCTTTCGGCTTGTCTGGTCAGTCTAGGGGACCGACCAGCTACGCTTTGTAGCTGTCGCGCCTAGATTTTTTACACTCGAGGAATACACACACAAGCGAGAAAATACTGTACTCTCTCGTTAAAACTCACCCTCCTAGAAGAATGAGTGCGACTAGGTTTGAATTGAAAATAGATTTGAATAAAAGGCTTTTAGAAAAACATTTGGAGTCGCCACCTAACTTGATTAAGGTGAGTTAGGTCACCTAAAAACTAAGCATAATCCGAAAACTACACTTAGGGTTTTGGAAAACGATTTTGAAAATATCTCCTCAAGAGAGGGTTTTTAAGAAAAACAGGTTGTTTGGCAACCTTGAGAAAACATTTAGCCTTTTTTAAAAAATAACTCTGTTTGGTCTTTGAAAACAGTGATTCTAGGTTCAGAGATTGGATACGTGTAGGGAAGATGCACTAAGCCATCACCCTACCCCGCCCTTTCGGTACCTACATGTCAATCTACCCTAGATTCACCTATGAGAGTCTTTAACTAACTATTGTTCAATCCTATCCACTTTGAAAAAGAATATTTGAAAAGAAACTAACATGATGCATGATATACAAGTGTAATAGAAGAGAGTTGATTTGGAAATAGATTTGAAAAGAAATCGATTTGATTTGAAAAGAAAAAGATAGAAGTTTGAATTTGGAAAGCAAGTTTTGGAAATTGAAATTGAAGATTGAAAATAGAAATATATCATGGAATTGGAAACTTGAAGAAAATTGTAGGATTGGAGATTGGAAAGAAGTTGTAGAAATAAAAATTGAAAAATGTTGTAGAATTTGAGATTTAAAAAATGTGGAGGAATTTGAAATTTGAAAGAAGTTGTGACCGCACTCATGAAGGTTGCCTACGTATCCTTTTGGAGGAATCAGGTCAGTCGTAGTTCGGACAAGAGTCCGATAGAAAATAGAAGAGTTGATTGAAAGAAAGAGATTTTGATTGGAAAAATGATTTGATTTGAATTTAGAATAGAGGATTGAAAATTAGAATTTAGAATTTTGGAATTGAAGAGATTGGATTTTGATTTGAAAAGATAGAACTTAGAAGAAAGATTTAGACTTATTTTGGAAAGATGGAGGTTTAAGAAACCTAGACTTAGGAAAGATTTTGGAAAAATTTGAGACTTAGAAAGATTTGACTCAAATGTTGAACTTGGAAGATTTGCAAAGATTGGAACTTAGGAAAGATTCAGATTAGGAAAGTTTCGAAATAAGAAAGTATCATCTTAGAAAAGTTTTGGAATTAGGAAAGGTTCATTTTAGGAAAGATTTCGAATTAGGAAAGTTTTGAATTAAGAAAGTTTCAACTTAGAAAAGTTTTGAATTAGAAAAGGTTCATTTTAAGAAAGTTTGGATTAAGAAAGTTTTGAATTAAGAAACTTAGGAAAGTTTTGAATTAAGAAAATTCTCGAAATAGGATAGTTTTGAATTTGGAATGTTTTGAAATAGCGAAGTTTTGAAAGTAAGAAAGTTTTGAGTTTAGAAAGTTTTAGATTTGGAAAGATTTGAAGTTTAGGAAAGTTTAGAATTTAAAAAGTTTTGGGTTTGGAAAGTTTTAACCTAAGAAAGTTTTGAATTTGGAAAAAGTCGAATTTGGAAAGATTTGAAATGTAGAAAGTTTAGGATTTAGAAAGTTTTAGAGTTTGAGTTTTAGAAAATCTTGAGATTAGAAAAGGTTTGAGTTTAAGAAAATTTGAAAACTTAGTTTTGAAAAGTTAAGACTTGAAAAGGGGTAGAGTTAGGAAAGGGTTGAATTAGGAAAGATGTGGAAGTTGAGTTTTAAAATTTAGAAAGGACTTTTATATTCAAGTTTTGAAAACTTAAGATTTAGGAAAGTAAAAGATTAGGAAACCTCTAGTACAACTTGTTGGGGTGATGAATCCCCTCACCTGGAACACCGGTGTGGTGCCTGCCAACGACACTCCGATACCAAAGTTAGGCTAGAGAGATATGGGCAGAGTAACAATATGCAGGGTTAATGTAAATCGTACTTTATTAGAGGCGATGACTGTCTTTCTTATAGGAGTGTTAGCTTGGATCGTGGGTGTAACGCCGCGAAAATTTTGGTAACCTTAGAATTTTTTTTTTATTGCTACACTTATGATAATTTTACTAGAATAAATATTTGAGGTAATAAATATAGTTAGAAACACATGTAATTTATTATATTAGAAAAAAAATAATAAAATAAAATAAAACCGGTTCAAAGCTCCGCCGGTTCAACCAAGCCAAGACACTTTTGTAATAATTTCACCCATACAAATTTAATAGCATAAATTATATATATACACTGCAGGAGTAAAAAGAATGCTTCAAACATATAATTCATGACACCTTAGCAAAACCGAACATCAAATTTGCACCCGACCAAAACACTTAGCTAATCCATGCACTATGTTAGCATAACACCTGGCTGCATGTTCTAGATTCGATAGGCAATTCGAATGTCGGGGATTATCATCAAAGAAAAACGGACCGAAGTTTCAACAAAACTGACTGACATTCCTTCGAAAATAGAACCACACACTACGCACACTATATACACAGACACCTGGCTTGCACACCTGTCACAAACTACTCATACATGTAATCTTACATTACATATAACCATCACGGGTGGCAGGGAAAACCGAAACCTTAACACAAAGAAAACCGAGGAAAAAAAAAGAAGGAAGAAGAAGGCAGAAACCGAGGCTCTCAAACGATACACCCAGGTGATAAACCTTTCCCTACCACCTCCCACATGACTAACCCAGTAGGTAGAAGACTATCATGGCCGGAAAATGGTGGAAACCCGAAGAGAGAGAGAGAGAAAGGAAAAGAGAGAGAGCGTTCACGGTTTTGGGTGGTGACAGTGGGGATAGGGGCTGCGGGGTTGTCACAATGGCTAGGAAGTTTCTCAAGGACACCCATGGGTGTCCCAGAGAGACCCGTCGCCTCTGTGCGTGCCTCTCCTAGCTCTTAGAAGCAAAATCTCGCCGGAAAAACTGTCTAGGGGCACAACTCTGGCCACCGGCCACCTCTGCCGGTTGCACCACTTGGGGTCGACTCCTCTTAGGGTCTGGAACAAATGTCATGAAGGGACCAAAGGCTAAAAACGAAGGGAAGACAGCCAAAATGGTAGTTGCAGGTCTGAACCGCTAGGGTTCCGCCATGCAGCCGCCATTTTGGCCTCCATCCGGCCACCATGGGCCAAGCCCAGACCATGAGCATGAAGCCCAGGACCTTGCCAACCCCTGGGGCTCTCATGCATGGCTGGAAAACCCAGAAATTGGCCGGAAAAAGGACCTGCATCGCGACCAGTCACGGTGGGAGGAAGAAGAAGGCCATGCCTTCCCCCCCCACGCGCGACTGGTGGCGAGTGAGGGCGCGTCCCACATGTTATGGTTCTGAAATTTTGAGGGCTACACTATGAATATCTTATTAAGATACCCTCAAAATTTCAGGCCCTAAAGAATTTTCTATGAATTTTCATGAATTTATTAAGATTTTTGACATGAAAATTCACAGAAAATACTAGAGATAAGAGAATATTCTGGAATTTTGTCAGAAAATCCCTAAAAATATAAGGGATCCATATATAGGAGATTAGCCTTCCTAGCTACCCCGAAAAAAAAATTCCAGAATAACTTCCAGTCCAAGTTACCGGGAAATTTTGTTCCGACCCAAAGACGTGTACCACCCAAGATTCTAACACCTTTCTAACAATCTAACTTGATAATAATATATGTAAATTATATGAAAAATAGATACCTAACTTATGGTAATATGAACAGAAAATACGTGAAGAACTGCCAGGAATCTTCTGCACCAAGAAACCGACAAGGTAGGAAACCAGACATTCTTTATGATACATGTTTATTTTGAAATCATATGACATGTTCTTTAATACTGGTATTAGGTTTAACATATATCTTGTATTAATTTATTGCACGCTATATATATACATCTCTTGTATGATTGCATCACTGGGGAGGAATAAGAGAGGCATAACCGGACAAACGAAAGAACCCCGGGTTAGGATCATGGGTGACTACTGATCAACTGGTATCGGGGCTACCACAAATCAGTACTCACTAACTTGGTCTGGGCTAGATGATCATGGGTGGACCCCCACTAAACTTGAAGAGAAAGGAGTGTCAAGGGTGAGCCCACTAGGCTTGATGATGCCCCAAGCAGGATATACCTGCAGGATCCTAATAATGATAAAAAGAAACGGGTACATATGCATGGCATAGATTTACTACATCTTACACTTGTGTTTTAAAGAATTACAGTATTCCTATTGAGCTTTATCGCTCATACCTATTTTATGGGAACCTTTTCAGGAAAATGGAACTCAGCTGGATCCCAAAGAAATGATTAGGAATGAACCCCCAGTTCGGTTGACATTTTCTTAGCGTTTAACTTGGATTGTACATAAAAATAAAGTTATGAACATCTACTAAAGACATACAATGTTCAGGATGTACAATCTTTTTAATAGAATATGAATGATGGGTCTTTATTTTATAAACCCCCTTGTCTCGATCTAGAAAAGAAAATGGGTCGTGACAAAGTTGGTATCAGAACCCGGTTTTAGGTCTTTTAGGGTTTTGTTTTCAGAAAGCTGAGGTTACTACTTGTCGAAATCTATAAGTAATAGATTGTTCATGGAGTGCTAACTTTAACACTTTGGTGCAGATGAATTTGTCTGAGTGGGATGATATACTTATGCACCAGTTAGAAGTGGAAAGCGAAATAAGAGCCAATCGTAGGGCTGTAACATATGATCAGGCTAGGACGTTCCTTTGTGCTGAAATTTTGAAGGTCGCTCAGAGATGGGGTGATCTTCCTAGATCATTGCAAGACTCTGTTGTACACCATCGAGTGTCCTCTATAAAAGAAGTAGCTCAAGAGGTTTCTGCAATCGTGAGGAACCCTGGCGAGTACCAACAACTGATAATCAGTATGCAGTTATCCGGGGAATTGCCCTTCGCAGGAGGGCAGGGACAGCCTTTTCCGCCCTCCCCTCACCGCACTGCTCAGGGACACCAGACTGCCCCACCTCTTGGAAATTTCCCGCCATCCCCTGACTACAATCCTTTAACACCTGATGAGCCAGTAACGAACCCCACTCCAGTAGTGCCTACCACCCCGGTTGTCGACGTGTCAAACACTGAGGACGACCCAGATGAGGATGTGTAGTAGGGAAACATAATCTACTATGTATAACTAGGGTATGTTAATAATAGTTGTAAGATAGATCTGTTCTTCCCTGTTTTGACCCCGTGGAAAGGAAGAATCGACCGGTCCTATGTTATTTTATCTAATGCTGCACTTTTGTACTTATTGTTTATAATAATGGATCGTACTTAACTATTCGTTGTAACTCATACGTACTAGTACTGAATACTATGTTTAATATAGTGTCATACAAATCGGCCTAACCAAGGTATTAATTTTAGATGACAAGGACAAAAGCCGGAGCGGAGTCAAATGGGAACGACGAGACCCCAACAAATAGCCAGTGGAATCAAATTTTGCAAAGTCTTCAGACTATGACTAATTTGCTGCAACAACAGCAGACACAGCAAGTACCATTTGATCCTCCTCAACCACCACCCGTAGTAACGCCCATCATGAACCCGGAAGATAGAAAGACTAAACTTCTACGAGAATTCCAAAAACAAAACCCTTCAGAATTTTCTGGAGCCCTAGATCCCTTAGTAGCAGAAAGATGGCTTAAACAGATCCGTAAGGTATTGGACATTGTAGGAACCCCCGCAGAATTTCAGGTGGAATTTGCAACGTATCGCCTTCAAGGAGAAGCTGATTTCTGGTGGGATTCAGTTAAACTAATGAGGGATGTTAGAAATTTGTTGTGGGAAGAGTTTGTAACTCTTTTCCAGAATCATTATTTTCGGGAAGTAGTGAAGGAGACAAAAATGGACGAGTTTGTACAACTGCAGCAGAACAATATGACAGTAGGCCAGTACATGGCTAAGTTTTTGGAATTATCACGATTTGCCCCAGATCTTATTGCCACCGAAGAACGGAAGATACGGAGATTTCTCAAGGGCTTAAGACCTGCAATTCGATCACAGGTAATAGCATTCATGGGCCAGCAATTTACTGAGATAATAGATCAAGCAATGCTCATAGAGCAAGAGTTAGACGGATTGCAAGTTTCAAATCGGAGGGAACCCACTCGCACCTTAAGGGGTCCCCTTAATGTTAATCACTCTAACTCTCCGACTTCTCGATACCAGCCCTATTCAAGAGTCGAAGTGAATCCTAGGGGAACCCAGAATGATGGACCCATTTGTTATAACTGTCATCAAAAAGGACATTTGAGATGGAATTGCCCACATGTCAGAAGGATCGGGAGTAGTACTAATAATACCAATTCGGTACCACTACGAGTACAGCCAACTCGAAATTTCTCAACACGCTCTTCAACAACCTCCCAACAAACCACTGCAGGACAACCAGCCCCCACTTCAACCAGTTTTAATCAGGGTAATCAAGGGAAAGCAGGAAAAGGGAAACAAACCGGTCAGCCTATTGTACCTCGAATGTTCACCCTCCCTACAACCGCAGAAAAGGGTGAAGCCTCTAATACGGTGATCGAAGGTATGATTTTACTTTACAATTCTTGGGTTACCGTATTATTTGACTCAGGAGCTACACATTCGTTTATTTCCACAAAATGTGTAGATGACCTCAATTTAGTTACCACACCATTAACCACACCATTAGGTATCCACACTCTTACCAGTGGGGTAGTAATGGTATATGTGGGATGTCCGTCCAGTGTTTTGCGGGTAGGTATTTATGAATTTACGGTGGATTTAATCCAATTAGATATGGACGGGTTTGATCTAATATTAGGAATGGACTGGCTAACAAAAAACAAAGCAGTCCTGAATTGTAGTCAAAAGACCTTAATTCTATGGCATTCAAGTAAAGATGAGGTGCGTTTTCCTTAAGAAAAAGATATAATCATGATACGACCTAAGGTAACGCTCCGTGAACGACAGAAATTGACAAAAGGATGTTATTTCTTTAGTATATTGAAAGAAGAGAGGGAAGCGCAAACCAAGGCAAAGACGATACCGGTAGTAGATGAGTTTTTAGATGTATTCCCAGAAGACTTACCTGGGTTACCCCCAAACCGAGAAATAGAATTTGCCATTGAATTACACCCTGGAATAGCTCCCATATCCATCGCACCCTATAGGATGGCACTGGCAGAACTCAAGGAATTAAAGGTGCAGTTGGATGAATTATTGGAAAAAGGGTATATTCGCCCCAGCATTTCACCTTGGGGAGCACCGGTATTATTTGTGAAAAAGAAAGATGGAACTTTACGATTATGTGTGGATTACCGACAGTTAAATAAGGTGACCATTAAGAATAGATATCCTCTTCCAAGAATTGATGACTTGTTTGATCAGCTTAGAGGAGCAACATACTTTTCTAAGATTGATTTGAGGTCAGGATATCATCAGTTGAGAATAAGAGAGGCTGACATTTCCAAAACTGCCTTTAGAACCCGATACGGACATTTTGAATTTGTAGTGATGCCCTTTGGGTTAACAAATGCACCTGCTGCCTTCATGGACATGATGAACAGAGTATTTCGAGATCAGTTAGACCGTTTTGTAATTGTCTTTATTGATGACATTCTTATATATTCTCCAAACGAGCAAATCCACAAGGAACACTTGAGGATAATTTTGCAAATTTTACAAAGACACCGGCTTTATGCCAAGCAAAGCAAATGTGACTTTTGGATGAAAGAGGTGAAATTCTTAGGACATGTAGTGTCTAAAGAAGGAATATCAGTAGACCCTACAAAAATAGAAGCAATAGTAGAGTGGAAGAAACCTTCTACTATTACAGAAATTCAAAGTTTTCTAGGATTAGCAGGGTACTACCGAAGGTTTGTAGAAGGATTCTCTAAGATAGCAGGCCCTCTTACACAACTAACCAGAAAGGGAGTAAGATTTGTATGGACAGACAAGTGTGAAGAAGCATTTCAACAATTAAAAGGCAAATTGACCACCGCCCCGCAAATAATGATAAAAAGAAACGGGTACATATGCATGGCATAGATTTACTGCATCTTACACTTGTGTTTTAAAGAATTACGGTATTCCTATTAAGCTTCATCGCTCATACCTATTTTATGGGAACCTTTTCAGGAAAATGGAACTCAACTGGATCCCAAAGAAATGATTAGGAATGAACCCCCAATTCGGTTGACATTTTCTTAGCATTTAACTTGGATTGTACATAAAAATAAAGTTATGAACATCTACTAAAGACATACAATGTTCAGGATGTACAATCTTTTTAATAGAATATGAATGATGGGTCTTTATTTTATAAACCCCCTTGTCTCGATCTAGAAAAGAAAATGGGTCGTGACAGTGGGCACCTTTCTGGGTTAGCCAATCGTGCCCCCAGTTATGCCTCCCACCACGTGGGGATGTATCGTGCCTTGATTTTAGACTCTATGGATCATGCCCCCGCTCGTGGGGGAACCGTTCCAATCATGGGATCGTGGGGGCTGATCATTAGCCAAGAGTCTCGGAATGTCTTTGTGGCGGCGTCTAGTGTATCGCTGGAGGTCTGCCGCTTCGCCTACTAACAAACCTGGCTCAGAAGGAAAAGAGGAGGCCTGATCTGGGGACGTGAGCCAAGTTGATCTGGTTTGCTTATGCCGGGGATAGACTAGCTACACTTGTATTATTTGTATTATCACTATATAAGCGGTGAAACAAAAATAATGTAATACTCCAAATAGAATGTATAATTTTTCCACAACAGTTGAGAAAGGCAATTAGAATTAGACATGGCAAATAAAAATAACTAAACACGTGGTTATCTGTGATCGGATGGTCCACAAACACATCCGCATGCAATGCACACAGGGAAGATTGTTGACTAGCGTGCCATCATAAAAGACCATCGCCATCCACGTGAGGTGCCGGTCCAAAGTGGGGTAGGGTTTAGCAACAAGGTACACGGTACTGGTAAAATGTTGTGTTCGGGGCATTATTCGTTCCATGCTCATGAGCACCAAAAATCAGGGCCGTAACAAAATGGAAAACATCTTATTAGTAACCCTTTGAACATTATGTAAATTGGCCTAACTTTTGTTAAGTGACAGAAAATTTTATTAGAATAATTTTGTAAGGGTATTTCTATAATTAAAATCTACTATGATAAGCATTTTTTGTGACGAAAATATTTTTATAATTAAGATAAATATTTTATTTTAAAGTGAAACTAATTAATCAAATTATTTTGTAAAAAAAAAAGTTATGATTTATGGACGAATATCAAATTTTATCTTATTTTTTATATCAATGATAAACCATAATGCAAGGCATATAATGGGTATCAGCTCCCGCAAGATAAACAGTGAGGACTTCTTGTACAAAGTTTTTGTTGGAGTTATTTAAAAAAAAAATCATAAAAAGATTAATATTATATGGGATTAAAATAGAACTGAAATTAAGAAGTTGGCCCTGTGAATTATACCATTAAGAAGGCTATAAGAGTAAATCACTGCTTCCAAATAACTATAAAATAAAGTTCTTATTCTCTCTTCAAAAAAATAATTAAATTAATGAGGGTTCAAGGAATTAGGTTTTGAACTTTCAAGTATTGAAATCAACCCCCACGTGGTCTTCTGTCTTCAACCAATGAACAGCGATCAAAGGGAGCAGGGCGCTCCCGAGGAAAGATGGAACGGACCAGTGGTGTGGTCCCCACAAAGCAACAGAAAACGGCACGCGTGTACCGCACGTGTGGGGACGGCTTGTTCCCCTTCCTTCGCGGCTTTGCCGGTGCCAGCTGCAGCTACCTAGCTAACCCTCCCAATCCATCATCCGTCCCTCTCCCGCTTAGCTGTATCCGCACGTGCCCCGGCATTATTAAGCTTTCCGGGTCAATGACTTGGATTTAATTGTAGTTTATCCATTTCAAACATTGAAGTACTAGTTTGGATGAGGGTTTAAAACTAAATAATTATAATAAAGTCAATAATTATAAAAAAATTTATTTTTATTTATCTAAACCAATCAAATAAAAAAAATCTATCTTCTTTCAATTTATTTTCTTTACCTATAGTTTTACTCTTATTTATTTTTTATTTATAAATTTATGATTCAAGTATAAAGTTTTTTTTTTAATTTTTTGGACTTTAAAATTTAATTTTTAATAGTTTACTAAAAAATTAAAAACCAATAAAAAAATAAAATACAAATACAAATCATCCATTAAAAAATTTACATCAAGTAATATCGCTACACTAATTAAAAGTAAGGTTAATTATAATCACACTTCTTAAACTATGATTTAATATTATTATATCACTTAAACTCTAAAACGTAATAAAATGACCCTCTGAACTATTAATTTATATCAATCAACCTCTTTTATTAGTAATTCGTTAAGAAAATTAATGAAAAATTGTTATTCGACTTGTACATGTTCACAAAAGTATAGTTTATATCTAAATTAATCTTTTCTTGTTACAATAATTACCTAATAACTAAAATATTTCTTAAAATAATATATAAATATAGAGACAATATAAAGAATATTTAAGTTATTAGATAATTATTACAAATAAATAATGTAATTTACGTATAAAATTAATTTTTATAAATATATATAAGTTACATGATAAATTTTTATTTATTTTGTTAATTAATTGTTAATATATTATTAATAGAAGGGATTGATTTATATAAATTAATAATTTAAAAAATTAACTTATTATATTTTAAAATTTTAAAAAGTATAGTAATATTGAATTATAATTAAGAGAATGGGTTGTAATTAATCTTTAAAAATAAATGCTAGTCAATGGCTGAGTCGAGCCGTGCGATTCCTTCCTCTTGCTGAATAATTTATTTTGGTGGGGACCGCTTCACGTGTTGTATGTACTGGATGACACGTCAAATGTTCGATGTGGTCCCAACTACTTTGATTCCTGTGTCACACGTGTGGAGCCGACACTGACACTGCAAAAAAAAGTACCGTGTGATGCGTAGCATGATTTGAATGCAGATGAAGTTGTCGTGGGGGTCCCACTCCAATCTGAGCTCCTTGTTTGTCCACTTCTGTACCGTTCAAACTGAACACCTACGTCAGAGACTAAACCAAACCACAGAGAAATTATTCGGTGCTTCTGCAGCCGCTCTTTAGACTTGCTCCGTCTCACACATGGTGATTCTCCTACCTATTGAATTTACATTATCACTTCATAAGGTTTAGAAAAGCGTACGAAACAAAATTAAAAATAATTACGCATGACAAATAATGAGTTGAAAAATTACACATATAGAATAGGTATATAAAATTCAGTAACTTGTATATCTATATAATAAGACACAATTTTTTTTAAAAATGTCTCCCTCACATTTGTACCTGATGACTGTAGTTTATTTTTATAAACAATATATAGTTAAGATCGTTTGATAATTTTTCTTTCACTTTTGATTTTCTCCCTAAAAAAATTACCATCAATGGATCTCATTTTTGTGGTACTTTACATAGGAAGAAGTAAAATGTGAGTTAAGAAAGTAAAGATTTTTAAAATTCAAACAACCTTTCTCTTTTAAAGTATGATTCATATATTTATAACCTTTTCTTTCTCTCTCTAAATATCTCTTTTTGTCTCTCTCTCTAGAAAAACTCCGCTCAACCTTCTGTTTCTCTCTCTTGAGTGTGTTTTCAAACCTCACAAATCTTAGAGATTTTTTTTAAACTTTTCAATTAATTTTCTCATTGGTCAAATACTAACGCAAAAATCATTTTCGATGCCCTTTGGTAAAGGTATACTGATTATACTTAAATAAATATACAATAACTTTTAGTATACACAACCAATGTTTTGTTTGGGAGTGCTGTAAGCATGGGTAATTTACTAATATATATATATATTAGAAAAACCTTTACTTATAATCTCGATTGTGGGTCAATCATAATTGAACAAATGTCACATCAGTTGAACCTACCAGTTCATGGTGTGACTCAACTGATAAGTGACATATCAATTGATAGTTGACTCATAACTATAAGAGTAATGCTAAATACACTCTTACCGACTACTCCTTCAACAACTTTTACTAAGTTGCAATGCATTGATAGACGCAAAGAAAGAGAATAAAAATTGATTTGCCTATTAATACTTACCAACTCAATACGAGTAATTGAAAGAGTAATCATTAAGAGTCTACCTAATATTACTCTAATTATAATTGTGGGTAACAATTGACATATATTAGCTTCCGCGTTGGTTGAGGTTGGATTGGATCTTCAATTTGACTCACGAACTCATTACCAAAAAAAAAAGCTAAAATATATTCATAAATGCTTGATAATGTTGGCCGTTTTGACTGCATTACCCGGGAGTAGTATGCTAGGTATCAACCAGAATTTCGATATTAGGTCGAAGTTGTGGGGTTATTCTAGTGATTTCACGGACTCGATAATAATGTTGATTGGCAGTTATGAGGCCTCACAAAAGTAGGTGGCCTCCTAGTAGTTTTGGTTACCCTTGTCTCAGTTCCAGCCATTTGTCAATAACGGGGGCAGCCGTATTAAGGGTCCCAAATGGATAAAAGGCAGAAAAGAGCAAAAAAAAAAAAAAAAAAAATCGTGGGCCCAGAAAGAAAAGAGTAGTGAAAAAGAACCCAAAATATATGTCCAAACAAAATTACTGATGTACATCCGTAGCCAAAATATAATGTCCAACCTTAGTATCTAAATCAAACACAAGGCGTATTTCCTAACTCTTATATAATTTCATGTTGCTTAACAAACTTGGTAGGACATAACATAACCGATTTGACAAGGTTGATTTCACAACATAAATGCATAGGTTTGGATTTGACCAACATTTGGCAAGGCCCTACGTAATTATATTTTTTTGGGTATTATTTGATTAAAGAAACGGTTTATGTATTATGGACCCATTTAATATAATTTTTTTCAAGTTTTTTCGACTTGATTTTTGTGGCTTATAAGCAAAAATAAATAAAAATTTTCAACTGTTTTTACTTTACTTTTTTGCTTTTCTTTATACTTATCTTAGCTTATAAAAATAGAATAAAAAGCTAAAAAATCTACCTTTTTTTTACTTATAAACAAAAAAAAGTTAAATTTAAATTCTACCAAATGAAGCCATAGATATGCACAAAATAGAATTAATATTGAGTACGATGACTACTCCTAATAGCCTAATAGTTCAAATCAAACTTGTGATTTATCCGTCTAGAATTGATCATTGAAGCTAATATTTGGCAAGGGACCGATAAAAACTGGTCATTAAAAGTTTGTTCATTTAGGACATGTTATAAGTTGGTTTATTTAAACAAATATTAAGAGATTTACCCTCCCTTCGCCTTCTTCTTTTGAGGAGTTGGTTTGGGTCGTGTGGGTTATTTCTCTTGATTAATTTTTTAGTATTTAGCCATATGAGTGTCTCTATCTTTTATCCAAAAGAAATAAATATGCGCACTTAAGTTCTGTTCTCAATAAATCATCTAGAGTGACTGTCACACTATGTCATTATGACTATGGTGTAATAATTTATTCATGTGATGCCATGCATAAAAAGAGAATACTTTTTTGAGAGATTATAGACATTATCTTAACTGTATGGTAGGTTTTCAAACTAAAATTTTTGCCTTATAAAATTTTTTACATGTCACAATTTAAATAAAATGTTACACTAAGTAAGCATGATAATGTGATATGATAATCATCTTAGATAATTACTCTGGTTCCACTTCGATTTGTTGTTGTTCTAGATGTACTCTCCCACAACCCTCCTCTTTTTTTTTTTTAGGTATTGGAGCTTAGCTGTATTTGGGTGTTTTTGCCTTTTATCCAAAAAAAAGGAATGTTTTTGAATAACTTTTTTTGGTTTTGGACAAAAAACAAAAGGAATAGACAAAAAAATCTCATAAAAGATAAAATTGTTATAAAATTAAAAAAATATAAAGCAGATAAAATAATTCAACAAAAAGTATAGTAAATTGTTTTCAAGAACTATCAAATATTTATCATGTTAATTTTTCTGAAACTATTAGGATTTGATCTTCAAGACACCTAATACTTCACTATATTATAGAAAAAAAAATAAATACAACCATATCTTTCATTACTTACCCAAAGCTTTACTCTCTCTTTTTTCTTTTCTCTCTCCTCTCTTTCTTCTCACTTCTTCTTCTTCTACACACATTTTACTTCAGCCTCTTATTTTTATATAGAGAAAGAAATTGCATGAAAACTACATGAACAATTCAATTGTCAAGATCGGCACAGTGATTGCATAATGATCAATGAAAAAAGCTTACCCACTGCAGATGACTCACTTTCTTGGTGGGTCATCCACTATATTCACAACAAAAATTAAATTAAAGTTTGATTAAAATCAAAGGCATTTAGTTAAAGATCACCATGTGAAGGGCTGAAATTTTTTGAGACAACTGAATTCTGTTTTGTATTGAAAGTTTTTTCTTAGAGTAATTATACTTTTACCTTCTTGTGTTTTGAACCTGACTCCTTGTTATTTAAAAATAAATACATGACCTGACTGGTTTAGACTTTTTTTCAAAATGGATGAAAATCGATAGATTTAACCAGAACTTTATTATAGGGATATTTTTGTTATTTTATCTCCTATTGGCCCTTTTATGCCAAAATAAAGAATTTTCTTTTGAAGATTTTTTTTTGTTATTTAAAAAAAAACTTTTTTTGATGTTTTAATAAAGTGATATAAAATAACAAAAATACCTCAACGTAAAATTTTTATTAAATTTAACAAATTTTATATATTTTGTATATAATTTTAAATCACAAGATGTCAAATATTTATTTTTAAACTATAAAAAGATCATCTAATTTAGACTCAAACAGACAAAAGCAAAGTGTAATTACCCCATTTTTCTTTAGCGGGTTCTGTCGTTAATGAAGTAATGAAATTACAGAATTGTCCTAGTTTATAGAGCTTCTTTCTCTTCATAACCCCAACGACTCAACGAGTGAAGGAGAGGAGAATCTAGGCTAGCAAGTAGTACACTTTTGTATGTCTTCTTCAACTCCAATAAAGAAAGCGTTGTCCTCGTGAGCAGTCGTTGCAGGGCAGAGAGATAAGAGGAAGAGAGAGATAGAGCGAGGAAGAGTGGTCGCCGGAGGAATAATGACGGCCGGCGGATCATCGGGGCGGTTACCGACGTGGAAGGAGAGGGAGAACAACAAGAGGAGAGAGAGGAGGAGGAGGGCCATTGCTGCGAAGATATTTTCGGGCCTCAGAGCTCAGGGCAACTACAAGCTTCCCAAACACTGCGACAACAACGAGGTCTTGAAAGCTCTCTGCACTGACGCTGGTTGGGTCGTCGAAGACGACGGCACCACCTATCGCAAGGTTTGCTTCCAAATTTTTTTCCCCATTCGAAGTTTTCAATGGAGCTATTTAACTCTCTAAATCTTTGTTTTCTGTGGAATCTGTTCTTTTTCACTACTGGGTCTTATGTTGTTTAGTTTGTTTCGGTATATGATTTGGGTTTGTGATACATAGATCTCAGTATTGTTTTTTTTTTTTTTTTTCTCCTTCTTGTATCTCCTCATATATTTTCATAGATCTATTCAGATTTTCTGTTTGATGGTGATAGTGGAAATGGGTTCTATCGATCTTGGTCCTTTGGGTGTTATATGCCTTTCTATGCGTCTTCATCTTGGAGATATGTTGTTCTCATGTTAGAATTTTGTTGCGTTTGTGATTCAATCCTCACTTTCTGAATTTGATGGAAAATCCTCATTTGATTTCATTTGGTATTGTCGTGGTCGGAGTTCTCCTCTTTCGTTGATAGACTGGATCGGACTGCTGATTGTTACTGTTTGATTCAAAATCCTTTCTGGGTTTTGATGTGGGGAAATCACTGTTGTTTAAAAACCTTAAAAGTGGGGCCTTTGAGGGTTTTGAATGCTCTACTTGCTCTTTCATGCAATTCTTGAGCAACGATAATCTTTACTGGGGTGTTTTCTTTTGTAATTTCTTTTCCTCATCTCTCTTTAGATGCAGATTTGTCTTTGATTTCATCTGTCGTTCGAAATCACAATTCTGGGTTGCTTACAAACTTTTCTTGTTCCTTCATCGCTGAGAGGATATTTTTTCGTGTCATAGAGGAAGAGGAAATCTTAGCAGTGTTTCCTTCTTTTGGCTTTTTTTTAGCAGATTTCCCTTTTCCCCTGATTGGGAGTTTGTGTACACAATCCTTTTCCATTTACTGCTTTGTGAAATTGATATATGGACCACCATGGTCCTTGGCTTTGTTGGTACTTATAGTAATAGAATCTCAATTCCATTGAAATCATGACTGATAACGGCGAAAGAACTGTGATTTTATTCAAAATGCCTTACTTCTCTTATGACATCTCAAACAGGGTTGCAGACCACCCCCAAGTCCAACAGCAGGTGCAGGCACTACAATTAACACCAGCGGATTTTCGTCGGTCCAGCCGAGCCCAACGTCCTCATCCTTTCCAAGTCCTGTACCTTCTTACCATGCCAGCCCAACATCATCCTCCTTTCCAAGCCCCACTCGTTTTGATGGAAACCCTTCATCTTACATTCTTCCTTTCCTCCGCAACTTGGCCTCCATTCCTTCGTCTCTCCCTCCCCTTCGCATATCCAACAGTGCCCCTGTAACCCCACCTCTTTCTTCCCCAACTTCCAGAGGTTCAAAGCGGAAGGCTGATTGGGAATCATTTTCCAATGGCTCATTGAACTCATTCCGCCATCCCCTTTTTGCTGCCTCTGCCCCAGCGAGTCCCACTCGCCGCCACCATCTTACTCCTGCCACAATTCCAGAATGTGACGAGTCCGATGCCTCCACTGTCGATTCGGATCAGTGGGTCACCTTCCAGACACTGGCAGCCCCGGCTGCTCCATCGTCCCCTACATTTAATCTTGTGAAACCTGTGGCTCAGCAGAGTTGCCTCCAGGATGCAATTGATGGCCATGAAGAATTAGGCTGGGGAGCAGCAGCACAAAGGGGGCATGGCTCTGAATTTGAGTTTGAGAGTGGCACGGTGAAGGCATGGGAGGGTGAGAGAATACATGAGATCGGAGTGGATGATTTGGAGCTCACGCTCGGGAATGGAAAGGCCCACGCTTAAGCTTCCTGTGGGACTTGTGGTCATAGAATCTTTAATGTGCAAATTTCTTTGAGGTTTGTTGATGGTCACTCTTTTTCTATGAGCCCTTTGTGTGGCATAGCTTGAAACGTTGCCTGCAATTTCTGCCACTGTCTGGGAGACTTGGACTGCTAGAGAGTTGCAGCATTGCATTCTATCTCTTCTGGCAATTGTACAGTTTCCTTCTCACGGCACCAATCTAAAACCTCTTAGATTTAGTTGGTGAAGGGCAGATTTTCAGCTGGGTTTTGTCAAAAGGATTGCAGTTCTCAACCTTGGCGGGTAGGAAAGACTCAAGCAAGCGAATGGGAGATTATTTCTCCTCCACTTGTTTCTGTTGGGAACTTCTTTCTTTAAATCTGTCACCGATCATCTGAACCTCTTTAAATTGTCTTTGGTCTGGTCTCGCAAATTCCAATATAGAGACTCTGAGCCATTACTTTGTTGGGTACTTCGTCGACAGTGAAAAAAACACAAACTCAAACCATTTGAAGCTAATTAATGGTCGTCTATTTGGCATGCAAGCAAACCCTGTTTTCGTTTTATTCTTTCATTTTTGCTTTGTCATACCATACTGGCGAGTGCCATGATATCTTCTCTCTGTGGTCCATTGATGAGGGACCCAAACTTTGGCATTGGGAGAGGTGAGTCCTGTCTTATCCACTTGACAGTTTCATTGATTGTTGCATGTTCGATAATCCGGCTGAGCGGGTTCTTCAGTTGAATGATTCAAACAGAACCAGGGGTGAAGAAACCCAGAGGCTGAGAGTGACAGCGAAGGAAAAAAACGAATAGGAATTCAAATGAATCTGGTAGGGACTTTCTCATGTAAGCCCACTTCTTGCTGTTTTGAGGGGTCTGTTTGTCATCTATATGTCACCCTGCTTTAACCAATTTCTTTTTTTCGTTTTTTTTTTTTGGGTGTCCGGGCCACACAAACCCGGCAATTACCGGCCGAGGTTGGGTGACTCAAAGAATAGAAAGTACCTAATAAGTTTCAAACTTCAGCCACATACCCAAGGTCAAACAAAGCATCTTATAACAAAATCTTTCCTTCGCGAGGGAGGGGCCCTTCCCATGTGCCCTGTATTTTATGGGGCATGTGACCTTCTGTTGTATTTGTAGTGTACTAACCATTTTAATAATTTCATTTCACAATCTTTTGCAATCAGGTACTATCACCGAGTTGCCCTCATCAAATAATGCTATAGCCGACTGCCTTTTCCACTGCATTTTCATCACTATTAGATACAAAGTGCTGGACTCACTCTAATAAATACCCTGAAACAGGGCTAAATAGCGAAGAGATGAGTGTGACAATATCTCATATAATGACCTTAGCTACTTCATAACATGATTCGGGTTTTGTGTTTGGATGCATGGGTAACGGAAGCCATTACTCGGTCAGCTATGGAAAATCAAATGACTTAAGTAATCTGTGTTTGTTCTATCTGATAATCGTGGTCCCTTAGATGTCTTGCTGGTGCTATCATGAGAAGATTAGCGGTAGTTGATGAAGTGAACCCAGAAAAGATCAAACATATGATAAGAGAGAATATAATAAACTTGGGTGCTCTTCTGCTTCGTAGTTAACGTCGATCTTTGATAACACTGAAAATGACTAGTTCTCCACCAAATCGTTCTGTTTCAACTCTACTCTTAGTTGCGCTTGAGCTTGGAGTACTGGATGATCCTGAACTGAAAAAAATTCCAGTGTATGATTTTAATCCATCCCACCCCATGGGATGGACAGGGGAAAATAAATTAAAATATGATTTAAAATTAGCTAAGGTCAGAGGAAAAAATGGCCAAATAATAACCCATCAATTAAGATGTATTGATATGTTTTGCTAATAGTGAACATCATCTTTGTATCGATCTGAACATTTTAATCACAGTGAGGTTGAGGCATTGATGATTCCAGACCATTAGATCTCTAAAATCATGAGATTGAGAAAAAAAAAAAAAAAAAACTGGGAGCACGAGGCTTGAATTTCAAACACCTCTTGTTTTTTTTTTTACAAAATAAAGTTTTTTTTAAAGTGCAGCACAGTGCACGGGACTTCATCCGTGTCTAAAAATTATCCAATGTACAGACCCTTACTCAACATGATTGTTTTTTTCTTTTTTTGTTCTTTTTTTTACTTATTTTATTTTTGAACTATCTAATATCAGAAATTGCTTAAATTTGTGAAGGTGATTCCTAGCTGTGATGGCTGAAGATCTCTGTGCCATATGAAAGATCTATTGCATAATTCATTCAACCATGTTAAACTGTACTAACTATTATATGAACAAAATTTGTTTTGCACATCAACAAAATCTGACATTCATAATTTCATAGTTGCAAGTGCAGGTACTTGTACAATTGTTAAGCAACCAGTTAGGTTTGAGCGAGGGTGGCCAGAAGCTCGGTGGCCCACCCATTCTTTATAAGAATTGAAAATTTTTAAATGCTTAGATTAGATTAATGAATGTACTTAAAAATAGTATTTGAAGCTTAGCCTGACCTAATAAATTTATGATAATATATTTTTAGTTTTTAATATATTTATGTATTGAAAATTTATATTATTTTTTTAAAAAATATTTATTAAATTTTTTTTAAAGTTAAATGGACGCGCTTGAAAATCTAATTTTTATTAAGGTCATCAAAGCATTATCCAGAGCATTAATTTTCCCCCAGTAATAGAGGAAGTTAGAGTTTAGGCTTTTTCTTGGTCTTTATTTCTTTTTTGTAATAATAGAAGACGGATGCTTTACCCAATTCTCAAACAAAGTTTGATCGTCTTTTAGCAGCTGCTTAATTTGACTCCCAATTGCTAACTTTAATTGAAAAATCAGGAATTTGGCATAAGCAGTAGGCAATATCCCAACATAAAAAGTTGATCTTCTATATGCAGGGCTTGGAGAACACTATAGCTGTGTTTGGATCAAGAATTAGTAATGAAAAAGACAAAAAAAAAAAAAATAGAGAGAAAAGAAAACAAAAATAATCTTGTATTTTGTTCCCTCTTTCTTCACTTTTTTTTTTCCTTTGCTTTTTGGATTCCAAACACAGCCTATGTACGTGCAATCTTTTTAAGAACTAGCATTCTCAAGACCTAGCATGAATACCTTGAAACTAAAATGAAATTAGAGGAAATAGCTTTTTGCTTTTGGTTTTGATTTTAATTTCCAAATTTTATATTATAGTCCCAACGTTTCTAAATGTTTAAAGTTTACCTTTGCTTTAATTTTCCAAAAATCTAACAACTAACCAAGTATATAGAGTAAATTGAGATTGGTCAAATAGATACTAAACTTCTTAGATGTTATTAGTTTTTTGAGATCATTCTCAAGAGTTTTGGTCCAAAATTATTCAGTTTGTGTGGAACGAAAAAACTGTACGAGTCTTAGAATTAGTCGAAGTGTGTACAAGCTCACTCGAACACTTAGTTAGCAAATAAAAAATAAAAAACAATACAATTTATATAGCCTAAATTGAGACTGCCACCAAATAAATAGGGTGTATTTTATAATTCATCCAAACAATATATGAGCTACCATAGGTGATCTTAAGAGAAATAAGCAGAAATAACATCTCATCCTGCCATCAAGCAAAGTTAGTTTCTTTGAACCTATCTAAAATATAAGTTAGAATTTATATCTTTAAGGCATGTTAAGCCTGTATTGAAGGTGATATTTGTCTCTATGCCATTCAAGTTCACAATTAGGATCATAACGAATCACATTTAGGATACAAGGCCAACCATTTTGATGATTTTCCTTCAAAACTCTACATAATGTTGATAAAATTTGATTGACATGACGACATAAAGGGATTGAAATGAAAACCCTAGGCAGCTGAGCCACTAGTAAGAAGAAGCAAGCGGAAGGCCCGTTCTATTCCCCTACGGTTTCGCAACGATTTGGGCGAAACATGGTTCTATTGTGAAACCATGGATTTCGGAGTTTTTGGGTCACTGTTCGAGTCATGGAATGGAATGACGCGACTCTCTCGTCAAGAACAATTTTTTTATTGTATTATTTTGACAGCCTCAAAGCGCAGTTTTAAGGTTATAGTTGTTGAACCCCTTTAGAGACCTGTTTTTTTTCTCTTTCCTGACACAGCTTCCTGTCTGGTCTCACCTTAAATTTTTATTATAATTACTATGAGACCTGTTTTTTCTCCCTCTCCTAACACACTTCGTCCCTGGTCTCACCTAAAAATTTTATTACAATTACTATTATGCCCTCTTACACACTCTCCTCCTCCCTCTCTCGCTCCTAGTTTTTTTGTCAATCTTGTGTTTTTTGGTTTAGTTTAGTTTTTTTTTAATCAGTTTTATTTATTTTTTAATCAATTTTATTTATTTTTTTATCAGTTTTATTTTTCTTTTTGGATAATTTATTTATTTATTATATGTTTATAATCTTTTATTTATTTTTTAGTTGTAGATTTTGAAAGTCATTATTTGTAAGAGGTTCTGACATATGTCAAGGGTTGTTAAGGGTTGAAAGGGGGGTAATTTAAAGAGAGGAGGAGATTCTGACATGTGTCAAGGATTGTTAAGGGTTGAGAGGAGTAATTTAAAAAGAGGGGAAGGTTCTGACCTGTGTAAAAAATTAAATAAAACAAAAGAAAAGAAAAGAAAAGAAAAGAAAATTGATGGAAAAAACAATAAACAAAACTGATTAAAAAAAAGAAACAAAACTAATAAAAAAAAAGAAACAAAACTAAATAAAAATTAAACAAAACTGAAAAAAAAGAGATACACGAAAAAATATAAAAAGGTGAGGTCTCGGGTTGGGAGGGTAATTTAAAGGAATTGGGAGGTTCTGACATGTGTTAAAAATTAAATAAAACAAAAAAATAAAAAAATATGATAAAAAAACAATAACCAAAACTGATTAAATAAGATAAACAAAACTAATAAAAAAAACAAAACTAAATAAAAATTAAACAAAACTGAAAAAAAAAAAAGATACACGAAAATATATAAAAAGGTGGGATGTCAGGTTGGGAGGGTAATTTAAAGAAAGGGAGAGGTTCTGACATGTGTTAAAAATTAAATAAAACAAAAAGAATTGATGAAAAAAACAATAAACAAAACTGATTAAAAAAAAAAAACAAAACTAATTAAAAAAAAAACAAAACTAAATAAAAATTAAATAAAACTGAAAAAAAAATGCAAGTGAAGAGATTCTGGTGAATTGTAATTTTAAGGGAGGAAGATAGGTATAAAGGTAATTATAATAGGGGACAAATATGGCAGGCCGGGGGGGGGGGGGGGGGGGGGGGGTGGGTGTCAGGGGATGGGAGAAGCAATTTACAATTACTATTATGCCCTCTTACAGACTCTCGTCCTCCCTCTCTCGCTCCCATTTTTTTTGTCAATCTTGTGTTTTTTTTGGTTTAGTTTTGTTTTTTTTTTTTTTAATTAGTTTTATTTATTTTTTTATCAATTTTATTTTTCTTTTCGGGTAATTTTTTTTATTATATGTTTATAATCTTTTGTTTATTTTTTAATTGTAGATTTTGGAAGTCATTATTTGTAAGAGGTTCTAACAAATGTCAAGGGTTGGAAGAGGGGTAATTTAAAGAGAGGAGGAGATTCTGACATGTGTCAAGGATTGTTAAGCGTTGGGGGGTAATTTAAAGGGAGAAGGAAGTTCTGACCTGTGTAAAAAATTAAATAAAAAAGAAAAGAAAAGAAAAGAAAATTGATGGAAAAAACAATAAACAAAACTAATTAAAAAAAAAGAAACAAAACTAATAAAAAAAAAGAAGCAAAACTAAATAAAAATTAAACAAAATTAAAAAAAAAAAAGAGATGCACGAAAATATATAAAAAGGTGGGGTGTCGGGTTGGGAGGGTAATTTAAAGAAAGGAGAAAGTTCTAACATGTGTTAAAAATTAAATAAAACAAAATAAAAAATAAAAAAAATTTGATAAAAAACAATAAACAAAACTGATTAAATAAAATAAACAAAACTAATAAAAAAAAAGAAACAAAACTAAATAAAAATTAAACAAAAAACTAAAAAAAATACACGAAAATATATAAAAAGGTGAGATGTCGGGTTGGGAGGATAATTTAAAAAAAATGAGAGATTTTAACATGTGTTAAAAATTAAATAAAACAAAAAAATTAAAAAAAATTGATAAAAAAATAACAAACAAAACTGATTAAAAAAATAAACAAAACTAATAAAAAAAGAAACAAAACTAATTAAAATTTAAATAAAACTGAAAAAAAAAAAATATAGGTGAAGAGATTTGGGTGAATTGTAATTTAAAAAAAAAAGTATAAAAATAATTATAATAAAAGACAAATGTGACAAACGGGGTCGGGTGTTGGGAGGTGGGAGAAGCAATTTACACCCCTCCTTTATGAGGGGCCTTCGTACAAGTTTGCTGTGAGGAGTCACTCTAGTCGAATCAATCCTGTTGACCTTTCCAAGGCCAAAAAGAAAACTCCAAGCTAAGGCGCAACAATTTTCTTTTAGCTAGTGTTTAGTCCCTTGGTTGTGTTAGTCTAAAAATCACATAGGAGAGATTAAACAAAAAGAAATCATCATTCACTAATATATTTAAATGACAATAAAACAAATACATCATATAATATAAAAATATAGATTAATACAATCTGGCCTGTGAGATAGTGAGGCACGACGTAGTCGCTGTCTTAAAGTCGTTGTGCCTCCCTACGTGAAGATTTTAGCGGACATCAACGGCTCCAAGATTCAACCCAAGTGCTCACAAGCCGCTTTCCTCAAGTGTCACGCCAACTGGGAGAAGATGAACAGTCCCAGCCGTAATTGCCACAAAATACAAGTAAAGGTACATATGAAAACCAAAAGAGTATGTAAGTAAAGGTGGAGTTTTTGTATATAGAATAATGTCATCTTTCTACTCTCTCAAAATAATGACCATGCACATCTATATATATACATATACACCATAAATAGATGAAATAGAACTCTTGGAAAAACTCCCACAATCAATTATGATAGCTATAAAAGCTCACATAAATATAATAAAAGAGATAATTAAATAATTTGTAACACCCAATATAATGTTTGTAACAAATAGCCATGAATAGGATAGTGATTAAATTTATAATACTAATGAAAAGTTTTAAAACTGGGAGAAGATGAACAGTCCCAGCCGTAATTGCCACAAAATACAAGTAAAGGTACATATGAAAACCAAAAGAGTATGCAAGTAAAGGTGGAGTTTTTGTATATAGAATAATGTCATCTTTCTACTCTCTCAAAATAATGACCATGCACATCTATATATATACATATACACCATAAATAGATGAAATAGAACTCTTGGAAAAACTCCCACAATCAATTATGATAGCTATAAAAGCTCACATAAATATAATAAAAGAGATAATTAAATAATTTGTAACACCCAATATAATGTTTGTAACAAATAGCCATGAATAGGATAGTGATTAAATTTATAATACTAATGAAAAGTTTTAAAACTTTATTACAATATACCAACAATCCCCCACAAGTTTTAAAACTTTGAAGCATTATAAAATTTTGAAATCCCTCCATAATGTAAATATAACACAAACCATAATAAACTAACATACAAAAATTTAGCAAACCAAAATAAATTAATATATAAAAATTTAACAACCATAATACTGTGTAGTAGGTGTAGGTGTCTTCCGGACTTGAACCTCACTTAGTGATAACAGTCTCCCTCTGAAGGAATCATAGTGAATTAGGTCTTGAACTAGACCCTTTGAGCCAGAGTTTGACATGTCACACACACAGTACCTTCTATTAGACATGTTCACGGGGTAGTGCGATTAATGGCCATGCACTGAATCTTGATTCTCATGAGAGTTACTAGAGAACAGCCCAATTCTCACAGTCGCGGCCTCACGACAGCTCTCACTTAGGTGAATCCTCCAAGGACACATGTGACAAATATCCTGCGGGAGTTTGCCCGCCTTGGACTCATTCAGGGTTATACCCTTCCTTAACATTCACATTTCCACAGCACAAACGCCTTAGGGATGAGCAGGAGAACATCTATATTGTGTCTCCTAATTTATTAAGTGCTGGACATGAGTCACGCTGTATGGATTGTTTCTACCCATTGAACATCCTTCATGGGACCTCCAATCACAGATGTTGGGTTACCTCCCTTGGTGACTCCTTATGGGCTCACTCATCCCCCTCGGTCAAATAAGGATCCAGCCTCATGCGCTAGTCCTGAGGCAATTAATATTGTATCTCATTTAGGCTTCTCAAGCCATATGCCTCAATTTAATTTTCTCATTATTCAATTGCTTCTTGATATGGCGCCACATGACCTGCAAAATTATTTGAACAAACATCTCCAACTTCATACACAAAATCAGTATAGTCTCATGTGAAAACCAAAATATCATCTCAAAATAATTAAATCAGATATATTTTTTCGATCAACATTGTGTTTGTTACCACATTATCCAAATGGTCCACGAAGAGCTCCATGGACCTGCAAATTTTCAAGCAAAATTCTCCAACATAAGATTAATAAAAACTCATATTGTATAATGAAATCTCATGATAAATATGAATTCTAGTCAACCATAAGATAAAAGAAATAAATAATCTTTTCTCTTCCCTACACAACTCACTCGTAACCCCAATATTTTGCTCTTATCACAATCTCATAGGGCAATAAGAATGTCCCTTCCACGGGAAACTCTAAAGAGTTGTACCTGTGAGATATTCAAGCAAAATTCTAAAACAAAATTATATTAGTCTCACATGGCATTACTTAATAAAACATTTGATAAGAGATTTGATTAAATAACTCGCATTTGAAAAACACAATAAGATAACTTGCATCTGGGAATCACAACCCTACATTAACTCCTTTAGTGATATGATCAGCCAAACAAAATACGAAGCAGAAGTAGTTAAATCATGTATTAAAGTGCTTTTAAAAACTGTCACGTGAGACTGCTTCACTTCGCATAATTCTGCCAAGATCCTTTTGTCCTCTAGTGCTCTCAAATATTGAACTTCAACTGATCCCAATCAGAGATAAAAGAGCAATAGCAACAAATCTAATAACAGCAGATAAAGAAATTTCAGAAGAATTCTTACGCTACAACCAAAGGAGCAAAATTATATGTTACAGCATAGTCCTAGGTCATCAAAATCAGATTCTAAGATAATCTCAGGACATAATTCGCGTCAAATAATAAATCAAGATGAGGCAATTCACTACAATATGTATACATGCTCACAGGTATTGATTCTATAATCATAGCATTAACCCCAAATAACAAAATTGTTAACCATAAACACCCATAGAATATTCAACCTCACGTAAATAAAATTTGTAGCTGACAAAAGTATAATTAATATTTAACTACTATAAACTCACATAGAGCTCCTTTACCACTCCCCCATTTTCCAACCAATAACTCCAACATACAAGAGATTAGTATAATCTCCCATAATGATAAATATGATTTCAATATCATCATTTAAAGTAAATAATAATTTTATTTTGTATAACTCCCACATTTCACACACATCTGAATTTATGTAGAATTGATTATAGAATTGATCTGTCCAAACTAGAGGCATTATTATCATAAAAAGTATTACAGGTTCAAAAAAAAAAAAATTAACTCAATTCAAGATATAAAATTATCACTCCAATAGCCAACTAATTGTCACATAATCTTTCAAATATCAGTTCAAGATCATGGCTTGCAAAACCGTTTAACCTCGTTCTAATATCGTATCCATGCATTAAATCAACATAGTCAGAATTTAAGAAAATCGTACGTACACATGCCAAACTGTCAATAACTGAATTGCATTAAGTCATATTAAAACCAAACAGTCCATAAAACATAAACTGTTTTATCCAAGCAGTAAATCGTTTTATCTACTAGAGTCATCTCAAAACCATGGATCCATGTAAACAATTAATTGACAGCAGACAAGAAATCAATGGCTAAACTAATGTACACATTAGTTTCATAGATATATATATACACACATATGAGGGCCACCCAAACGGTTCACTCTTTAAAATATCAAAAAACTTGTACACGATCAGTCCAATAGTCATCACTTAAGTATTCCAATACTAGCCATGTATTTACAATACAGTGTGCAGCAGTGAAGCAAAACAATTATTCAATTGATATGCCACCATCCATATAATCAAATAAACCAATTACGTGCCGCTACCATGCAATCTTATAACTGATTATTGAAAAACACCATTATAAAATACACATGACATCTCAATCATTATCACATTAAAATGAAACCATGAAACCGACAACATGCTATAAAAGATTATAATATCAATTTCTACAAACTTAACGAGTCACAATAATTGCAGTACATTTAAAGTCTCCGGCCAGATAATATATATCAAAATTTACTACAGTAACTAAAGGCGTTATCTAGAGCCGCTCTATGAACTATTCACTGACATGTGCAACGGACAATAATTAAAATCATTCTGTAATACAATATCAAAATAAAAGCTATGGTAACTCCAACGGTCACTTCAATGGCACCACAAAAAAAAACATAAATTTTCCACTTCACTATTCAATCTACCAAGTGCTGATCTCCAAGATCTAAAGTTAAAGTAGTCATAAAGCATCAAAAGGCAATAGAGTATAAAATGAATACCCATTTGAAATGTACCTATAACTCAAAACATTTTTACAATATTTAAATGAATCCCAATGGGTATGAAACACATTAAGTCGCTCACCAACTTTACAACTTTTAAATAATAAATATATTAAATATATACTATTCAAGTTGCCGGTTACACTACCGTGAATCTATAGCATTCAAATTTCATGACCTATTTTCATAGAAACTAATAGACATAAAAGAACAATAATAGTGACGTAAACTTTTGTTTCCTTTTAAATACAAAACTAAAACAATTTGTATGAATAAGCAAAACATTGAAAGTGTATTCTATTTGCACATAAAATTGTTTTTTATATACAATATTAGAGAACTCACTTTATAATGAAACCATAATTTTTACTTCAAACATAAACCAGTGAACAATCTTAAAATAGATCAAACAACATTATGCCAAAAAGATTATACATGCTGTCAAATACAAAAGTTCATCAAGTAAAATTGGTATAATAAATATTTTACATGAACATACAAACTCCTAAACATATCAGGACATAAAAAGAAATATTGGCACATTAGAGAATTACAACGACTTTAAACTGTTAGTCTAAAAATCACATAGTAGAGATTAAACAAAAAGAAATCATCATTCACTAATATATTTAAATGACAATAAAACAAATACATTATATAATATAAAAATATAGATTAAAACAATTTGGCCTGTGAGATAGTGAGGCACGACGTAGTCGCTGTCTTAAAGTCGTTGTGCCTCCCTACGTGAAGGTTTTAGCGGACATCAACGGCTCCAAGATTCAATCCAAGTGCTCACAAGCCGCTCTCCTCAGGTGTCACGCTAACTGGGAGAAGATAAACCATCCCAGCCGTAGTTGCCACAAAATACAAGTAAAGGTACATATGAAAACCAAAAGAGTATCCAAGTAAAGGTGAAGTTTTTGTATATAGAATAATGTCATCTTTCTACTCTCTCAAAATAATGACCATGCACATCTATATATATATAGATACACCATAAATAGATGAAATAGAACTCTTGGAAAAACTCCCACAATCAATTATGATAGCTATAAAAACTCACATAAATATAATAAAAGAGATAATTAAATAATTTGTAACACCCAATATAATGTTTGTAACAAATAGCCATAAACAGGATAGTGATTAAATTTATAATACTAATGAAAAGTTTTAAAACTTTATTACAATATACCAACAGGTTGTTGGCTTCGTCAAGAATCCATCTCATGATTAGAACCTGCATAGTTTTATGGGTCGGATTGGCATCCATTTGAAAGGTTGTCCTTCTTCTTCATTTGTCAAGAATCCATCTCAGGATTAGAACCTGCATAGTTTTATGGGTCGGATTGGCATCCATTTGAAAGGTTGTCCTTCTTCTTCATTTGTCAAGAATCCATCTCAGGATTAGAACCTGCATAGTTTTATGGGTCGGATTGGCATCCATTTGAAAGGTTGTCCTTTTTCTTCATTTGTGAGTTTCTTTTTAAAAGTTTGGCTAAAATACATTTTACATTCTTACATTTTACATTAAATCTTATTTCAGGACTTACACTTTTATTTATAACAATTAAGTTCTTATATTTCTAATTTATTATAATGTTACCATTTTATAAGTTTCTTTTTGTGCAATTAATAATCAAAAGTCTTGCATGTTTCACGTGGCTCTTTTTGAAGGGTAAAAATATATTTTTGAAGGTAACTGATGTTATTTTATCCTAATCATTTGGTTTTCAAATTTGCTTACAATAATTGGTAAACTTTTTACGGTCATTCTATGTATAAAACGAAATTAGAGTTACAAAACTCCTAAATCATCTCAAGTGAAAGGAGGATTGAAGGAGTTTGAATGCCAAAATAGTATGAGAATACATTTTTATCCTTAAAAAAGGGTCACGTAAAACGCACATGGTTATTGATGGTCAATTGCATTATAGAACACTTATGGGAGGGTGATATTGCAACAAATTAAAAGTACAAAGGCTTAATTGTTACAATTAAAAATGCAGGACATGAAATAAAATTCAGTGTAAAGTGTGATGGTGCAAAGTTTATTTTACCTTAAAAGTTTTGCACGTTTTCATTTATTTTAATCAGAGTACTTAACAGTTAGCATTGTATTGGCCGATACGATTCTAAATGTACCCGTCTAGCACTAAAATGGTATATCATGGCTCTTGTTTTGTCACTCTTATTCAAGGGCGGTGTCACGTCTACTCCTAATCAGATGTTATTAATACAATCTTAGGGTGAGTTTGATTGCACATGTCACTGACATGTTGGTGAAAACTTACAACAATTCCAAAGATAAAAATTTTAAGAGAAAAACCAACAACATTATATAAATAGACCATCCCATAATTCTTCACAAAAACATCATAAATTAATTACTAATCCAAACTTACAAATATCTACAAGATCATAGTGAAAACAAACTTCAAGAAGACTTTAATACAATGTACAATAATGTATATGACTAACAACTCAATGAAAGAGCTTCTTGAATATCTCCAACTCAACACCAACATCAACATCAACATCAACACCGACAGTGAACTGGACACTTCCAACTATCCTGCAAAATAACCTGTGTGAATGTAAGCTATAAATCAACATCCTCATAAAGATAGTTAAACTCATGAAGAATGAATAATAGATAATTATTGAATAATACATCACCACTGAAATGTAATATCTCTTGTAATGCAATATATAATACACCACATATGAGTACGCGATTTAAATTATATTGGCTCAATATATCGATAGCTTGTTATCAAAGAATATTCACCATGACACCCTTTAGGTTAGTCCACTGTGACTACCTTATGTTAGCCCTACATCGGCTGAACCTCACCAATGCAATACAAATTATGCACACGGTGTGTGTTGTATGCAAATATCACCTCATAATCATAATCAATATAGATAATAAGACATTCAATACAATATGAGTAAGAATATCTTAAACTCCCCACCTATTACCATTTTACAACAAAGTCAAGTCACTCCTTTAGTCGAACCGGAGTGTCGTGTCTCGCTTCTGAATCTCAAATAATGAAATCATGAGTTTCCCCTTGACTTCCTTCTTCCTTCTCTTCTTTCCTTCCTTTCTCTCTTTCTCTTTTCTTTTCTCTCCCTTTCTCTTTTGTCAAACACTGAAAATACTAACAAACTCTTCTCATCTCTCTTCTCCCTTGGCTTGAAGATAACTATAGATACAACTTGTATCTATAGTAACACATGTCATACACATACACAATGCTAGCAACAAACACACACCTTCTATTATATGAAGCACACACCTTATACATACACTTAACTTAAGTGAAGCACATACTTAGGTGGCACACACCTACACCTCCTTGCTTCACTAATTTATATAATTAATCATATTTATGATAATTAATCATCATCAACCTTAAACTAAGCATGAAGATTAATTAAGCTAATTAATCATGGATTAAGCCTACTAATCATGCTAAAAATATGATAATCCCCCCATGACATGCTCTCATTAAAACATATTAATCAAGCTCCTCAATTAGTGTAATCATGCTCAACAACATAAGCAATTAAGCTAAATATGATGCTAAGCAAGTTAGGGTTTCACAAGCGGAGCCACGAATTTGTTTAGGGAGGTGCTAAATTTTTTTTTATTGTTACAAGGTATTCAGATTTTCAATCGATTACTTCCCTAACGTCATGTAGGGTCCACATGAACCATGTTATCTTCGTGCTATACAATAATTATATTTTAAATATTATTTGCACATATTTCTAAATTGAAGTAATAGAAAAAAAATTTCACACGAAAAATAAAACTAGGTTCTATTCAGTTTCAAAAAATATTGTTTTAATTATTGTTTTGGTTTTTTGTTCTATGTATTTAAGAGGTAAGCCTACTTGTATGAGAGCAAATTAAAAGCCCCCAAAGTATTGAATTTTTTAAATTTTCAATGGTGCTCATTAGAAACCTACTATCTTTTGAATTTAATCGGTTAGAAATTTAAATGTACAAGAAATAAAATGAATAAGTTTCATAGTCTACTATACAAAAATTTTAATATTATATTAGGTTAGGGCTTTAGTTTTAAACTATAGGGCTTTCAGTCCAATAGATTTTTTTCTGAAATTGTACATAGATCCTACATACAGAAAGATTATACAAAAATTAAGGGTGCCAATATAAAAATCAGGGTGTCGACACATCAAAATTATTTAATGTCATATTAGGTACATCAAATTTTATGAATAAATGTGCATATTTTTAAAAGATATAAAAAATTTATAATGATCAAAGCATGTTGATAAGTAGCAGAGCGGTCACTTCTAATAGTTGCACATGTGACATGACTAAACAACAACATCTATATAAATAAGTAACTTCCATGATAAAAAATCAATGGATACTGTTATATCATAATGATGTGTTTAATTATGGTTTTTTTGTTATTTAAACCAAATTACTCATCAATTTTATCCATAATTTTCAAACTGTCACTACCAAAGTTTTGATATAATTTTTTTTGTTGTAAAAATAGAATTTTTCAAAATCAATAAGGGATAATTATTTCACACTTCTTTTCAATTTTGATTATCTTTTGGCATGATTTTCTTCAATAAAAACTTTTGTTACACACTTAGTGATTAAACTCAAAAGTAAAACATAGTAAAAATAAAAAAAACGTCATGACTGGATCACTCTGATGATCTGTGATCAACTGTATCATTTTCCTTCTTTTTAAGCGACAAATCATGCGACGTACCAACAGCATTAACTAGTCATTCCCCCCCCCCCCCCCCCCGCCCCCCCGGTTCTCGCTCTCTCTCTCTCTCTCACTCTCTCACAGAGTTGCATCCATGGAAAGCTTAAAGCTTCGTGCCGTAGTACTGTCCAGCCCCGGCATGGGACACCTTGTCCCAGTCCTCCAGCTAGGCAAACGCCTCGTTACCGATCACGGTTCAGAAGTCACAATCCTTGTTGTCACAACCCATAAATCACCTGCAGAGTCCCAACTTCTTCATTCCTCCACCGGCCCAAAACTCCTCGACATCGTCGAACTCCCATCGGTAGACATCTCCGGCATGGTTGACCCCGACGCTAAGGTTGTTACACAGCTTGCCGTAATCATGCGTGAGGCCCGACAGGCTATCCGGTCAGCTCTGTCCGCCATGAAACACTGCCGGATGATGTTTGTCGTCGACCTCTTCGGAACCGAAGCTTTGGAGATCGCCGATGAGTTTCGCCGATGAGTTTGTCCCTACCACTGCATGGTTCACCGCTCTAACGTCGTACTGTCGCGTGCTTGACGAGGAGGTTGTGGGTCAGTACGTTGATCGAAAAGAGCCGCTGAGACTCCCAGGTTGCAAGCCGGTTCGACCTGAAGATGTGGTCGACCCGATACTGGACCGGAATGATCAGCAGTATTATGAGTACGTACGCATGGGGGTCGGATTCTCGCTGTCTGATGGGATATTGATGAACACTTGGGAAGATCTGGAGCCTACGTCACTCAAAGCCCTACGGGCTGATGAAATCTTGAGCTCGGTCGTAAAGGTACCGGTTTATCCCATCGGTCCGTTACCAAAGCCGGTTGAACTGGCCGGTCCACGGATTGAGTTGTTGGAGTGGCTCGACAAGCAACCCGGTGAATCAGTGATCTATGTCTCGTTCGGGAGTGGCGGGACATTGTCGGCTGAGCAAATCACCGAGCTGGCTTGGGGGTTGGAGCTGAGCCAGCAGAGGTTTGTTTGGATGGTACGCCCGCCCCTGGAGGGGCATGCGGACGGGTCCTTTTTCACGTCAGGGAACGGTCCAGATGGCAACCAGGACTTCCTGCCTGATGTGTTCTCGACCCGGACCCACAGCGTGGGAATGGTACTACCACTTTGGGCCCCACAAGCAGAGATACTGAGCCATCCATCGGTGGGGGGATTTTTATCACATTGTGGGTGGAACTCCGTTACGGAGAGCCTAACCAATTGTGTGCCAATGATTGCATGGCCACTCTATGCCGAGCAAAGATTGAACGCTACCTTTCTGACGGAGGAGCTCCGCGTGGCAGTCCGGCCGAGGGAGTTGCCGACGAAGAAGGTGGCGGGGAGGGAAGAGACAGAGGAGATTGTTAGAACTGTAATGGAGTCGAAGCAAGGGAAGTCCATGAGGGATAGAGTTAAGGAACTGAAGTATAGAGGTGAGAAAGCTCTGAGCAAAGGTGGATCGTCTTACATCTCATTGTGCGAGGTAATTAAAGAATGCCAGCTGAGATTTGAGTCTCATAAAATGCAATAATCTGATTGATCACTCACGGGAGGAGTGCAACTGCATGAACTTATATGATCAGAAAGCATCTTGTCCACTATTTAGCTCTTCGAAATTCCTCAGCCACAGTGCTAAGTTTTATTTTGAGACTGATATTAATAATTTGTTTGTTAGTCCGCGAGTGTTTGCGTGTTTGCGTGCGTGGTCATTGTATCTACGAAAATGTCATTTTTTAAAAAAATTCGTACAAAAAAACTCTAATAGAATGATGTGTCAATTATATTATTATAATTAAAAACTATAACAATGGATGTTTTGTCTTAAAAGAAATGACTCTTATCCACTAATATTATTCTGGTGATAAATTCTATATAACTTTTTTTGTTTGTATAACATTTCTCTTATATCTATATCCATATAATAGGGCACATGCATAACATGACATAAAATTTCTTGTGTTTTCTTATTTTTTTGGGTTTTTCATCCACCAATCCTAAACCATAGGCTAAGCTTTCTTCCTCGTGCTTCAACTCAAATTGCCTATAAAAGATCGATACAGTATTGTGCATCTTCTGAAGGTATGAGAGTGCTGATGGTTCAAATCGTACTTTCATATAGATCATGGGATGTGCAAAGTTACAATGCTAGTTTGAAAGTTTACAGTCTACACCAAAGCAATTTGCAATGTTGGAAGAAAAGGAAGAAGACTAATTCAAGAATTTACGTCTCTCCTTCGCGACAACTTAGTAATTTTCCTCTTACCCAAGACCTTAAAAGCAAAGACCGTTCATGAGATTGTTTGGCCATGTTAATTGCTAGGGTAATGCAATATAATTAAAAAATTTATATAAAATTTATTATCTAAACAATGTGATTAAAAAAAGTTAATTGGCTACCAGACTAATTCAAACCAGTCATGATCATGTGCAGCCTGCAGGCTTTCTATCTTATCACAACAAACGAAATTAATTGTTAAACAGATATGGATTTCTATTTTTCTTTTTTAAAAGTAAAAAATAATGAGTCTAAACCACCAAGATCCCCATAATGTAGTGGTTTGACAAAAACAATAAAAAAAAAAAATCTTTTTTTGGCTGAAACAAAATAATTGTTAAACTGATTAGATTTTGTATCCTTCAATCGAAAAGGTAAAAAATAATTAGTCTAAATCAAACCTCACAATACGATGGCTTTAAACTTCATAATCTTAATTTGATGAAGATATATATGGCTCGAGAGAAGTTTGTGGGTTTGGTCAAGCTGACTGTTTTAAACTTCATATATTAAAATTTTGCCTAATCTTGTCTTAGCTGGTTTGAAATAATGATGGGTAATGCTATACAATTAGAAAATTCATACAGAATTTATCACCAGAATGATGTGGCTAAATTGTGAGCTTATCACTTTAAAATAAAAACCCATCAAGATGCTTGTTTATTACAAAATTATCATCGCCACATTATTCTGGTGTAAAATTCTGTATAAATATTTTAGAAAAATAACATTTTCCAACGATAATTAATGCAATTCTCCGACAACTTTTTACTTGTGGGAGACCACTGCCATGGAAATATATTTGAACAAAGACTTTGGTTGAATCAGAGATACATAGAATCATTTCACATCATCTTCTTAATTAACTAATTCTAAAGCTGTTCTTGAGTTAAACACACATTTGAATTAAATAAGCAGTAAGCAAGTCTATCATGACTTATCAAGACAATAAAAAAATAAATTTAAAACCAATAGTTCATTACTCGTTAAGACAGTCCCATTTACGAAGAAGTCGAAAGAAAACAATGAACTAGCTGAAGAATATAATTTTGATTAAAGGACCCAGATTTGATGTGAAGTTTTAACTACCGGATCCGTATAAATTACACGGAATAAATTCGAATGGTGCAGCTCAAGTAATGACAGCCTAGCAACAATTTCTCTGGCTCTCTAGGCGCGTAACATGTTGGAAATGGCTTCTTAAAGGACCATGGTTCACGGTCAGTCAGTGATATATGTTTCGTTGGGCAGTAGGGGACGTTGTTGGCTGAAGCCGCTGAACAAATCACTGAGGAGATGGTGAGACGTATAATGGAGTCGAAGGTGTTGCCGACGAAGAAGGTGGCGGGGAGGGAAGAGTAGAGGAGATGGTGAGAACTGCAATCGAGTTGAAGCAATGGATGGTGACGAGGAATATGTTAGATTATTTTTGATTAAATTCACATTATTTGTGGGTATTTCTAAACACGAGTTGGACCCAAGTCTGGATGAAACAAACATGATAAGCCTAATAAGATTGTGATCTATTATACATGGGTTAGTGTGCATCTATTATCAATGTGGGTTGACGGTAATTAGTGTGTGCCTAATTAGCCAATTGAGCCTTTTATGGAAGGGCCCAATGTGGCTAGGGTTTCCTATATATATAGAGACTAGGTCTTCTCTCTTTCCACAATCATTAGACAGTTTTTCATAAAATTTCGTCATACAGTAATAGGTACAAAGAGGAAGACCAGCCTCCAAGAAGCCTTGTTCGAGAATAATCGTCGCTCCAAAAAGATTCGTGAAACCATGGAGCAAACAAGTAAGTTTTCACATTTATTTTTGTTTCCTGTTAAGTTTCTATATTCGCATATAATCTAGGTCAATATTATGATCTGTTTTAAAGTTTACATGTGGTATCAAAGCCTAATATATGTGGATTAGGGACTTATTGTGTGATTTGAACTTATTAAACTCGATTATGAGTTGTTAAACCCGAATCTTGCATGATTTAATTCGAACAATAGATGACTTCTTTTTAGAAAATTAATAAGGGGCTTTTGTTCCTCTCTGAATAACGAACATTTTGATATAAAGATCGTAACTTAACTCTATTTGTAGAGAAAGTTATGATTTTTTAAAGTTTCGGGTGAAAAACTTGAAATTTTTTGTAAAATTCTTGAATATGATGTTTTTCATGCATATCCTTGCTATATATATTACATATTCTTGTTATTGTATGACATAAGAATCTGTTAGTATAAGTTTTGTGCAAGAAAAATCGAGTTTTGAAACCCTAGCCGCCATGGCCGAATCTAGGGTTCTTGGAAACCCTAAAATCATACGTTTTTTCACCTTAAAATTATCATAAATATGTTTATTGATATTTAGAGATCTTATATGTATAGTAAAATAGCAAAAATCTTGCTCAAAATGTCGAATTTGGGGTGAAAATGGGGCTGAAAATCAATTTCTAGCAAACCGAGTCTGTTTTGCAGAAACTCGGGTCGGGTTTGACCTGGCGGGTAAGGAAGATGACCCAGATGGGTCAAGGAAGGCCAAACAAAGCCCACTCTCGGCCTATGGAGAGTGTGGGCGCGTGAGACATATTTTGGGGTCGGTCAAAAAATGAAAAATATTCCCCTTGGATTGAAAATTCTAAATATTATTT